>JAMPIV010008495.1:0-587500 GCA_024509875.1 Oreohelix idahoensis | reverse complement strand
CGGCGAGTATCTGCCTGAATAGGCGGGGGACACCTGTCTCTGTACAAGAAAAGGGATACTCACGTAAAATCAATTTCAGGTTAGACATTAATAATAACCTGAGATTTCGCCTCGAGTATTAGCGGGCGTACGAAAAAAATATATATATATTAATACTGATGTTGACAGACCGTGACATATATTCATTATAAATTACATGACGATTCGATCAAAGATGAAGTGTGTTGATAATGTCGCCAGACAATTCTAAAATACTGGTGTCCGACAATTATTTGTTAATTCATCATAACTGACATGACGATTAGGCTATAGAGGCACAGAACTAGAATACTGTCGCCTGACATTTCTAGGATAATTTGGTGGGTTTTACTGACATTTATAATAATTCATCTTGTTACGTTGACGATAAAGTAGTACTAAAGAATTATAATACTGCCACTTGGGCAGAGAAATGTAATAATAAAAGGCAGAAAAGGGGGGGGGGGGGGGGAAACTTGATTTCAAGATTAGGCTCTAGACATATGATGTTAGAGACTAAAATCTGAGATGACTGGCAGACGGACGGCTTAGGGAAAGACGGCTTTCTAAAGCTAGAAAATTAATGAAGCCGTATTTGTCTTCAGTCTATGGTGGAGCCTTGCACGACAGTCCAATCTCAGAGAAGAATACGGAGTCGAGCACAGTGAAGGCAGATCCGAACCATATCGAGACCTACCCGGTGCAACGTCACAAAAAGACCGGAGAACTAACCACGCTTCACTATCAGCCAGGGGCTGAAAAGCTAAGTTCCTATGAAAAGGGAACTCATCATATCAATGCCATATCTTTAGCCAGCAATGATGAGAAATACTTGAATTGTGAGACGCATATTACATACAACAGACAAACTTATTCCATCAACAATACTATCATTCACCAACCATTCATTTTAATTTTAATAAACAAATTGAAACTATATAATGCCTTGTCCCTTCTATTAGATGTTCTATATTGTCTGATGTTTATCTTCCTGTATAAATGTGGGGGGTGGGAGGAACGCACGAACGAACGAAATCTTTATTTCATCAGGGTGAAGAAATAGGCATAATTGCCTTTTTACATTTCTGCCCTGCAATACAATTTACAGTGTGTTAAAAATTAAAATATTAACAACTTCAGATAGGATCAATTAATAATATCATCACCATCAGAAACTTAGCTCAGACAAGTACATTTACTCATAGTCATTCACGCACATAGAGAGAGAGAGAGAGAGAGAGAGAGAGAGAGAGAGAGAGAGAGAGAGAGAGAGAGAGAGAGAGAGAGGTCAAGCTATAGAGCTACTTAATATAAAAAATTCAATTTAAAATAAAAATATTACAATGATAGTTAAATGCTCGTGGAAACGTTGAAATAACTGAAACAGAATTGTCGTTAAATGTGTGTACAAGATTTCATGACATGTGAATGCAGATGTCTTTTGAATGTGGTGTAATTATCAGTTTTGACAGACTTGGGTAGAGAATTCCATGCTAAACCACCTGCATAACTAAAACAACTTCGGAAGAGGTCAGTTCGAGGTTTTGCAAGGTCCAAAAGTAGGTCGCCACGTATAAAATATGAGCAGTATTTATATCGAAAGAACTTTTGCAAGTATGAAGGCGTTCTGCCGTGTAATATTTGATGCACAAATAGGAGATCTTGGAAAAAGAAGAATTTTTTAAGAGGAAGGGGGGGGGGGAGAGAAGGGGGGGGGGGGGGTTTCGTAAAATATAATACTAATCCCAGTAATCATTAAAGATAAAATAATAGACTATTTTCTTTGTCTCTTGTCCTCGTAAGACGAATCACCTTTTTTCGATTTTTTTTCAAAACCCATCCATTGTACTCCACGTCTTACCGCAGTTCCCCTCTACTTCCTCAAAATTGTAAAGGGAGAAAATTCTAAAATCCCCATATTTGCTGAGGTCGGCGATATTACTTCATTCCGATATTACCCATATGACATTTAACCATTAAACTATCCCCCTCCCTAAAAAAAACTCTGTACAGGTATACCTCGGAGATATTGCGGGTTCGGTTCCAGACCAACGCAATCGCAATAAAGCGGGTCATACCCATTTTTTGTTTTGGTTGCTTCCCAGTGCAAATAAAAGCGTAAAATCGTGTTTACACCATGCCAATTAAGTACGCAATAGCGCTAGGTCTTACAAAAACAATGTATTGTAAAATTTAAAATGGTTAAGGTTAGTGTTAACCCTAATCCTAACCCTAATACTAAAACTAACCCTAACTGCTACTAAAGAACACTTAACCACACATATTCACTGCGGAGCAAAAAGGTACGAGTAATAGGAAATTACCAAATGTATGCATCAAATTAGTTTTTTTTTTTAGTGATCCCAAAAATGATATACTGCAAAGAAAAAAAGGGTGGTAATAAAGCTTATGTTATAAGGGAAGTAACTCCATTTGTAATTAAAATTACAAAATATTTAAAAACTTAATTATTTGTAAATACAAATTGTTATCAATTTAAAACATAACTTATACACTAAAAATATGTATAAAATTTTGACAACTTTTGAAAAAATCTATTTGTTACAAATCATGTCAAAATAAGATAAATAAAAACAATTAAGTACAAAACGTAAATAATTAGTTAATTAAAAATAATATATAATTTGCGTTAAAATTTTATTCTGTATTATGAAGGACTTGTAGAACATAAGCATTATTTTATTGCTGGCCCCCCATCCATTACCTTTTACAATCCTTAGTATATTTAGGGGTCCCCTACAGCTTTCTACCAAATTGTCTATATGTTTTTTATAATTTAGTTGTTTATCTAAAGTTATGCCCAGAAATCTAGTTGTTGAGGAGGTACATATTTTCTGTCCTTTAATGGTTATATTGATTTTGTTATTTTTTTTTAAATTTCCTTTGCTGAAAATCATACCTACTGTTTTGTTTACATTAATTTGGAAGCCCCAACTTTTCATCCACTCTGAAACTTTGTCTATTTGATTTTGAAGTTTTTTGTAAACATGGTCCAAGTTTTTTCCAGATCGCCAAATGGCACAGTCATCTGCAAATTGTGATACTGCATTCTTTATGTCATTAAATTCGTCTGCTAAATCATTTACAGCTATAGTGAAAATTGAAGGAGAGATCACTGATCCTTGAGGAATCCCATTCTGTTGTTCGTATATTTCTGACCTATCATTATTCACCTGTACAGCAAAATACCTGTCCTGTAAAAAGTTTTCTAGATACCTATAGGTTTTACCAGTAATGCCAATCTTTTTCAATTTGTAAAGAGCTCCATCTCGCCAGCATTCATCATATGCTCTAGCTACATCTAGAAAGACTGCCACTGTTTTCTCTTTCCTCTTGAACCCTAGCTTTACATCATGTTCTAATCTTACAAGCTGGTCTACTGTACTTCTGTCTGCTCTAAACCCTGACTGGTTTGGGCTATATAACTGGTTTTTTTTTTCTAGGTAGAATTTAACTCTTTTATTCACAACAGTTTCCAGTATTTTACCTAGTTGTGATGTTAAGGAGATAGGCCTATATGAACTTACATCATGGGCTTCCTTATTGGATTTTAGAATGGGTACTATCATAGCTACTTTCCATGCTTTTGGTATCTTTCCTAAGTTCCAGATTTTGTTATAAAGTGAAGTTATTATGTTTATAGTTCTTTTGGGTACTTTCTTAAGGATTTCATAACTAAGTATATCTTGCCCTGAGGCAGTATTAGATTTATCTTTTATTGCATTAGTTACTTCTTCCTCTGTTATATCAGCATCTAAATAGTTTGTTTCATCTATCTGGTCTGGTAGTTCTTTTAAAAAATGTATCCTAAGTCTTTCTCTTCTCTCATTTTCTTCCTGTCCAAGGCTACTTTTTGCACTGACTTTATAGAAATACTCGGCAAGGGCATTAGCTTTTTCTTTATCTGTTTCTGCTCTCTTTGGTAGTTTGATTGTTGGCATTATTGTTTTCTTATTGTTCCCTTTGATTGCCTTAAGCTTTTTCCATACTTCTCTAATTTGAGTGCTAGGTTTAAGTGACTGACAAAACTCCTTCCAGTTAGTTTCTTTGGCTTTGAATATTATTCTGTTAGATTCATTCCTAATAAGTTTATACTTATCATAGTTTTCTTCTGTTCTGTTATTTCTATATTTTTGTAAGGCCCTTTTTCTTCTCTCATGAATTTCTGCACAGCTTTTATTCCACCAGGCAACTGGTTCTTTATTCCATTGAGTTTCTCTTTTCTTATTAATGTTATTTATTGGTTTAAGGTGTTGTGGCATATTTTTATTTGGTATATACTTTATTGCTATTTTCAGAATTTCATTGGTCAGTGTTTCCGCCCACAAGTCAGTATCATCTGCTTCCATGTCTTTATATTCCATCACCTCCAGCTCTGATTGGAAAGCTTCCCAGTTTGCTTTTTTATAGTTGAAGGTAGGTTTCTCTGGTTCTGGGTTTGGAATGACATTTTCATGCATGGTTATTACAATGGGCAGATGATCTGAGTTTGTGTCTTGTAACACTTCCCAATTTACATTCGCTAGGTTGTTAGTTGCTATACTTATGTCTATTGCTGAGTCTGCCCTATTAGCTTACTTACTTAGTCGTTCCCCTTCTACCGTGAGGTGTAGAGGTTTGGAAGAGAGAGCGCCAGACTATCCTATCGGCTGTCTTCCTCCTGGCCTGGTTCCATTCTAGTCCTCGATCCTTCAAAGATTGTCTAATGTTGTCCTCCCAGCGGACTCTGGGTCGTCCTCGGGGTCTGGATCCTTGGCTCTTTGTTTCCCATGCTTGTCGTGGTATCCGATCTTCTCCCATTCTGCAGACATGGCCAAACCATCTTAATTGGGACTGTTCTACTTGGGTCTGCAGGGGGTAGGATTTAAGGCCTTGACGTATCGTCTGGTTGCGTACCATGTCTCTTCTTGTTACTTCAACCACCTTCCTCAGATATCTCATTTCTGAGGTTTGGATCTGGCTTTTATGGGTTGTAGTCATTGCCCATGACTCGCATCCATATGTTAAGACTGGGACATAGGTGGAGCGGTATACAGCCATCTTTGTTTTCTTACCAACCTCTCTCTTGCTGAGGAATCCTCGATTTATGGCCTGAAAAAGTCTCCCAGCTGCTGCTTTTCGAGTGGCCAACTCTTCTTTGATGCCTCCCTTTCGGTCTATAATAGCTCCGAGGTATTTAAAGTGGTCGACCTGCTCCAGGACCTGTTCTCCCAGCTTAATCTGGTGTCTTCTTTCTTCTCGTGATATCACCATGGATTTTGTTTTAGAGCTGCTTATGACCATCCCTCTCTTCTCCAGCTCTTCCTTCCAGACTTGCAGGTTGGATTGGAGATGTGCCTCTGATTTAGCAATCAGGGCAACATCATCAGCAAATGCCAGCTCTGAAATATAGACCTGTCTCATCTTCCAGTACCCCACTGAATACTTTCTTGTTCTCTCCTTACATGCCTTGATGACATCGTCCATAAGGAGTATGAAGAGGTAAGGTGATAGGATATCACCTTGTCTTACACCAGTCTGCCCTATTAGCTTGTGGATTAATTCTTGTTGCAGATCCATCATTTAGTATTAGTAGTTCATTGTTTTCTATGAAGTCAAGTAGGCATTTTCCTGCATTATCTGCATGTTGTCCACCCCAAGCACAATGATGGGAATTAAAATCGCCTACTATGATTGTTTTGGGGCCTAGTATGGTGCTTATGGCTAGTATTTCTTCATCTTTAATTGTGCCATCTTTAGCATATACATTTAGAATTGTTAGATTGTTTGGTTCAGCTGCTATAGTAACCTGGATACCTTCTATATTGGTTGTATTAAATACTTCCCAGTCTATGATTTTAAATTTTTCGCTAACTAATACTGCGACACCTCCTCCTCTACCTTCTTTCCTATCGTGTCTAAGTATCTTAAAGCCCTTACAACTATATCTATTATTTGGGTTTAAATGGGTCTCTTGAAGAGCATATATATCAGTATTTCCTCCAGTCTCTGATAGTAGGGGTGCAAAATTTTTTTTAATACCCCTACAATTCCACTGGATAATTCTAAATCTTTCTAAATTGAATTTTAACATCATCTAGTGTACCTTTTATTTTGGTAGCTATCAAATTTGCTCTTATTCTGCATTTCCTGTACTTGTGGACCCACTATCCATCAAGTTCTCAAGAAAATCCCTATTTATACTTGTCATTATATCCCTAACTTCTTCCGCTAAGTGTGGTAAATGTGCCTCAAAATGTTTTTTGATAGTTTCTTTGATAGTTTCTTCTAGGTTGCTGTTGCATAGCAAAATGTGTGTTGCGTATAAATGTTCCGTGGATGATGTCACATTTGCCACACAATGTTGAGGGTGCTATATTTCATCTGCTTTCCAAAGGTATGATAATACTGGCACTTGCAGAGTAGTGTATCACCCTCAGACACCAGGGATGATGAGGCAGAGTAACATGGTGTCTTTAGTCTGGTTTAAGTGTGTGACGTAAGGATAGAGTCAGATAGCTACAGTATCATACATGGACGTCACATCAGACCATACAACGTAGAAAGTCAATAAAGCTTTTAACAGCAGTGATGTTTTTTGGCTATATATATTGTGTACGCCACAATGACAAGATGCATGGACATCGTTTCAGAAACATCACAGGTATAGTACAACAGTCATTGTATCATCGACGTAGTCAATTCAACAGGAACAGCAGACAGCATCAAAATAATGTAAATCATATGCCTTTTAGGATATCGTAATCAGCTGTACATGTAGTCAGGTAGTAAACTTCCCCTTTCCATAAGAGCTAGTAGATATCAACTAGGAGATTAAATCTAGTCTCCTATATTCGACCTCAACAAGACAGGCATGTCTTTTGAGCGTCACATTATCGTCCTCTATGTTCCTTAAACAGCAAAGGTATCAAACCTAGATCCATCAATAGAGTTCAGGAAGCAAATGGTCCTAAGGACAGGCATCAATCGATGCGTGACAATATAAGTGGATCGTGAGCTGAGCAAACTTGTCATATCATAGACTCTATAATGAGGCAGGCTAGGCAAAAGTCAACATCACAAGATGGCGATAAAGTTACTCAGCGAAAAGGATTCAGTTACCTGTTCATCAGGAATTAAATCACATAAATCACATATGCCTCCAGGCATTTGAAATAACATAGAGATATATCATCTCAAAAAAGAAACAACAATGATGAGGACTCCTTCCTGAATAATATAAGCGAAGACGTTAGCACATCGCTACGTCTCGCCTTACCAGCATTTTCGCTCAGACTCCCCTGGGCGGAAATCATACAAAACACTGCCACAAACAAAGACATGCGCAGAACACCCGAATCGAATACAACTCAGCTAATTTACGAAACAAAGAATGTTCTACGATGTTCGACTAAAGATTCGAACCTTAAAAGGAAATGACATCGCAAGTTGCCAACTGTTTCTAGGAAAACGCTCCATACATGGTTATGACTTAAAATCGCTCACACACAAACTATCAACAACCCTAGCTATCAAGATAAGACAACTTCCTGACGATGCTATCAAGATTAGACGACTGTAGAAATAAAAGTGACTACAATTCCATGAGTTACTTCCCATGCATTAAAAAATTGAATATAGTCAAAATGCATAGTCAGAATATATAGTCAGAATAAGTTGCGACAAGTTTAGCGCAACATTAACGCCACCTCTCGATAATAAAAAAAAATGTGCAACATTTTTTTTTTAAATATCCAAGAGTAAAACCAAAAGCGGTTTAACAACGCGCGAATTATGCGGGGATAACTAATTGCACTGCCTAATATGAGGCTAAATTGACACATAAAGTGTCTGGTGAGAATATTTCTCAACAGATAAAAAATCTGATTCAAGAAAAAAAATATATCGGGGAGGTGCCACCAACACACACTACGCTTGCATGAAAATACAATATAAATATGCAAGTTCATATCATTATAATCAAATAGCAGTGTCATATTCTAATAACGCTTAGAATGGATGTACACATCTGATATAGAATGTTAAATATTACATTATCTAAATGTTTAATAATACCATTACATAATGAAATTAAACATAAATGACGATCCAGGACACATCTCCTGTCGTTCCAAGGAAAGTGTACAATGTGGAACTCTCCATGTTTGACACCAGAAAGGTAGCTTCTCCGATCAACAATAACATGCTGAGAAAAAACAACCAATATAATTCTATTTAATAGCCATTAAGTTTCATACTATACAATACATTATTATTAACAATTGTGACCGAGTAAACTTTCGGCCCTTATATTAACTACTCAGTCTTCTTCTTATATTAAAGATGGGAACAGAAGAAGATGATAACAAAGCACAATAGTATGTGTTCACCTAAAGTGAGGACAGTTGTGCTAATGTATTGTAGTAATATAGGTGTGTTATGGCTCTGTCGTATATCTAGAAATAGGACAGAAGTATTAGTTGGAATCATGTGGGCATCTAGACAGAATGTCAGCCATCACATTATCCGACCCACGGATAGCTCGTACCGTGAAGTGAAAAGGCTGAAGAGCAATAGCATATCGAGTGGATCTCGAACTCTTCAAGTTCTTAGTCTGAATAGCTGTAAGAGCTTTCTGATCAGTTTCTAGAATGAAATGTGCGCCCAGGAGGAATCTTTGTAGTTTGAGAATAGACCAAACCATAGCCAACGATTCACGGTCTAAAACCGAGTAGTTCCTCTCTGCCGCATTTAGTTTTCTAGAAATGTACATGACAGGATGCAGAGTTTCAGCATATTCCTGCATAAGTGCTGCTCCGATCCCAGTGGATGAAGCATCACTTCGAAGAACAAAAGTCCTATCAAGAGTAGGTAATCTTAGGATGGGAGGAGACGAAAATATTTTCTTGATCTGGTCTAAGGAAGATTGACATTCCTGAGACCAACGAACCAGATTAGGCGACCCTTTCTTCAACAAAGTTGAGAGAGGTGCCATGATCGAAGATAGATTCGGGATGAATCTCCCATAGAATTGAATTAGACCCAAGAGACTACGGACTTGTTTCTTCGTTTTAGGTACAGAGATGTTCAATATTTTCGAAGTATTGTGGTCTTCTGTCTTCAAGAGACCATGACCAACACGATGACCCAGGAAAGAGATTTCACCAAAACCAACATAGGCTTTAGAGGGTTTTGCTGTCAAATTAAACTCACGTAGAGTGGACAGTAGGTCATATAAACCCAAATAGTGATCTTCCCAGGAATCACTGAAGAGACAGATATCATCTAAGTATGCGATGACGTCTGAACGATGAGAAAGAATTCGACGCATCATGCGAACAAAAGTAGCAGGGGCGTTCATAAGACCGAAAGGCATAACATTCCATTGAAATAGACCCCTAGGTGTTGAGAAAGCAGTAAGAGGTTTGGCATGATCTGCTAAAGGCACTTGCCAATAACCTTTAGACAAGTCAAGTTTAGTGAAGAATCTAGAATTAGAAAGTCTAATAAGTAGATCTTCTAGTAAAGGCATAGGTTCAGCATCGAACTTTGTGACTTGATTTAATTTGCGATAATCAACGCAAATTCGTATGTTCTTATCTTTCTTCCGGACAATAACCATGGAAGAAGAATATGGTGAAGTCGATGGTTCAATTATGTTTAATTGAATCATTTCATCCAATTCCTTTTCCACTTGTGACTGAAAGTGTATAGGGATAGGATAAGGTCTAACCCTAACAGGATTATTGTCGGTAAGAATTATGTCATGTTCTATGACATGCGTGTGACCAGGGATGTCGGTTAGAACATCCTTAAATGTCTGTAACATCGACGAGACTTGACGATGTTCATCAACAGAAAGATTAGGAGAAATGGAGACATCTTTCCAAGATTCCATGGAATGTAGTGGAACCACTGGAAGAGGAAGATCGACATCAGAAAAAACAGATTCCTCATCCTGTATGACAGACAGGGATGAGTAATGACCATGAGGTACAGAAGAATCGTCCGTTGCCTGGAAAATAGGCAGCAAATAGTCTGGACGCTCATGAAATTCCGTGAGCATGATGATATGGAAAGTTTTATGCTTTCCATCTATATCGACCACATAGTCAACATCGGAAATTCGTGAGACTATTGCATATGGACCTTTCCATGCAATAAGAAGTCTATTTTCCCTACTGGGGAGTAGGACGAATGCTTTGTCACCTGGACAAAGTTGTCGTAGACATCTGTTCTTGTTAGCAAACTGCCTTGCTTTTTCTTTAGCAATTTCTGACGAAGCAGTCGCTAGTTTGCATGCATCAATGATCTTTTGCCTAAGAGCAATGACATACTCATATGAAGATTGAGTGTCATCACTAATATCATCGGCAGTGATGAGATCGTGTAATAAAGACATAGGGCCGCGCGGACGCGCGCCAAAGACAAGTTCAAAGGGAGAAAATCCTGTGTGTTCGTTTGGGACCTCTCTATAGGCAAAGAGAGCCGCGGGTAAAACCCTGTCCCAATCTTGAGGATGATCTTCAGTTATCTTACCAAGTAAAGTCTTGAGCGTTCTATTCAGACGCTCAATTAACCCATTAGACATAGGATGATAGATGCTACTGAGAGATCTTTTAATGTGTAAGGTAGACATTACTTGAGACATAGTATCAGATATGAGTTGAGTGCCATGGTCAGACAGTATTTCTCTGGGGAACTCCAAGTGAGAAAATATCAGCCAAAGAGCATCTGCGATATCTGTAGTAGATATGCTCTTTAGAGGGATAGCCTCTGGCCAACGTGTGCACATATCGACACATGTAAGGATAAACTGATGTCCTCTGGCCGACTTTATCTTAAAAGGGCCAATAATATCTATGGCCATTTTCTGAAATGGCCGAATAGGGATGTCAGCAGCCTGGATAGGCGCAGCATGTCGTGGTCCTCTAGATTTGACCTCCTGACATACCTGACATGATCGGCAGTATATACGAATGTCCTTGTTAACAAAGGGCCAAAAGAAAGCCGCAAGGACTCTCGACTTTGTACGGGAAAATCCCATGTGTCCAGCACATTGCGAGTCATGAGCATGTTGCAATATTTGCACTCTCATACTCTTGGGAACAAGAATTTGCGAATGTGCTGACGTAGCCGAGTCTTGTACCATACGTACAAGCACGCCGTTTTTCATTTCTATCCAAGATTTTCTTTGTGTATCCTTATTTGGATCACCTTTCTTCGCAAGAATGAAGAATTTTTTTAGCGTCGGATCTTCTTCTTGTAATTTTATGAACGAGTCACGAGAAATAACCAAGTTACTATCTTGGCTATGAACTTCAACGCTATCATTATTCAACGAAGTTTGTGGTGTTTGTAGAGCTTGTGCTCTTGTAACCACTGCATTGGTAGCTTGCATATTATCATCTTCCCAAGCAGCAATCTGCTGTGGGGTACATTCCCTAACTCCGTGAATACGACCAATAATAAGGTCCGCAATAGGATTAGGTAAGAGACAGGCATGCACATCTCCCGTAAAGAAAGGAGTGGCAATGTGAATTACAGCAGTAGGATATTTTTCTAGAGTGCCGCCAAATGTGACACATTTGATAACCCTTCCTGTCGCACAGGATGGTTCTACAAGCGATTGTCTAACACCAATAGTGGTGCATCCGGAATCGAAAAGTAGTGAGACCGGAGTATTATTAACAAGACCCTTATGTAGGATTAGAGAACCTCTCCCGTCATGTGCAACCGAAGCAGGAAGAGCGGGGAGAGGGTGACCACAACTCAAAGTCGATATTGTAGTCGGTTCGAACAGAGTACTGCATTGGGGGCATTTGTTTGCTCTCCCAAAGTCAAAAGAAGAACAAGTGACAGCGTCAGAGTTTTTATTATCAGAAACCTGATTACAAGCTCCCTGAGATTCTTGTTGAACAGAGTTAGCCTGCTGATATCTCTTTTTTTTTGTATTGAGATCTACCGCGACTACTATTACCTCTGAAGTTATCACTGTTGTTATTATCTCTGTAGTTATTAGTGTCTCTATTATAATTGTTATCCTGTTTCGAACTACAGTTTCCATGATTATTATCATGTCCACATTGATGTGAACATCTATTTGTTTGGTTTTGAGGTCTACGCGAGGAAAAGCCTCTGTTACCATATCCTCTTCTGAAATGCCTAAAATTATTAGGTTGGAAGTAACGAGGACTGTCAGCTCGTCTCCAATTCTTCGAAGAAGAATCACCCTGAAATTGATTTCCATAATTTTGACCGTAACTACGGTTACTTTTCCTATCAAAATTTTGTTGGAATCTATGACTAGAGTTTTGACCATAAGGTGCTGCCGAAGCAACTGGCATACCTTCTTTTACTTTAGCGTTACCAATGGTTACGTGAGGATGCGCAGTTATATACTGGCTACAGAAATCTTCCATTTCTTTTATTGTTTTAGGTTTACGTTCGTGAAGGAAAGCAAGGAAAGACTCATTAACAGAAGACATGACTTTGTCTCTAAGTATTAAGTCTATAAGTCCTTCATAAGTTTTTTCTATCTTAGACAGCTCCACCCAACGTGAAAAAGTAAGACGTATCTTTGAAATGAATTCAGAGAATTGCATTCCAGTTTCTGGCAACATATTTTTAAATTGAAGACGATAGCCGTCTTCGTCAAGTTGGTATTTCTTTAACAACATAGCCCTGACAACCTCATAGTTGTTCTTGTCAGGCTCATCTACCATGCTTAACATACTCAAAGCATCACCTCTAAGTATTTTGGACAAATGATAAACCTGCAGTGATTTATCTATGTTATGTACTTTACATGAAGTTTCAAATCTGTCCAGATAGAATGTTATATCGTCGATGGAAGCATTGAATGGTGGTAGATTAAGCTTGAAAGTGCTTGCATTAGTCTTATCTGAGACCTTATTTGCATCATTAGCATTACCCATGTTCATCACCTTTAATTTCTCAACTTCCAAAGCTAAGAGTTTTTCTTCATGCTCCATTTTTGCTTTTCTCTCATCAGACTCTCTTTGTAACTTCCTTTCTTCAGCTTCAGCTTGTTTTTCTAATCTTTTATTTTCAGCCTCTTTTTCAAGTCTTTTATTTTCAGCCTCTATTTCAAGTCTTTTATTTTCAGCCTCTATTTCAAGTCTTTTATTTTCACCCTCTATTTCAAGTCTTTTATTTTCAGCCTCTTTTTCAAGTCTTTTATTTTCAGCCTCAAGTCTTTTATTTTCAGACTCAATCTGTAGTCTCTTCTCTTCAGCTTTTGCTTCTGCTTCTCTTTTTTGTTTTTCCATTTCCATTTGGGATCTTTTTTCATCCACCTGCATCTGCAGTTTCTTTTGTTCAGCTTCCATTGCTTTATCATATTGAGCAGTTGCAAATTCTTCTAACTTATCACCAGTCTTCCCAAGCAATTTACCCTGCTCAATAAAGTGCTCAAATGTAGACATGATGAGTAATAATATGAGTCCACAACCTGAAATAATTAATTATCTTATTTCAAATTTAATTATAGCAAGTCTTAAATGAAGCACTTGCTTACTCACAACACTATATTATTATCCCAATCTTTGTGGGAAACAAGTCTTAGATCAAAGAACTTGTGTATAGACCTTGTTGAAATATCATCAATCAACTCTTGATCATAGGTGCACTTCCCATTCAATAGTGCACAATACTATTCATCATTTATTTATCATCAGTATAGTAGTGGTGCATCAGCATAATCCATTATCCAATCTGAATTAATTACTGTAAGTAATATTATTCATCATTTATTAATCATCAGTATAGTAGTAATGCATAAGCATAACCCACTATCAAATGTGAATTAACTACTATAAGTGTAACCAATGACTATGTAAACACAATCACAATGTAAACATCAAGCATGTAAACACTAGCAATGTAAACATTAACAATGTAAACAATACCAATGTAAACAATAACAAAGGTTTAGCAACAATACGAAAACATTCGCAGAAATCAACAAAAAATAAAGCGAAAAGTAAAGAAATATCACAAAAAATGTGATGATATCTGCGAGAAGATATTACAAATACAAGACACAACAGTGTATACAAAAAAATGGTATATGAAACTAAACAATAGAAAAAAGAAGGCTAGCAAATACAAACAAATCAAAACAGAACTAAAGAATGCAGAAAAATAACGAAAACAATACTAACACCTGTCATCACAACTAACAAAAAATAGCAACAGAAGTCGCTTTGCAAATTCCAGTATCGGAAATTTGCACACCCTACAGAAAACGCTCACGATAGACGACCTCTATGACGTGGTACGATCTAAGGGAGACACCGCCCAACCGAAAACCCGCAGAAACATAAACATATAAATATAAATATACAAATAACATATAAACATATAACATGTAAACAAAAGAATGAGATGAAACACAGAAGACTCAGTAGAAGTATAAGGGCACAGTTCACAATCAAACAGGCCACTTAACTTATGGAACTCCAATCGTCAGTACAGCAAAAAACAGGTGGTAATCAGCATTCTAAGATCGAAGATCCAACGTTGATCACACATCTGAACTTGCATGAAACAGCTAAGACGATGGTTGAGACTTGAGCTTCTAAACAGTACAGGCAGTGTACAAGTAGTGTAATTACGGCACTTGACCTTCTTATCCAGGAGTAAATTGCTTGAATCGGTACTTGGCCTTCTCAAGAACTCGTAGCAACCAGAACTTGGCTTTCTCAACAACTACAGCAACCTGGAACCTTGATAGCAGCAACTTGTGTTATCCGGCAATATATACAACGCCGGGTACTGTCAAATTTCTTGCTTTATGGCAAAACTGCAATTTCGACATTTATCGGGCAACGCCGAGTAGTCTCAGAATTCTTTATGTTGATGTCTTGAAAAATGTTGAAATGTTGATATCATGTAGAATGAAGTGGGTAAGAGACCCCGTGTATGCTAGTACCAGACCAAACCAGCTTATGGCCACCAAACTTTATGGCCACTTTTGGCAAAACTGCAATTTCGACATTTATCGGGCAACGCCGAGTAGTCTCAGAATTCTTTATGTTGATGTCTTGAAAAATGTTGAAATGTTGATATCATGTAGAATGAAGTGGGTAAGAGACCCCGTGTATGCTAGTACCAGACCAAACCAGTTATGGCCACCAAATGTTGCTACGCAACAGTTGCTTTTGTTTTTCTGTTGCTTTTTGTTCTTTTTGACCACTTTCCTATTTTCATCCAATGCTACATTCCCTTCTCTCCCTATGTTAATCTCCTGTTTTTCACTTTCCATTCTTTTTAGTATTATTTCACTTTCTTCTTTTTGTTTGGACAGTTTGACTAGTATCATTTCATTTTCTTCTTTCAGTACAGTCAGTTTAGCTATATCCTGGGAAATTTGGTACTGTATGGCTTTCACTTCTAGAAGCAATGCCTCTGCACTTTTCAGTGAATTCACATTTTCCAGTGTTGTAGCTGAACTGTCTGGCTGGCTATTTTCTTTTGTTTTGTTAGTTATTTTCTGTTCTTTTGACTGCTGCGTTTTAATAGTTTTAATTTCTTCTTTAAGAGACTTGATTTCTTCTGCAACTTTACTGTTTGTGTTTTTTTGTGTTTTCTTTTATTTCTTTCATTACTGTTTTAAATGGTTTTCTTGTTAGGATGGATTCTTTTAGTGCTTGTTTTGTTTGCTGGTACACTGGACAGCCCTGAAACCTGGCACTGTGGTTCCCTTTACAATTGATACATTTTCTGTTTCCATTCGCCTTTTTGTAGTCGGTATCTGCCTTTGCCTTTTCACACTGTGTAGAAGGGCGATTACTGGAACAGTACCTACAAACTGTTTTCCCCTTACAATTGTTCCTTCCGTGGCCGAATTTCAGACAGTTGGAGCACTGTAGCACAGGGGGAATGTAAGCTTCGGTGTGCTTCTTGGTTTTCCCAAATAGTAGCGTTTTAGGGGTTTCCCTCCCTTCTGCCGTTATTATAACCACTGGGGTTACAATACTCCCTTTCACCATTATTCTGTCCACGTGTACCAGCTTTATGTCTGGGTTATGTTTTGCGAGGATGTTCATAACTTCCTCGCTTGGAAGGGTAGTGTTTATCCCTTTTAACACACATCTACTGGTCTCTTTTGCTAGCTCTATCTTTACTTCTATGTCGTGTGCAAGAGTCACTGTTTTTGCTTCTACTTTGAGTTCCTCTAACATCTCTTTTATTCTGTCACTCTGATTTGGGATAATTATTATGCCAAAATGAGTTTTGGAAATTTTGGCTATCGCCTTTTTGCCTAACACAGGATCAAGGATGTTTATAATTTTGTCTTCATCTAGTGCCAGGATTCAAAATGCAGCCATGAGAACCATTACAGGTGCATTTATATCGACACCAGTAGAAGCTCTAGAAGTAGCTCTCAGCATACCTCCCCTTGATCTAAGACGGAAAGAACTGAGATTAAATTACTGGAGTAAAGTAGCAGAAGAAGTGACCCACCCAGCACATAAAGCATTTGTCAAAAACCAACCAAGTGTATGGGACGTCCCCTTAAATAAAGATAGATATCCAACAAGGTGGAGAACTATAGAAGACCTAATGCAGTTCAAAGAACTATCAAACACAATTGAAAATAGTAATAAATACAGAAGCAAAATACCACCATGGGAACTAAAAACACCAATCATAGACTACTCACTTACTGAAAAGATCAAACAAAACATAGAAGATAAGGAAGCCAAAATGATAAGTAGAAAGTTCATAGAGCAACTAACTAAACAAAGTCTGGCCGTCTACACTGATGGATCCAAGGGTGATAGTGGGCAACTAGGTGCCGGAGTTGTAATACCACAATGGGGAATAAAAAAGAGCTACAGTGTAACGGAAGGGGCATCGATTTTTACTGCAGAGATGGTAACAATTCTTAAAAGTCTAGAAATAATCGAAGATAACCCACCAGAAGCTGTTACGATATTTACAGACTCACTATCATCACTACAAGCACTAGAACACCCAGGTAAATGTAGCCGGCCAGACATAAAGGAAGAAATTCTAGCAATTAATACATCACTAGAGAACAGAGGATGTAGTGTGAGGCTAGTGTGGGTTCCAGCACACATAGGTATAGCTGGCAACGAGTTGGCAGACCAGAATGCCAAGAAGGGAAGAACAAGTAAAAACAATATAAAAGCAGGACTGGGAAGGTCAGAGATCAAGAGCCAAGTGAAGGAAACTATAAACGAGGAATGGAAGACAACATGGAAGGAAAGTAGAAAAGGCAGACACGCGTTCAAACTGCTGAAAGAACCAACGAGGACATGCCAGGTCAGAAAAGAATTAAAGATACCATCGAACAAAAAACTCTGGCGTCTCCGACTCGGTGCAGCATACTTCATGGTAGAAGAACCACACTGCCAAGAATGTCAGGAAGAGAATGACATAGACCACTACCTGATCCACTGTAAAAAGTATGAACAACAAAGGCTTGAATTAAAAACTTACTATAGAAATCACAATATAGACTTAACAGGTGATAAGGTTTTAAGTATATGTGACAGCGCCATCTTGAGATCTGTCGTTCTCGGCGCTGGCCCCATCTGGGCAGTCATGTTGTCTATGTGGTTTATTGCCTTTTGATCACGTTATCTTCAAGCAGATTTATTACAAGGCCATAATAAGCCTACGAATTAGCTGTGTTTTTGCTCTAGTTGTGTATATCTGTGTTTTCATGCATTCTGGAGCAATAATCGCGTGTGTTATCTGTGTGGCGCAGATTAATGCGCGTAAGTGCGCAGTAAATTGAGTGGTTAGGCCAGGGCCTATAAAAGGGGTAGCAAGCGGCGAAACTGGGATTGTTGAGACAGCCGCCCAGTGAGAACAGACGAAGAAGACACACAAGAGCCAAGCTGTAAATGCCTTGAGCACGTGAGTTAATTTAAATTAGCATTAGTTTTCTAGGATTCTGAAATTATATCGATGTGGCTATTTTAATGTTTAATGGAATAAATAGATAGATAGATAGATGTGAAAGTTTAAGAGCGATTATTTCATTCTTCAGAAAGGCAGACATAGTGTGAGGCTATTTCACTGCGAAATTTAGATAAGATTAACAATCGCAAGATAGCAATCTCGTGGTGATAAAAGGCGGTGATAGCGAGTCTGATTAAACACGCTCCACGTGTTAAACCTATAATATGTTATGCCGAGCGACACGCGGTGTATTTAGTTCCAGTTTTTGGTTAAAGCCAAGAATATTATTCTTTAATGTAAGAGTAATTTTATTTTATCCTTTAATGTAAAAGTAATTAAGTGTATTTCACGATTATTGATTATTCTACTGTTTATCTTTAGTGGTTACTTAGAAGGGAGAATAGTCATTTAGATTTCTGGTGCGTAAGGCAAGTTGAGACAGGTGTTTCTCTGTTTGCTCCCGGTGGAGCATGGAAACACCAATGCGGCTGGTGTCCACCACAAGTCAACAGAAGCATTTTTATGCTGTTACAGTGGTTGTTCCTGTAATAATGTGTTTCATGTGATGAGTTCCCAATCTCGTCAGGGGTCACATATGACACGTTTGTGGCCAGGCGCACCGGTCGTCACTTACGACATGTTCAGAGTGCGGGAACGAGTATTGATGTGGGTCGGTTGAGAGGTAGTAGTTAATTCTCATTATTGAGATTATTTGTTGTACATGTATTGAAGAATATGATTTTATGTCCAGTTGATTATTATTGTTATGTGAACATGGTTTGTGAGAGCACGTGGGCGTACTTAGAGTTGTATATTTCTCTCCTCCGCTCCTGAGGGAGCATGGGGCCACCGGTGTGGTTTGTCTCAGCATGAAGCATTCAGATGCTCTTGCAGTAGTGGTTTCGGTAGCAACCTATGTTACCCGGTGCGATTGCCAGCCTCATGCACAACACCATACTAGTCGCATTGGACGACACGCATGAGTGTGTGAGATAGTTGATGATATCAGGTGGGCGCATGTTTTCTGTATGGTAAGTGTTATTATCCATGCTATTGATGTTCACTTAGACGTTGTTTTATTTATTATTTTTCAGACAGTCTATGAACACTGACTGGGTGTTCGTTTGATTGTTCGTTTGATTGTTTGTTGGATTGGTTGTTTGGTGTTCGGTTCTGTTCGGTAGAATTAAATGTTGATCTGCATAAGGCTTTGGGTTGCTTGAATTGTTAAGTCTGCTGCTGAGAGGGTTGCAAGCAACCAATAATTGCAACCCCTGTCAAACGATCCTTTATAAATTTTCTTGGTGCACGGGTCTTGGGTGTGAGGTAACCCCTAGCGCCCCTGTCACATATAGATGCCCCAAGAGATGCCCAATCAATACTTAAAAGATATATACATAAAACAAAGGAAAAAATATAAGGTTAGAACTTCAGGAAAATCATCCAACTAAATAGAAATTAAGCAGCAAGAACTAACAAAGCATTAACAAAAAAAATAACTACTCATAGGACAAGGAAAGACAAGGTATTTAAAAAAAAAGGGACAACAACTCAAAAAGAACAAATACTAATACAAATTAAAACCAAGTGTAAAGGACAATAGTTATCTAGAAACAATACAAAAGAGAAAATAAAATTGACAAATACTAATATAAATAAAAATCAGCAACTGCAAAAGACAACAGTTATTTAAATTGAATACAAAATTAGTAAATAAAATGACACTAAATACCCCAATTATAACCAACTTTCAGGTTGAACAGGGTAGACCAAGATGGAACGAGAAGAGGCAACAATGATCAGATGTTGAGTGCCCGATCTCCACCCATCAATCCATCAAAACAACAACAAACAACAACATTCTGTATTATTACAGTCTAAAATTACATGTACCTTCGAAAGAAGGACATTTTTTTGACCGGTCATCATGACCTACAACATATAATGTGTGCAAGATCGACATGATGGCACTGATCACAAATTCATCCTCCTGGGAGGATGAGGCTGCCAATCGCACCAAGTTGTGATGCGCTCTACGACGCCACCTCAGATTATGCAACAATAAGATCAGCTGTCACCCAAGGGGCGCATTCACTTAGTCAGTTATGACGGAAGGGGCTATTATTAATCATCATTCCTTTTCGTTTCCTGTGGAACATAAAGCTGCAACAGTTGCTCTCTGTGAAAGAGTGAAAGCGACAGATTTTGTGAGATAATCAGGGCTATTCTATTAATAATGTCTAATATCTGCAGACAATTTTGCATTATATAGAATGATTATAAGATAATGTGCAATGATATTATTGTTTGAATTGTGCAGTAGTGAGGGAATGATAACAGTGTGGTTTTATTTGTTGTTAGAAATGAGTACTTGCCTTTTGACAAATATCATATTTGTAATCCAGTTGAATAAGACTGAGAGACTATGGAGTTATACCATGAGACTTTTTTGAAACAGACGAAGTGGTAAAGAGACGGAGGATAGATAAGGACAGACGAGGTGGAATTTAAGATCGGGTTTTGTATATATGGAAAAAATTTCTCTCTTAGATAAATTTTTTTTACAGGTGGGAAGATAAAGTGACAG
Organism: Oreohelix idahoensis; assembly: GCA_024509875.1. Taxonomy (NCBI): domain Eukaryota; kingdom Metazoa; phylum Mollusca; class Gastropoda; order Stylommatophora; family Oreohelicidae; genus Oreohelix; species Oreohelix idahoensis. The sequence goes on along the minus strand of JAMPIV010008495.1, from coordinate 566,934 downwards.
GAAATCGTGTGTTAGAAATTATGGTTTTGATCATTTGCATGCGCTGATATTAAAGGGTTTAGAATTTAAATTATAGGAGATAAAACTACGACTTGTTGATTTGACGGCAAAGGGAAGTAGTTTATAATAAGTGTAGACAAGAGAGACAGTGTTACCATGTTTGAAGAAAAGGTACATCTTCTCAAGACAACCAGGCGACCAGGTATGTCGAATAAACAACAACCGTTGTTCCATAACACAACTGATCAGATTACGTGTTTAGACTGAGGCAGGTGTCTCTCAGCAGATTGTTAGGCTGCAAAGGGAAGAAGCGGCAGTGAAATTTTATTTTCGGAAATTATTATTTCCGTTTTTTAAAAACCACTTTTATCTTAATTTAAAAAATAATAATTATAAAGAATTTGTCGCGCTTCAAATCTTTGACGATCAAAATTTTGATGTTCCATTCACTGAAGAGTTCTGTAATGTTGTATGCAGCTTTACTTCACTTTACTTATGTTTGAATGTCGCCTTTATAATACCCTGTTCAACCAAGTGGTTATAATTAAGGTAGATTTTGCTATTCCTGTCTTATAAGCTAAGTTGATGTTAGTCTTGAAAAGGACTGGTCCTGAAAAGGACCCTTAGCAACTGCTGTCTGACGTCGTTTTCCCATTCATTATATAAAGTGGCCTTTTCATTCCATGTGTGCACTTGCTTTGCTCTGTTTGTGCGTATTTGTGTTGTTTCCCTGTTGTGTCGTCTTTCCTATCTCTATATGTTTTAGGGTTTTGTAGATGATTGTTGGTAGAAGATCCTCTAATATTTCCTTCAGTGACTTTTCGCTTTGCTGCTGGTTGTATCTCTGTTGTTTTGTTTGCAATGTCAGGGATGATCTGTCTTTCTACTTCGATTCTTTTAAGGATCTCTTCACTTTCGGATTTTAATTCTGCCAACTTTACAATGTCATCTTGAATTCGTTGCTGTGCTATTTTCATGTCGAGTAACACTTGTTTTGCACTTTCGAGGCTACCCGTGTTTTCATCGCATCTGTCAGTTGAGGTTCGGTTGATATATGGCTGACGGTTTTCTCTTTCTTTTTGTAGTTTTTGGTTCAGATCTCTCACCTCTGACCTAAGCTGTCTGACTTGTTCAGATAGGGTGTCTTCGTGTTAATGACAAAGTGTGCTTGCCGCCACTCTGTGCTTTGCCTTTTGGTACGAAACTCCCTTTGACATGGACACTGTAATTATTTGCCTTGTTTGCTGGTATTTGGGACACCCACTGTATCTTGCTCCATGATTTCCGAGGCAGTTGGCACATTTTATATTGTTGTTTGGCGCCCGGTAGTTGTGGTCCTTTTTTGTCTTAGGGCAGTCTTTGTATTCGTGGCTGCCCGCACAGTATCTGCAGACCGTCTCTTTTCTGCACGTGTTCTTTGTGTGTGAAAATCCCTGGCACTTGGAACACTGCATCACTGGCGGGATGTAGGCATGCCTTCTTCGGGGTCTATTCTGAAAAGTAATACTTTCTGGAACTGTTGCCCCTTGTGAAGTCACTATTATCAAGCTAGTGTCTTCTTTGTTCCAGGATTTTAACCTTTCGGCGTGTGTGATTCTGGCCAGAGGATTTTCGGCCTGAATGCAGCTGAGGACCTCTGCGTCTGACATGCTGATGTCGATCCCTTTAATTACTGCCTTCTTGCTGTCTCTGTGGATTTCCGCTTGGATTTTGATCCGGTGTGGTAGCTGAAATTCTTTAGGCCCGGATACCAGAGCAGCCATCGGCGATTTAGTCTTTTCCGTAGCATTCAGGGCAAGTATCACCCCCTGTTGGTGCCTTCTGATACTTTTGGCTACTACATCCTCCAGAACGTTGATTACTTTGTCGTCCGGGAGTGTCCTGAGGGTGGCCTCTCCCCCCTCCCCCCCCCCCCCCTTCTCCCTCCCCGGTGCCCCCCCCCCCCCCCCCCCACACACACACAACTGCGTAATTTTAATTTTTCGGTCTTGTTCCTGTTCCTTGAGAGTAGAGATGGCTACTGTGTGTGTGTGTGTCGAAACAATGCTTCGAAACAGCGCTGAGTCCGGCAGATTCGACACATAGCCTGCTTCTTGTTTCGAAGCAGTTTCAGTTTCTGTCTGCCTCGCTGTTTTGCAAAGAGGCACACTGTCTCACTGTCTCACCTTCCGTAGGCCTATGTAAAATTTGAGTCAACTGTCCGGGACATTAGTATGGAATATCAAACATGTCATATTTTTCAGGGATGTGTTATGATGACTTGATTTTACAAGTGATATTATTTTTGCTGAGAAGTCATAGACCTGGAAATTGTGTCAGTGCTGCAGTTGTCAATGTTTTAGGCACTATGCTAAAGTTGAAAGTGTCCTTGTGTTCGTATAAATGTAATGGGCACTTTATTAGCTCTGCTGATATCTGTGTACTCGGTGTGGATTTTAATCATTATCTACCAAAACTAGCTTACTATAGTTTGATATCATGTGTTATTATTACTGTTATTATTACATGTATTGTTGTTTTTTTTTTATTATTTTCACTTATACTGCAGCTATCATCATATCTCCGTTTTATTTCATCATAATGAAGACTTGTGTAAAAATATTGAATTGTGGTCACACGAAACGCCATAGATTTTCACACGCCAGTAGCGCGCAAGAAAAAACAGAGATTGTCTCACACAGTTCATGTATACTGTCTATAAGAGACTTCTTTCTCCCCGATACGGGCAAAAGTGCCGCTGTGCCGTTGTGTCGAAACAGTGTGTCGACACAGTTTAAATCACTGTTTCGAATGTCTCGAAACAGCTGAGTGTGTCGATTTGCCCACCTCTACTTGAGAGTGCTTTTCTGTAGTCCGCCTGAGCGGCATCTGCCATCTGCCACCACTGGCCGTGCATCTGTCTTTCGGCTAGGTACACTGTCCTCGTCTTTCTGCTCTCGATTCTGTGTGACATTCTGGGTCGTACATGTTGTGGTCTTCTTTTGTGTGTGTGTGTGTGTGTGTGTGTGTGTGTGTGTGTGTGTGTGTGTGTGTGTGTATTTAGCATTTAGATCTTCGGCTTGTCACGATTTTCGCAGCCACTTTAGACGGTAAGCTTGGTTTCTCAGGTCCAGGTTCCTGATTTTTTTTTTAATACTCTCTACCGTCATCGGAGTTTGGAGCAGCTTCCCCGAAGTAGAAACAGCTGTCGATTCGGTATCGTATGGTGGTGGCGACATGACCCTCATCTTCTCTTTTGCTTCCCGAATCCGTTGGAGCGATTTCATAATGTTTTCTGCAATGTCGGGGATTTCTTCTATTATGTCAGAGGCGTTTGCTTCTGTCCCTTCTTTCGCCTCGTCAGGGGTCGGGTTATTCTGGATCTCTGGTAGGCTCTTACCCGTCTCTGTTAACTCCGTGATAGTGTCAAGAGTTTTACTGGTCGACTTGTTTGGTATCCCGTTTCCAGGATTAGGAGATGTTGGTTTGTTGTTATTCAGCGCTGGTTGGCAAATGTTCACTTTTCTCTTCTTGGCGCGTGGTTTAGTTCGGACCATTTTTACTACGTAGCGATGTGAACGAACGCTCGATGAAAAAAAAGAACGAACGACTGTATGCAGCTTCCTTTCTTGGGACATTTTAATCTTTCAGGTTTTGACCGACATTTGATGCAGCCGATTTTAAATAATAACTAAAACAATGTAAAATAATGTGGAAATAATTCCATTAAAGTAAGAGTTCTGAAATAAAGGGGGGAAAGAAACAAATTGTGAATATAATTTTGTTTTTCCATTTTGAAGGGACGAGTGTCGGGTGATGAATGGTGATATACCTATTAAATCAATGAATCTACTACAACAACTAGGTCAGCGAGTCTTTGTTTTAAACACACATCTAGTAATAAACAACGTTCGTCTAATAACCCTCCCAAAAAACTAACATTTTTAACTGACTCTCTTTCAACAATTAAAGCACTTAGAAACTTACGAGAATGTAGTAAACCTGATATAGCAGAGGAGATATTTCTGGCTACTACATACTTATATTCCAGAGGATGTTCAGTCTTAATTGCTTGGATACCTTCACATGTTGGCATAGAAGGAAAGGAAAAGGCAGATAAAGAAGCCAAGAAAGGTAGATCTGATAAAAATCGAATAAATGTAGGGACGAGTAAATCAGAGATTAAGAGCTTAATTAAAGATTTAATAACAGATAAATGGAAAGCAGAGTGGGATAAAAATCTGAAAGGAAGACATGCATATAAGATGTTCAACGCTCCAACAAGAAAATGTCAGATATCTAGGGAATTGAAAATTTCCAGTAATAAGAAACTTCTCAGACTACAGCTGGGAAAAGGCTTTTTCAGAATAGAAGAACCTTACTGTGCAGGATGTCTTCAAGAACATTTCTTGTTAAAATGTAAGAGGTATGAACAAATGAGAATACCAATATTAGATTATTTGCAAGCATCAAACTTACCTATAAATATAGAAGATGCGTTAAGAATAGACAGACCTAGGGAACTGCATAATATAGTCAAACAATATTTAACACGAACACATGTTAATATATAGGGGCTGAGAATGTGAAGGTCTGATGCTGTTCTTACAATGCATATGACTTTTAACAGATGAAAGTCAATTAATTATCTTTTAAAGTCAGTTATATAACTGGAACCACCAGGCCTTTACATCCCTCCACTTTAATATTATTCTTGTTCAGTTTCTTCTTGATTTTGTTCGTTTTATTTTTATTTTTTATTTAACGTATAAGCATAATTGTGATTGTCCCTATTTACAATGATTTGACACATGTGATGCCACTTTCTCATATCGGCAGTTGTTCATATTATTTGGAACTGAAAACAACATATATCCTAATTATAACCCATCAGAGGTTGAACGGGATATTTTTTTTTCATTAATTAAAAAAATATATATACATAAAAAAGTCGAAAGTAATGGCAATTTCACAGACTTCTCCATGGTTCACTAACTAAATAGATGGAACAGTTTTGAAAGAAGTCAACAGATTCATATACAGTATTTTATGCAATAACTCTTTAGAATGAAATTAAGTTGGTTCTTTCATGTTACACTGAACCAATCCTAACATACGGAAGTGAGTCTTGGATAATTAGTAAACAGGCAGAAAAAGCCACGGAGGTCACAGAGACGCGATTTTAACAAAACAGTAGTTAAAAAACCACGGACAGCTTAAACAGAATGAACGAACGAACGAACGAACTTTATTTTCAAAGGGTTAAGAATTGGACACGCAGGCCCGTCTTACATTCTGCCCTTCTTCTCTCTGTCATCTTACATACCATATCCTTTCAATCGCACATGTATTTTGAGCATTATTTAAGCGTACAACATTATCAAGGTAAAATAATAACATACATTTGTAACATCCAGTCATAATCAAATTTAAGTATGTAAAAAAAATAAAAAAGAGGGAGAAAAAGAAAAAAAAATTAATTAATTAAAATAAATTTAAAAATTTTAATTAAAAAAAAAAACGAACATACAAACACACAAAATCTAAACCATTCATACGGTAAATTAGACTTAATTTGAAACGTAATCAGATTATGGTGGCATATAATAAGAACTCGTGACATTTTGGAAATCTGCTGCTGAATGACCTGGGACTTCGTGTGTTGTCAGCGCATGCGGAAAATGTTACCACAGGTGAGCAGCTTTGAGTCCCAAACTGCCACAGGGAGTGAATTGTTTACGCCTCCACTATACGAGATCCAGTTTTATGACCTATGCTCCTTAGGGAGGTAAAGGGTATTGACTAATAGATGAGAATCGTGCATATAGGCCCGTCTTACATTTTGCCCTTCCTCTTACTCATCTTTTATTGCTAGTTATCCAGACATTCTCCAACTTACTTAAGGTATTAGTTTAATGGCGATGCAACATTATAAGTAGTATAAAAGCAAACATTTACAGTATCTGATTACAATTAAAAAGAAGTAAGGTATATTAAAATGAAAAACTAGATCATCAGACCCTCCATACAGTATATTAGATAATAATTCGAAATATAATCCCTTAGGGAGGCTTATAATTGGCACTCATAATGTATTTTAACAGTCTACGATTATATGAGGAGGGACTGTGCATGTTTTTCAGATCATGTGGAAGATTGTTCCAAAGATGAGCAGCTGAGTAAGCCAAGCTCTTCTTGAACAAATCTAGCCTGGGCGTGGGCACCTGTAACTGGTTTAAGCGGTTACTACGTTTCTCATTGAATTTTAAAAGTGGCCACAGATACGTTGGAGCATTCTGAGACAAGATTTTGTGAGCGAATTTAGCTTTGTTAAATAGGAAGCGCTTTCTAAGGGGTGGCGTCTGTGGCCTAATGGATATGAACGCAGTTTCATAATCCAGATATACCAGGTTCGAAACCTGCTGCAGGTGGTTTGGTAGCAGATCGCTTTGTGTGGATTTTTAACAATGGTATAAGCGCCGTACCGTTCAGAAAGCAATGGCAAACTACTGAATGAAAAAATTGCCTAGAAAAATCACAAACAGCCAATAAAAGCTGGGGTTGATTGCCACGTCCTGTAAAGGATAAGCAACTAACTTTTTTTTCTAAGGGGTAATATTTTAAGATAGTTATATAGATCTATACAATGTGTTTGGTGTTTATCAGCAACTAGGCGCACTGCACGTTTTTGAAGTGAATGAAGCCTTTTTGTGTTGGATATGTAACAACCATCCCAGATTGTGGAACAATAGTCTAGGTATGTTTGTATATGAGAAGTGTAGAACATTTTCCTTGCCCCCTCATCCAGGAAGTGTTTGATTTTGGCTAATTGGTAAACTTTTTGTGCCGTTAGCTTTGTGAGTGCACTTACATGTGACTTCCAACTTAGGTGCTGGTCAACAGTTAGACCTAGAGTTTTATGTTCATTTACGTTTTCAATTAGTGATGTTCCAATATAGAGCTGAAGTGTTGTTTTCTGCGAGTTTTGTAGTTTTTGTCTGGTTGATATTAACATACATTTCGTTTTACTAATATTTATTTACATTCGATTCTCGTTGCTCCACTTAATAAGATTATGTTTATCAGTTTGTAAAGATAGTTCTAGTGAGGTGCAACTTTTGTCACTAGTGTAAACAGTAGTCATCGGCAAACAGGTCACAGTCCCGATGAGTTATTATCTTTAAGATCAATAAGATAGTTATAAACTTCGTTAACTGTTATAAAAGGAATGTCGCATGGAATGGTGTTAGTACACATGTTCTCGCAGAACGTAGATAATTCGCTGAAGTCACAAGGGGAAGAAGGTATGGCGGATTTTATATTGTGGATGTCTGCCTGAAAATGATTGCTGAAGTCTGTACAAGTAAATGAAGTATTGGGATTTTGTAAGTCTGGCGAATTTCTTTTGTTCACTAATGTATTGATTGCCTTCCATATATTTCTACTGTTGCTTTTGCTTTGAACTAAATTACTAAAGTAGTTTTTCTTTTCTCTGCGAATTAAATATTGTACTTTGTTCCTTGCTGCCCGATATGTAATAATGTCCTTATTTTTGTGCGCTCGATACCTCTGCCTCATAGCGGCAAGTACTTCTTGTGTGATAAATGGAGATTTTATTTGTCTTTTTACGCGAATTTCTTTAGCAGGCGCATGCTTATTAAAAATACTATAAAATGTCAGTGTCCAATATGCAATGGCGTCATCAGGATCAGGAAGTTGGTAAACATCGGCGAAAGGCGCATTTCGCAAATCATTTAAAAATAATTCTTGGTTGAAATTTTTTAGACTTCTATATTCAATACTGATGTGTTTATTTTTTGGAGATTTGTACCCATTTTTTGCCCAAGTGCAACATATGGGATAGTGGTCACTCATAGCAATAGTAGGGATGGAACATTCTATAATGTTTTCTGGACAGGTTACATATATGTGATCGATCAGTGTGGATGATGTTTTTGTTACTCTGGTAGGTTTGTTGACTATTTGTTTCATGTTATACGATGCTATGATGTTGGTCCATGTTTGGTTTGGCTTATGCATATCAATATTGAAATCACCAAGAAGAATAATTTCATTGACTGTAGTGATAACTTTATCTAGCAATTAGAAGCTATCAGATAAAGGAACTTACTGCTCATATCAGAAAGAAGTACAGGCATACCTCGGAGATATTGCAGGTTCGGTTCCATACCACCGCAATAAAGCGAATATCGCAATAAAGCGAGGTATGCCTGTAATCCAATCTCTTTGGGCATGCTATGAGAAAAAGAAAACTGAAATATATTGTGACAACAGGAAAGTTTGAAGGGGGAAAAGATAGAAGATGACAAAAGATAAGATAATGGACAGTTGGACGTGATGGGATGGAAAGAAGGCAACAACAGGATTGATAAACAATACAAGAGACATGAAGTTGTGGCGAGACATGATCACTACGTCAGCAGACTTTGACTTGAAGAAGAAGGCATATAACTCTTCTTTATCTCTTTGTAGCAGTTAGAAGAATTGAGGTCCCTTGATAGGGATATTTAGAAGAAGGTTGCTATCTGATGAAAATACAAGAACACAAATAAAGATGTCATAGAAAAGCTAGGAATGGAAAATGGATTAATAAGGGAGGTCAATGACAGTTACATAATCTTGGTAATATAAAAAGACATAAAACCTTGTATAAAACCCCAATGAAGACAGACACTATAGATGTAGCACGATGATGTACTTACAATACATAACACATTGAATTATGGCAAGTGAAAGTCAATTAAATATCTAACTAGAATCACCAAGCCTTTACACCCCACCCCCTGAATATTATTTTTGTTTGGTTTTTGTTTGTTTGGTTTTTCTTTTATGTACACGCAATACTGATCATTTTGATTTTGCCCTACGTACAATGATTTGACAAATGTTATGCCACGTTCTCGTATCGGCAGTTACTCATATTATTTGGAATTGAAAACAATATATATCCTAATTATAACCCATTAGAGGTTGAACGGGATATTTCTCATCAAATTTTTTTTAAATGTAGTAAAAGTACAACAAAGTAGACAAGAGCAATAATGCAAGAAGAATGTAAGACACAAAAGTGATCGTGCGCAAGAAATCCAGCAGGGTAGCTTGCTTAGAAGAAGCTTGTCGTTAATGAAGCATCAATTGAAAGAAGTTATACCTCAGACCTAAGGGTCTTTTATATTTGGACATGCGCCCTAATATAACCGACTAGGTTGAACGGGACGCGCCTCGCCAAAACTTTATATAAAAAAAAAAAAAGAAATATGTTATTGAAAGTCTTGCTGGAAATACTCTCCTGAACGAAAATCAATATTACACCGCAGGAAGTGACATCAAAATTCTTCGCTTTCATTGATCAACTAAAACAGTTTTTTTTTTTTTAGTTTTGTTGTAGACCAGAAATTAAAACTCAGCAATCGAGATTTGTTTGTTTAAATTCTAAATCTTCTTAGAAATATAAGTGATGTCGTCAATAATGGTAAGGGTGATCCATGACTTTCTAACGAAACAGTCTAAGTAAAATAAATGTATGCTTTAGTTGCTAGGTGTAGCCTACTGCCACTGAATGCTATAGGTTAGTGGCTGTAATTTTAGTTATAGACATGAAACCCCACTTATATAGCAGACATCTTACGTTGTGAATGGTTGAAGTAAAGAACAATGGGACGTGTGTTCGATACGGTCTTAAAAGAGAAGAGGCGCAGTAATAAGGGGATAGGGTTAGGTTTAGAAATCGTAATCCAAAAAATGTGGGCAACATATTTGGATGACAGCGAAAAGCATCCCATTGTTCTTCATTTCAACCCAGTAAATGTTTAATACAGAGTGAATTATTAGTCAGCTGGCCTGTAGTTATAAGCTTGATATCTAGGCAGTATGTCATTGCAGGTCGAAATGAAGAGCTGGGTTAAAATGAAGAACAGTGAGACATGCGTTTCATGTCATCCAAAGAAGCTGCCCACGTTGTTAGGGTTAGGTTTAGGATTCCTAACCCTAGCCTTGCTACTGCTTTCTGAATTTGTTATGGCCATATCGAACACACATCCCACTTCTATTGATTTCAACTGAAGAACAGTAAAATGTGGGGGAAGGATAGTTGGACAAGGTCTGCCATTTCGCCCGAACTTTATCTATAGGTACAGATAGGTAACCGTATCACTTTGACACATTGCAAAACACCCACTATTAAACTAAACAAAATCCAACTAAAATGAATGAAAAATATATATTTCAACATCTTATAGGTTACAATTATAATATATATCGCTGCAGATTTCTAATTCCATAATAAATCATTGTCGTAATATTTATGTTACGCGCAAACACACCGTTGTACATGCAAACACACCACACTATGTCACAATATGACAGCGTCTAGTTCACCATCTTCCCTCCCACAGCCAAGATCTGTGTCCGATTTCGCCCAAATTGTATCGATGTAGCAGCCAGTTAAGTCACCATAATCAGTACGGCCTCAGAGATGAGTAATAAGGAGTAAGGTGTAATAATCCATAACACAACCCATAATCCTAACCCTCACGATATGAGAGACTTAGTTTGCAACCGGATCTATAGACATTTGGGCGAAATGGGACACACATCCCACTCTTCTTCATTTCAGCTTTTATTCCATTATCCTAGACTTAAAAGTTACTGATTACAGTCTACATTTACCTGATCATGACAGTACTGTATATATTATGGTATGCCCCATGTAGCTCCAGGAGGTCTCGGAGGAGACGAGGAAAGAATAGGACTAGTACACCCTCAGGCCTGCCGTACAAGGCTACTAATATGTGGTTGTGTATGGGAGCTGGCAACCTCATCATATAAAACAAATTGTCACAGAAATCACAGCTGCAAGAACATGTGAATACTTGGTACAGGCTTCCTGTAAGAGGACCAGCTGCAGTGGTGGATCCATGCTCCGTAGGGAGCACTAAGGAAAAAATGAAGGTGGTGAATGATATAGGATATAATAATAGCCCCTTCAGTCATAACTGACTATGGGAATGCACCCCTGAGGTGACAGCCCCCAGCTGCTTATTTTCCTGGTGTTCCTTTTGACGTTTTCTCCTCACTTCTGCTTGCCATGACAGCTTCTTGTCACCCAATCTGAGGTGGCGCCATAGAGAGCATCACCACTTGGTGGGATCGGCAGCTTCATCCTCGTAGATTGTTGGATCCATGTCCAGTGCCGTCATGTCTCTCTTGCACACATCTTTGAACCTCAGCTACGCTCGCCCAACTGTTATGTACCATTAATAACACTGGACAACAAATTTTGACTTTTTGTGTGTATCTGAGATTAAACCAAGTTACCTTTATGTTGTTTGGGCTGCTGAATATGAAAATGGCCGTTAAAACATCAGATTAGCTCTAGTTTTTTTAATATTTGTAAAACAAGTTTTACACATTTGCATATACATACCATATGATAATAATGCTGATAGCGGAAATGATTCACAGCCACGCCTTTTTGCCTGTCGCTTGTAATGAGTTTCTGGAGCATCTCTCACAAGGTTCCAACAATAGTCTGCTAGCATTGCTGCATTCCATTTCCCTTGGTACCTGTTTTCGATGGTAGTAATGTCCTGATGAAATCGTTCCCCATGCTCGTCACTGACAGCACCGCAGTTAGCAGGGAAGAAATCCAGATGAGAGTGTAAAAAGTGTAATTTCAAAGACATGTTGCCCCCTAGTCTCTCGTAGCGCTGCAAGAGGGTTTCTACAAGCTCCTGGTAATTATCAGCCTTATTGTTTCCTAGAAAGTTTGTGGCCACTTGCTGGAAAGCATTCCAAGCTAACTTTTCATCACCTGTGAGGATATCATCAAAACGCTGATCTCTGAAGAGCTGAAGTATCTATGAACTGACAAATACACCTTCCTTGATTTTGACCTCACTAAGTCTGGGAAATTTGTCAGAAGGTATAAAAATCCTGCCCCATTTCAATCCATGGCCTTTACAAAATTCGTCATTAGTCCAAGTTTGATGTGGAGAGGAGGGACCAAGATCTTGTGGTAAAATGTTACCATTATGGAGCAGCACAGCTTTTAAGCTCAACTTGGACGAATCAATGAACAGCCTCCAATCGTCGTCTTTGTAGTTGATGTGCAGTGCTGCCATCAGACACAGTATACCAACGCAAGCAATGAGGTTATCTGTTATTTTGAAATATGGAAGCAGACCTTTTTGCCGAGCATGAAACACAGACACATGCACATTCTCTTCTAGAAGATTCCCTTGCTGCAGTCTAGACCTCAACAGCTCTGCTTTATTTTTTTGGTAATTCCAGATCTCTCACTAGATCATTCAATTCACTCTGGGTAATTTTATGTGGTTGTGCAGACTCTTCAATAGGCACGAAATCAGGATCTCTTGATGTAGATGCTTTCACAGGTGACGGATGTCCACTGGCCTTATTATCTTCTTCATCATCCAGAGTATAAGATTCTGGTGGGTCAGGAACAGGAAGTCCTTCCCCGTGAGGCACTGGCCGCATAGCAGAGGGAATATTCGGATAGGCCACAGGCCGCTTTGTCTTCTTAGATCATACCATGTCCAATTGGAGGAGTCATGCAAAAGTAACAATCATTAAGATGGTTTGTCGGTTCCCTCCACACCACTGGAACTGCAAAACGCATCGATCGTCCTTTTCGGTTCAACCAGTAGCGCAGATTCATTGCACAGGATTGACAACATATATGTGGGGCCCAATACCGGTCCTGGTCACCGATCTCACATCCAAAATAAAGGCTGTAAGCTTTTTTTAACAACAACAACCCCCCCCCCCCCCCCCCCCCCCCCCCCCCCCCCCCCTCCTCGATCTTGAAAACTAGAGCTAATTCGCGATTTTTAAGTTCATATTCATGATCAGCATGTCCAAATTAGTTTAAAATAGCTACTTTTGTCTCGGATACATTTTGGCTGTTGTCCAGTGTAATTAATGTAGCCTACAATGTAGAATATTGAACATTATAACAGAAGTATGAAGATTGACATGTTGTAACAGAATGAGATTGGCTGTCAACGAGAGGCAGTGAGCAGTCTTGACTGTTATTTCATCACAGTTCTAAATGCTTCTATTTTTCAGATGAGTGTGTGGAATAGTTATGTGTGAATCTAAATTTAGTCTAATGGAACTAGGCCATTGACACGAGAAAACTGTTTACATAGGAGGAATAGCACAGCGTATTCCTTCATAATGGTGAGTACTTACTTTTTCTTATATCCTTGAACTGTGTTATGTCTTTCACTGTTTTATGAATTTAGCTTGTCTACAGCTATTATAGGGCTACATTCAACTAAATGAATAGATGCTAACATCTAACTCACAAATTCAAATTGAGAATAATCAAATGCTGTATATATACTTCATTATTGTGTGGTACAGAAACATGTACAAAATTTTAAAATGATAAACCTACCCACCATAAAAATATTTATAGAATGTGTGATTCCTATATACACACATTGGGATTCTCGCCGGTGCTATGGAGTTCGTGCAGTGTGCTGAGATCCTCCTTGTGTGATCAAAGGGAGGAGATCGGAGCACTGATGGAGTTGTCCATGTGCAGAGAAGATAGTCCTTAAACCAAACCAAACAGAAACATGGACAATGGTCAAACAATTAGAGAAAAAAAATAAGGCCCATGAGATGTGGATATATAGAAGAGTGGGTCACATCTCATGGAGAGAGAAAGCAAATGAAGAGGTCCTAGGAATGAAAAGAGAATTAATGAAGGAGATCAAAATTAGCTAAAATATTTTGGCCATGCAAAAAGGCATAACACCGTACGGTAGACCATATTAGAAGGAAGAGTTGAAGGCAAACGTGCAAGAGGAAGACAGCGATATAAGTGAGAAGATAACATCAAGATATGGACAGGAAAGAGTCTGTCAGAGTGAACCATCAAGATAGCAGACCGGAGAAGGAGATCCATTGCTGCCGACCTTTGGTGTTGAGATGGCAGCTGATGATGATGAGGATTTCAGCATTATTTATAAATTGTAATGAAGTTTTAAACAGTTAATGTTAGTTAATGAAAATCAGAAAGTCACGTGACAGTAATTTAGTTAGCAAAGAAACTGTAATAAAAGTTTAATCTCAACATTACTAATTGTCTAAGTAAAACGTCCTGTCACAATGACAGAATCTTGCCAACGTTAGGAAAATACAGAAAAGACCATGTGCTTCTTGGTCTACCTCTGCCTCTCTTGCCCTGGGGGTTCCAGAACAAGGACTGCCTTGTAATGCTATCAACGGGTCTCCTCAGTGTGTGTCCAATCCATCGCCATCGTCTTCTTCTCATCTCTTGTTCCACTGGCACTTGTCTAGTTCTTGTCATCAGTTCCACGTTGGTAACCTTGTCATACCATTTTAATCCCTCTATTCTACGCAAGCACCCATTTATGAAAGTCTGTAGCTTTTTTGTTGTTGTCCCTGCTGCTCTCCATGTCCCAGAGCCATACAATAGGACTGACCCCACACCTGAGCCGAAGACCCCTACCCTCGCGTTGGATCCGATTTCTCTTGATCTCCACATATTTCCCAATGCAATGATAACCCCTCTTGCATCCCCACCCTAATATCACCGTCTGTCCCTACAACTCCGTCCACACTGCTGCCAAGGTATGTGTACTACCCCACATCCTGCACTGGCGTTTCCCCATGTTCAACCCTGCCATCACCACTCACTCACACTATTCCCGTCCTTTCCCTGTGTACCTTCAGACCCAACCGCCGTGACCATCCATTGAGTGCCCTCAACCCGTCCCGCATCTGACCACGGCCATGGGACAGAAGAGCCAAGTCATCAGCAAAATCCAGATCTCCCAACCGCCCAGTCAGAGTCCACTGGACTCCACCTCTGTTGTGTGCCGTCGATGATCCCACAACCCAGTCCATCGCCAGCAAGAAAAGAAATGGAGACAAGAGGCATTCCTGTCGCACTCTCGTTCCCATCCCAAACGGTTCCGTAAGCTATCCCTCGTGAAGAACTCTGCATGTCATGTCCTCATATGTTTTCTTTATTAAATTAATGATTTTCAGGGGAACTCCATAATGCCACATCAATTTCCAAAGTGATTCTCTGTCTACACTGTCAAATGCCTTTTCGTAGTCCACAAATCCGATATATAGTGGTGAATTCCATTCCAGACTTTGTTCAACTATTATTCTCAAAGTGGCTATCTGGTCTGTACATGATCTGTTTTGTCGAAAACCTGCTTGTTCATCTCTCAGTTTCTTGTCTATGGACTCTTTTAATCTCTCAAGGATAATCCTGTTTAATACTTTTCCTGGCACTGATAGTAACATTATTCCTCTATAATTTGTGCACTGTTGTAAATTTCCCTTCTTAGGCAACTTAACCAGATATCCTTCCTTCCATTCTGCTGGTATCTCTTCCTTTTCCCAGACTTTACCAAGTAATTTATATAACATCTCTGTAGCCGTGTCGATATCTGCTTTGATGGCCTCTGCTGGAATGCCATCAGGTCCAGACACTTTTCCATCTCTTAGAAGCTTTATGGCTTTCTTTATTTCTTCCTTCGTTGGTCTTTCACCGTTAATTTGTAGCTCTTCTTCTGCTGGCTGGATGTCCGGGGGGTTTTGTGGAGCTGGTCTATTGAGAAGGTCCTCAAAATATTCTGTCCACCTCTTCATTTGCTCTTGTATATTGCTGAGCAGTTTTCCATTCTTGTCTTTTATGAGGCAACTTGTTTGCTTGTATTTGCCTGTTAGCTTCTTTGTGCTGCTATACAGTTCTCTCATATTTCTTTTGGCTGCAGCATCTTCTGCCTCTCTTGCCAACTCCTCAGTATACTTCCTCTTGTCTCTTTTGATACTTCTTTTTACTTCTTTGTTTGCTTCTGTGTACACTTCTTGAGCCTTGGCTTTGGAACTTCTGGTTTTGCTTGTGTTTAAATCTGCTTTCTTGTTTTTTCTGTCTTTTATCTTATTGATGGTTTCTGTTGTTATCCATGCTTTTTGTTGTCGTTCCCTTTTCCCCAGTATTTCTTCACATGTCTCATTCCATACAGTTTTGACCTGCTGCCAATAGTCTTCTGTATTCTCTACATCTTCCAGCTGTTGGAGCACTTGGAATTTGTTGGATACTGTGACCGCAAATTTGTCTCTTGTTTCTTGATTTCTTAGATGTCCTACATTAAATTGTTGTCTATAATTTTGCATTGTTGCATATCTCTTGAGTTTCATTTTTACTTTGGCTATCAGAAGGTGGTGATCTGATGCCACATCTGCTCCTCTATATACCTTTACATCCTGCAATGATGATCTAAACTTCTTGTTTATGCATATATGATCAATCTGATTTTCTGTTCTATGGTCTGGTGATATCCATGTTGCCTTGTGTATTCTCTTATGTTGAAACATACTTCCTCCTATAGCCAGTTGATTTGAAGCACAGAAGTTTGAGAATAGTTCCCCATTTTCGTTCATTATTCCTAGCCCATGTTTTCCCATGACTTCTTCAAATCCGGTGTTGACTGTACCTATCTTTGCATTCATGTCACCCATCAAAATTGTGATGTCTCTTCTGTTTACTTTATCCATAATTTCCTGTAGTCTAATATAAAATGCTTCTTTCACAGGACAGACTCTTCTTTGTCATTAGTTGGAGCAAAACATTGGATGACATTTACATGTATTTTCTTTTTAGCTGTTTTAAAAGTAGCTGTTATTATTCTGGGTCCAACAACTTCCCATTCAATGAGTGCTTTCTGTGCTTCTGTAGATAACATAAGAGCTACCCCTTCACTGTGGTGTGAACTTTCGTCTTCATGTCCTGAGGACAGCACCAATTCACCTGTGATGAGTTTCTTCCTGTCTACCCCCTTCCACTTTGTTTCACACATTCCCAGAACCTCGATTTTATATTCCCTCATTTCTGCTGCTACTTGTGCCACTTTCCCTTGTTCATTTAAAGTCTGAACATTCCAGGTGCCAAATCTGGAAGTTCTCCTAGAAGAAAGAAGGTTAGTCAGCAACACAGACTCCTTTCGGCTTTCTCTGTGTTGCATCATACGCCTCCCTGCAAGAGGACCTTCCCCTGTCTTGGATGGCTGTGTTTTATTTTCCTTAATTGACTTGTCCTTATTTGTTGAAGTTTTTTGTGGTTTAAATTTTTTACAGGATGGGGTAACCAGCCCCATGCCCAACCCTCCTTAGTCGCTTTCTACGACATGATTGGCAGGGAACAGTGTTACTATTCTTTGCTCCCCTTTCTGGCCCCGGTAACACACGGGTGAAGTCATGATAAGCTAGACTACAAAGATCCAGTGAAGTTGAAATGGTTGGATAGGAATGAAATGGTCACTGGACGTGCAGCAGAAAGAGCCTAGAATAATTATCTCCCATTATGTTTAGGAGGTGACTTTCTCATAGTTAATGTAAGAAACAGTAATCTCTGCTTTCCATTTCTTGAAACCCTCTAGTCCAAGTCCAAATCTGAGTGTGTGAAAGTTGTGGTTCGCTGCAGGCCCATAAATGAAAAAGAGATTGGCGATGGTCATGAAAGGTAAGCTTCTGGAATTTATCAGTAGCTTTTTGTTTCTTGAATCTTTTCTGTCATCAGCAGTACTCTTCAGCTCCCACAGGAGCATAGGCCATGACATGTAGTTTTAACCAGGGCTTTAGGCCAGAGCTGGTGCTCAGAGCAGTGGAGCAGCAGGTTTTTGTCCGGGGCTGAAACTCAGAGCAGTGGAGCAGCAGGTTTTTTTGTCCGGAGCTGGAGCTCAGAGGAGTGGAGCAGCAGGTCTTTGTCTGAAGCTCAGAGCAGTGGAGCAGCAGGTTTTTGTCTGAAGCTCAGAGCAGTGGAGCAGCAGGTTTTTGTCTGGAGCTGAAGCTCAGAGCAGTGGAGCAGCAGGTTTTTGTCCAGAGCTGAAGCTCAGAGCAGTGGAGCAGCAGGTTTTTGTCCAGAGCTGAAGCTCAGAGCAGTGGAGCAGCAGGTTTTTGTCTGGAGCTGAAGCTCAGAGCAGTGGAGCAGCAGGTTTTTCTCTGGAGCTGAAGCTTGGAGCAGCAGGTTTTTGTCCAGAGCTGAAGCTCAGAGCAGTGGAGCAGCAGGTTTTTGTCTGGAGATGGAGCTCAGAGCAGTGGAGCAGCATGTTTTTGTCTGGAGCTGAAGCTCAGAGCAGTGGAGCAGCAGGTTTTTGTCCAGAGCTGGGGCAGAGTTAGAGCACAACAAATTTTGACTGTTCCAGTGCTCCAGTTTTGTTAAATGTTCAATAACATAAAGAATGATATCATATTAAATATGTAACTATTAAAATAAAGAGTAATATCATACTAAATGTATAACTATTAAATAAAATATTTAACACATATATCTTATTCCAAACCCGAGTTAATTTTTAAAATATTTTCAGGATTAATTTAACTAAAGACAGCAAATTCATATTTTTAAAAGAAAAACAAAATTGTCCACCAGTGCGATGAGATGATAGGAAACTTTGTAACAGAGCAATGCAATAGGATTCAATCTGATCATCAGAAGCGGCGACCCCATTGGACAAGTGTTTCGGCCCATTAATCTCCTTTATATGTAGGGGGGGAACCACTTGGGTCATGACTCACAAGCGTCTAATCTGGATGTACTTGGCACTGTCAGCTCAGTCATTATAATCTGGCGCGACAATGAGGAGTGTAGCACTGGATCATCTCATCTTTGAGATCTCTTAATGATTTCTGGGTATTTTCACCACCCTGGTAGATCTACTGCCATCTCCAAGTAATTTGCACTGCCAAGAATGGATGGTCAACTGATATTTGGTTTGGCATGTGCTGACTTTCCTGCCCTCAGAAAGTATGTATTTGAGGTACTCGTTCTTACTTTGCTGTTCGCCTTCACCCTTGCCAGGTCTGTTGTGGCTCGATGTATATCACCCTTGCCCAAATGACACAATACAAGCAGAGAGCACATGTTCCAGTGTCTGCCTCTGCTTCCTTCATTTCAGCTTGGACAATATTAAAAATAACACATTTGTATTATTTAAATGTTTGCATTCCTAGAGTTATGTAATAAGAAATATCATTTTGTTAAAAAAAGTTAAAGTTATTTAAAAACAAGTCAGTTGCTTTCTATCAAGTTTCAAGTTTTAATATATTATTTATTTTTTTTAAATAATTGAATTTGAAAGGCTCACATTTGGGCTTCTTCAAACAGCATAGAAGAAATCAGTGAAGTGCAAGGTGGAAAAGAAAACAAATGGCGAACTCGAACAATGTGGCTTTGAGGCGAGTGAAGCAAGTGCCGCAGAACACCACAGCCCCACAGGATGATGACTGAAAAGAAATAGGATAAACAAGAAAGACACCAGAGGTTCTGCAGTTCATAAATCCAAAGAAGCATTATATGAAAGAAAGTTTTAGTAAACCAGGTCTTTTACATTTGGACATGCACCCTAATATAACTGACTAACCTTGTATCTAGGTTCTTCTTCTTCCTCGTTCGTCCTGAAATGGACGTTGGTTGCGTTGTGTCTGTTTACAGCGGAGCTGCGATATCTGCGCCTTTCGGCCGGCACATCCGACTTCAGCGCGGCATTTTTTGGGACCGGGTTAGCCTTCCCTCTTCGATCCCTACTCTCTCAGCCAGACTGCAGTGATGCAGTCTGTTTCCAGGACCACCACGTGGAGGTGGAGTAGGGTCTTGGTCAGCTCTGGTTCGCTGACCCTGACGCAAGCAGTCAAGCTATGGGTCGCTGACTGCATTCTCTATTGCTGCGTCTTTGGGTCCCGTATCTAGGTTGAGAGAGGTGCACTCACCAAAATGCAAAACTTCTATTGTAGTTTGTTTTTTTAAAGGAAAGTTTTGAAAAGATCCTGAGGCGTTGAAATCCATTGATAGGCTAAAAGTTAAGTATGTATTTTTGAGGCAATTTACAGTGGCCTACACCACATTCAGGCTGCTTTATACCAACAGTTCAAGCTAGCTTAATATGTCAGCTTTAAAGTTAATTTTAACTTTTAAAATGGGTGATTGCGTAGAATGGAAGGAATGAAATCGTATGACAAGATCACCAATGTGGAACTGATGACAAGAACCAGACAAGTGCTAGTGGAACAAGGGATGAGAAGACGACGCTGGAGATGGATAGGACACATATTGAGGAAACTTGTCGATCGCATCGATTTTGAGTTTTCTGATCCCCTAGGTTATGAGTTTTTACTCTTCTCTCCATCGATCACATTACAAGGCAGTCTAGGTTTTAAAATCCTCAGGGAAAGAGGCAGAGGTGGGCCAAAAAAACTCATGGAGAAGAGAATTGGAGACAGAAGTAAAAATGATGAAGAACATTAGCTGATGGTATGTGACAGGGGAACTTGGTATGTGACAGGGGAACTTGGTATGGGACAGGGGAAACCTATGCTCTTTTGTGAGCTAAAAAGTATTGATTGATTAAAAGTGGCCTTGAAACAGTGAAGTCAATTTGAAATACTCCGGGAGATTACAGGTCACTGGAAAAATGTCAGTAAGCAGTGAATGTGCCCACCTGTGTGTTACCGGTGCCCGAAAGGGGAGCAAAGAATAGTAACACTGTACCCTACCATGCATGTCGTAAAAAGTGACTAAGGAGGGTTGGGCATGGGGATGGTTACCCCATCCTGTAAAAAACGTTTTACCACAAAAACTTCAACAAACATGGACAAGTCAAATACAGAATATAAATCAACATAGCCACTCAAAACAGAAGAAGGTCTTCTGGAAAGGAGGCGCATGAAGCAACCCAGAGAAAGCCGAAAGGAGTCTGGGTTGCCGACTAACCTTTTTTCATCTAGGAAAATCTCCAGGATTACACATGGAGAAGAGAGCTGGATACTGAGGTGAAAATATGAGGAAAACATGGAAAGAACTTGAGCGGATGGCACGGGACAGGAAGACTTGGCATGTGTTTGTTGAAGGCCTATGGTCCTCGGGGAGCTAAAGGGTATTGATACAGTGAATGTGTCAGGTGAAGACATCATCATCCTATGTAATACTTATTATTGCTGATGTTACTTCCACAACTGAATGATTTTTGGGCATTCTAGATCTTCGTGTGCTCACTCTTTTCTCCAGCCATTTTTCTTGCAATCTTTTGTGATTTTTCTCTCTGTCTTCCTTTTGTTCTGGAACTTTACCATTGTCACACAGTTTTTTCAATCCCTCCTTTCCAAGTGTGTGACCAAACAAAGATAAAGGTACAGGTAGCTCTCTAGCAGGTTCTGCTGCAGGGGAGTGAAGTGTTAGAGACTTCACTATACTAAGTCCAGGTATATGAGTTGGGGGTGGCCATTCCCTTCCTCAGTTTCTATGCCTTAATTAACTCGGGAGCAGAGTCAATAACCTGTTTACAGCTAGGTGGACTGAAGTGTGAATCTGCCAGGTGTTGAACCAAAATCCTAATAATTTTGCAGTACAGGGTAAGCACTATAACCACCCAACCAACCAAGCAAAGATGTTTACTTAAAAATAATGATTATCCAGTGTGCTCATCAATGAATTTAAATGTAAAAAAATAATGATTATCCTGTGTGCTCATCAATGAATTTAAATGTAAAAAAATAATGATTATCCTGTGTGCTCATCAATGAATTTAAATGTAAAAAAATAATGATTATCCTGTGTGCTCATCAATGAATTTAAATGTAAAAAAATAATGATTATCCTGTGTGCTCATCAATGAATTTAAATGTAAAAAAAATAATGATTATCCTGTGTGCTCATCAATGAATTTAAATGTAAAAAAATAATGATTATCCTGTGTGCTCATCAATGAATTTAAATGTAAAAAAATAATGATTATCCTGTGTGCTCATCAATGAATTTAAATGTAAAAAAATAATGATTATCCTGTGTGCACATCAATGAATTTAAATGTAAAAAAATAATGATTATCCTGTGTGCTCATCAATGAATTTAAATGTAAAAAAATAATGATTATCCTGTGTGCTCATCAATGAATTTAAATGTAAAAAAATTGTGATTATGCTATGTGCTCATCAATCAATCAATCAATACCCTTTAGCTCCCCAAGGAACATAGGCCTTCAACAAACACATGCCAAGTCTTCCTGTCCTGTGCCATCCGCTCAAGTTCTTTCCACGTTTTCCTCACCATTTTCACCTCTGTTTCCAGTTCTCTTCTCCATGTGTTTTTTGGTCTACCTCTGCCTCTCTTTCCCTGAGGATTCCAGAACAAGGACTGCCTTGTAATGCTATCAACAGGTTTTCTCAATGTGTGTCCTATCCATCGCCAGCGTCTTCTTCTCAACTCTTGTTCCACTGGCACTTGTCTGGTTCTTGTCATCAGTTCCACATTTGTGACTTTGTCATACCATTTCAGTTCTTCTATTCTACGCAAGCACCCGTTTATGTGCTCATCAATGAATTTAAATGTAAAAAAATTATAATTATCCAGTGTGCTCATCAATGAATTTAAATGTAACAAAAAATATGATTATCTTGTGCGCTATCAATGAATTTAAATGAAAAAAAAAAAAAATTACTATCATATTTTGGTGATCTCACTGAAAATTTAAAACAAAAATTATTTCTAGGGTGGTGGACATGAACGTAAAGCGAGGAGTTGTGGAAGTGAGAAACCCAAAGGGTGGGGATTCAGAGCCTCCAAAAAAGTTCACCTTTGACTCAGTTTATGATTGGAAGTAAGTAACATTGATTTATTTTACTTGTCTTTTCTGTAAATGCTGCTAAACAAAATCTTTACTTACTTACTTAGTCGTTCCCCTTCTACCGTGAGGTGTAGAGGTTTGGAAGAGAGAGCGCCAGACTATTCTATCGGCTGTCTTCCTCCTGGCCTGGTTCCATTCTAGTCCTCGGTCCTTCAAAGATTGTCTAATGTTGTCCTCCCAGCGGACTCTGGGTCGTCCTCGGGGTCTGGATCCTTGGCTCTTTGCTAAACAAAATCTCGCTTTTTAAATGAATTTCTGGTTAGCATGAGCAGTCTTGTCTTACCAGAAACTTCAGGTCCAGCCTGACTTCTCCTTTCTTGTTGCTTAACTGTTTTGTATCTTTTGTTATCACTTATCTCTGGCACCATCATTTTTACCTTTCTTACTTACTTAGTCATTGCTCATCTGCCCTAGGGTGTAGAGGTATCATATTAACCTATGTTCATCAAATGTTATAACTGATGGTCTCACAATATATGCCTAATGAAAGTGGACTGTGACTTTGAGAGCCTTCTTTTTCCTCTGCAGATTGACCTCTTTCAGAACTTCTTTATCAGGTGGTGATCCATGCATTCTATTCTGACAGTTTCCATGTGATCTCTTCATTGATTTCCCTATCTTGCTCCCTGTGGAACATACATCCACCACTACAGCTGGTCATCCCGCAGGACGTCTGCAACAAAGCATCCATGTTCTCTTGCTGTAGTGCTTTCTGCAGCAATTTGTTGTATATGATGAGGTAACCAGCCGCTTTCGCAACCTCACGTTAGCCGTCTATTGCAACATGCCAGAGGGAGTGGTGGTCCTTTTTTTGTGGTCTCCTCAGAGAACCTGGGGAACTTTATGACGAGGTGTTGCTCTTCTACACCATCAGAACCTCTTAGCTCCCCATGGAGGATAGGTCTACATCTAACATATGCCAAGTCATCATCAACGTCTTTCCATGACTTCTTGATCCCTTTCATGTCTGAGATAGACCACCAAACTTATGAGAGAACTAGATGTGGTTATTTCAGACCAGTGAGACAAGTCTCATACCGACCACCAACTATTTTGTATGGAGGCATATCTGGAGTCATTTTTATATGACCACCAGCTATTCACAATGCTACAGTATACATATATGGAAGTGAACCTCTGTCTGTGAGGCTAATTACACCCTCAGTGACTCTTGAAACCATCCACACACTTCCAGAGATTCTCCATGGGTGAAACTTGTTGAGAACTCAGCATTACACACTAAGCTTGGAGAAATCACTTGAGCCCCAAGCATAATTCTTTGACCTGGTTTACTGCATGCAGGAGGATCTCACTATGGACCAGTGATATGCAGGGGGAGCTGAGAAGTTGCTCTGTGCAGGACGTGACAATTCCTTGGGAGAGCCCAGAACCAGAGCACAGTATTTTAGCTCTGTATACTTGGAGAGCCCCCTTGGATGGCGGGGAATGCACAGTATGCCACATGCTTCTTACTCCTAGCTTGGTACCAGATGTGATGATGCTTTAAATGCAAGCCAAGCTGGAGAAACTGGAGCTCATGACTTCATTTCAGCATGTTTTGGAATGGCAGAGAAACCATAGGAAAAGCCTAAATCTACAGTGTAGATAATACCAAAGAGTCTTCAGCTTGGTATTGGCTGCTAAAAAACAAAACATACAGCAGCCCTAGTTAAACAACAACAAAATAACCACCAACTTTATAAGAGAAATAGATGTGGTTACATTAGAACAATGATAGAAGCCAGAGAAAACCACCAGTTTATTGAGAGAAATAAATGTGGTAATAAGAGAGCGAAAGAAGTAGCTCTGACAGGGATTTCTTCGATACCGTGCGGTTAGCCCACCTATAATGTTTCTCCAGTTCTCTTCACCATGCATTTTTTATTTCTTCTAACTCTATTCATCTTAGTCTGGGGATTCCAGAAGTGAGACTGTTCTGCAATGCTGCGTCTGCTGGTTTTCTCAATGTATATTTTCTTCTTAATAATAATAATAATAAATTCTTTAAGCGCCAAACACGGCGCATAAGGCAGAAACCAGTGCTCTCCAGGTTGTTCGTTGTGACGCCACTCCTCTTAGCTCTTGCACATTATTTAGGCCCAACGTTCTTCCTTCTCTTATTATTGTTCTTCTGAGTGTTTCTTTTGGTCTTCCTTTTTTCATTTTCTTCTTGCTTGTTTTTTAAATGCCCTGAATTAATTCAGCGTGATAGTACAAGCTGTAAGTAGCTTGTGAGAACCCTTCAGTGTGAAATATTTGTCTCAGACATTTTCTCCTCGCATTTATGTGATGTTGATGAGCTGTTTTGTTAATATAACTGAAGAGATAAACACAGAGATATGTAAAGGGAGAAAACTGAGGTTCATGAGTAGTAAATAATTGATGACAATAGGTAAATGATAGGCACTCGTAAGAAAGACAGGAGGACTCTAGGTAGTAGAAAAGTAACAGAAGTGGTTGGTACTTTGAGGATTTGAACCAGGAACAATCTATACAACAAGAGTGAACCATTGACAGGACACACAGCCAGCTAAGCATGTTGAAGCAGTTAAGGGCAATATAGAACATTGTTACTGGATTTTAACATGGTCCAAATCTTGCACCAATAGGACGTATGTATTCTCAGCTTCCAGTGTTTTAAGTTGCTTCTGAATTCTTTAGTTATGTTTAAGTTACTTCTTCTTTTATCATGCCAGATGGTGTGGGTGATCATGCCAGTCCACAGCTTCCTGTCCCCAGTGAACTTTATATTAATTCTGTTGGTGACAGTGCTTAGCTGGGCATTTGTCTGTTCATGGTTCATTCTCGCACACCAGCTATTTTTATTTCATTATGTCTCATTATTATTGTTTACTTAGCACTCTTACAGCTGTAGAAGTGTAGAATAATGTCTATTATGTAGTACAACGTAGTGACATGAGGCTAATATTTTTCTGCCAGCTCCAAACAGAGAGATCTTTATGATGAGACATTTTATGATCTGGTGGACTCTGTGCTGAAGGGGTTCAATGGCACCATCTTTGCTTATGGTCAGACAGGAACAGGGAAAACTCACACCATGCAGGGTCAGTAACTGTCTTGATTTAATCATCTGAGGTCAAGATTAGTGTACCACATACATATTAATCTTGATTTAATCATCTGAGGTCAAGATTAGTGTACAACATACATATTAATCTTGATATAATCATTTTAGATCAACAGTGAACAGTCTGGGTATATGTCACACTGATGTAATCATTTTAGGTTAATATTGGACAGCCTGTGTATATATCATCTGTTACACATTTTCTTGGTATGCATGTAACAACTGACTAACAACTGAGGGAGGTAATCATTTAAAAATCCAAATCCAGGCAAGGGCAATCAATTACATCCATTGACATCTAATGTCAATTTCTCCTTTTGACAACCAGAACGTGCTCATATATCATCTTGCATGTGTTTTCAGGAAGCAGTGGACATCTAATCCATGTATTTTGACCATTTTTGTTGTTTTGACTATCACAGTTCTGTGAATCTAAGAATACATTCATCTTGCTAATTTCTGTTAGGTCTTGTGTAAAAAAAAAAAAAATACGTTAACATAGTTAAGATTTTGTAAAACACATATACCAAGGCGTGTCAAAGGTGGTTAGAATGGTTGCGTTCCAAACAAACGTTCAGTGTTTGATTCCCAGCGCAGGACAATTTTTTTGTGTGTTTTAAATTGGGCATCAGTTTTGAGTTTTTATAGGTTTGTTTCTGTTAATTATAATGTCCAAGTGTCTGCATTTGTTGATGGGCTTACTTGCTCAATGAAAGGTGAAAGATGGAAGTGTAGAAGCTGATTTAACCATTCATAGAAAGGGTGTGCCACCTGATGTCATTGTAAACATTGAATATTAACCTTGAACCCAAATACCGGAAAAGGTATTAGAATACAAAAACACTAGTTGCTATTGGACACGTAGATGCCGACAAAATAAATTTAATTATGCCACATTCTCATATCCGTCCCTACCAGAACTAAACTGCTGCTGCCAGTAAAGCATTTTTTAATATGCGTGACAGGATGTTTAGGGAATTACTTTAGTATGACATGACAAGTTAGGTAGGATCTTAAACCAGATGTAAATTATTCATGTGTGAAATAAAGCTCATCAGTAAAGTCCCTTCGGGAAATTCAAATAAATCTTAGCTACGAACACTAAGGATTTCACTTTCCAGCTGATGGAAGTCAACCATAAAGTCCTTGACCTTTACCATAACATTTCAGGAACTAAACGAAGCAAGGATGACTGGGGTGTAATTCCCAATTCCTTTGAGCAAATTTTCCAGCATATCTCGCAATCAGAGAATCAACAATACTTGGTGAGAGCATCCTATCTGGAGATTTATCAGGTCTGTCTGTGGATTATTGTTATGTGTCTGTTTGTTAGTTTATTTTTTATCACTATATAGTGGACTGTCCCATTGTATCACTCTGAAATGTCGGGAACAACAAAAACAGCATCCAAGAAATTACACACTTTCATATGAGCTACTTTACTTACATGTAATAGGATTTAAATGATATGACAAGATCACCAGTGTGGAACTGATGGGGGAAAAAAGCTAGACAAATATGAGCGGAACATGAAGTGAGAAACAGCAGTATTGGGTAGAACACATACTGAAGAAAATAAGATTATTGCATTACAAGGTAGTCCTTGCTCTAAAATTCCC
The DNA here is from genome assembly GCA_024509875.1 of Oreohelix idahoensis. Classification (NCBI taxonomy): domain Eukaryota; kingdom Metazoa; phylum Mollusca; class Gastropoda; order Stylommatophora; family Oreohelicidae; genus Oreohelix; species Oreohelix idahoensis. The sequence continues at coordinate 539,536 of JAMPIV010008495.1, read as the reverse complement.
AGGGTTTGAGGAGCAGGTGGTGGAGGAAATGGGAGACAGACTTCAGAAGAAGAAGACATGGAAATACTGTGACAGGGTGGTTCAGGATAGGAAACCTTGATGTGAACTTGTTGGAAATCTGTGCTCCACAGGGAGATAGTAATAAGGAAAATGAATGAATATGTGCACGTTGGTATTAATTGGTGTGTGAAAGAATGTTGCAGGCACCACTTCTAAGAAGAAAGAATACATTGGAAATTTAAGATGGTTACATAGCTTCATAGATTAGGGCATATAACCTCTGTACTGTTCATATTGGGTGACCTTTTACAGTTGTTCGGGAAGTTGCAATAATTAACCAATTTATGCACACTATGACATAGATTTGTTAGTATCCAAAACAGGAAAAAAAATAAACTCAGTCAATTTGTGTTTTGACAATTCAATTAGACAGTCCTACAATCTCTCCAGTATACAACACAGAACCAAAGATTTGACTTGTCACGTGACACAGAAAGTATATTATTTTGGATTCATTTTTTAAAAATCACCACAGAAGCTGTTAATGTTAATCAGAATTGACGTCATTGCACTCCGGGCAAACCCATAAGTGATCAGTCTCCCCCTCAGCAAATGTTGAAGGATATGAATGCTAATTGTTCCTGTTGCAAGATTAAAAGTCGCAACGTGCTTCCAGTTTAGTTAGTTGTTTTTAATTGGTACAAACTGAAACCTGACAGAAAATAATAGGCAAAAGGAATGTTCTAGAAGTTTGAATTCGAGATAGACTGGGATTCAGTTTCACAATGAATTAAATAGGTAAACTTAAGACTACAGCAAATAAGAGGACTTGATGTTTAACTAAGGCTGCTGAGCTTCTCGCTGTTTTGCAGCCAGTACCAAGTTGAAGACTCCGTGGTATTATCTATACTGCAGGCTTTTCCTGTGGCTTTTCTGCCATTCTGAAACTTGTTGAGATGAAGTTATGAGCTCTATTTTCTCCAGCTTGGCTTGCATTTAAATGTGCATTTCCTGCCATCCAAGGGGGCTCTCCAAATATGCAAAGCTAAAATACTGTGCTCTGGTTCTGGGCTCTCTAAAGGAATCGTCACGCCCTACACAGAGCCACATCTCAGCTACCCCAGCCTATCATGGGGTCCATAGTGAGATCCACCTGCATGCAGGCGACCTGGTAAAAGCCAGAGTTACATCTGGAACTCAAGTGACTCCTCCAAGTTTAGTGTGCAATGCTGGTTTCTCAACATGTTTCACAACAGGGGGAATCCCTGGAAGTGTGTGAATGATTTCAAGAGTCAGTGAGGGCATAAGAAGACTCAGACAGAGGTTCACTTCCACATCTGCTGCATTATGCATAAGATGGAGAGATTATAACTGTTGTAGATGGATTGCTTCCACATATCGTCACTGTATTAAAAAAATTGTTTTGAATATTATTTTTTTTTAATGTGGAACGTAACTTGATTTCAACATACCATGTCATGAATATTTTTTTTTTTGCCATGAAAATAAAACTTATGTAGTAAAACCCTGAATAAAGTCTGCAGGAAAAAAATGACCAGAATATGGACAGAAGTAAAGAATTTGCTTTTTTTTCTTCTCCCCCCTGCACCTTCATTTTTGTTGCAGTATTCTTCTTCTTCTTCTGCATTCAGTTTGTAGTCATGCTAAATCTGCAGGCCTGTCGCCAGGACGAAGTCCACAGTCTTTACCAGGTCGGCGCGGCAGCCCCATAGCTTCTGCTGGAGCTCAGCACCCCTTGGCCAGGTCGCACGTTGCGGTTCATCATGGGTTGGACAGGTCTGGAGAATGTGTTCTGGGATCTGGATTCCTGTTCCGCATGGGCATTCATTTGTGTGGGATATCTTGAGGCGATAGAGATGTCCTAGTAATCTGCAGTGGCCGGTTCTCAGGCGGAACGTTGTGGTCTGTTGGTATCTGTTTAGATGGTGTATTGGGTCATCTCTGCTGTATGTATCCCCTTCCTCCTTCCACTGGTTTTTGTACTTGTTGTGGATGATGGTTTTTGCTTCCCGATATGGCAATGGTGTATTGTTCCATTTTACTGCCACTTCTTGATAGAGCATCTGCTTTCTCATTACCAGCAATTCCACAATGGGAGGGTAACCACTGAAGGGCAATGGTTGATGACCTTTGGATAATGTTAAGCTCAGATCTGATCTCATTCATCATGTTATCATTTCTGGTGTTCTGTATTGATTCCAGTAATGATCTGCAGTCGGTGAAGATTACTATCTTATCTGGTGGTTGTTGTTCGGGTCTGGTGAAGATTTTCAGGGCTTGCAGTAGTGCCATAGCTTCTGCCCTGAAGTTGGAGGAGATCTTTCCAGTTGGGAAGGCCTTTCGGATGATCTTTCCATTTAGGAATCTTATAAAAATTCCCCCACCACCGTTCTTTACTGCCCCCTCAGCGGATCCATCTGTGTATGCGTGTGTCCACTCCTTCGGGTTGTACTTTTCTTCAATCATTTCTTGAGCCAAAGTTTTTAGTTGTTGAGGGGTCTGGTGGCCTTTCTTTTTTATTTCAGGGACTTCTGTGAAGATAGATATATTTCCATGGCAGTCGTCTGGCTCCTCATAATCAATTAACATTTCAATCTCAGTAGGTTGTTTTGGGAGGAGGTCTTCATGGCATCGATGCAGATGTTTGGAGATGTTTATGAAGCTGGTTCTTTTCAGCCTGTTCTTTGTCAAACTATGGAGTTTGGCATGCATTGGATGACTTGGCATTCGTAGAAGCTTCTCTCTGTGAGTGAATACCTTTTCCTCACGTCTGTCATTCAGAGAGCGGATGTTGGCGTATCTCTCCATTGTCTGGATTGGAGAAGTCTTCATCCCTCCAGTGATTAATCTAAGGCCTGAATTTTGTACTTTCCCTAGACGTTCTGTGTTTGTTTTAGATGCCGTGGCCCAGGCTGACATGCCATATTCAAGTACAGGCCTGACTGTGCCTGTATAGACTTTTTTAAGTATGTTGGTATTTGCCCCCCAACTTGTGCCAGCCAGTTTCTTCATAATAGAGAGCTTTCTTATTGCTCTCTGTTCTGCTGCTTTTATGTGCGGCTTCCAGGTGAGTCTCTTATCCAACTTGACTCCCAGGTATGTTGGATTTTCCTCGATTGGAAGCTCACTTCCATTTAATTGCACTTTGATCGTTTCTTGGCGATTTGACAGAGAAAAGCAGGTTGCTACTGTCTTGGAGAGGTTTATCTGTACTCCCCACTCTGATGCCCATTTACCGATGGTATTTAGCGCTGCTTGCATCCTGGACTTTGCAGTAGGCAAATGTTCAGCAGCACACCAGGCAGCAAAATCGTCAGCATGAAGAGCCCTGGAGATATGCCTGGACAGTTTCTCTGCAATATCATTTATATATATGATAAAAAGTGTGGGGGAGATAACTCCTCCTTGTGGCACACCTTGTTGAAGAGTGACGCGATGGCTCAGATTCCCGTCAAGTTTTACTCTTGCTGTGCGGTATCGGAGAAAGTCCCGTATCCAGCTGAACATTCTCCCTTCAATTTTGTTGTTGAGCATCTTAAGAAGGAGTCCTTCTTTCCACACCTTATCAAAGGCTTTTGTCAAGTCTACAAAAACAGCCAGAACTTTCTTTTTCTCCTGAAAGGCATTTTCTATTTCCTGTGCTAGATATACCAGCTGGTCTTCGGTGCTGCGGTTTTTCCTGAATGCTGACTGTGTGTTATCAAGCATATGGTTTTTTTCCAGATGTTTCATTAATCTTGAGTTACCATTCTTTCCATTACCTTACCCAGACAGCTCAGAAGGCTAACTGGTCGGTAGCTGGACTTGCTTATTTTCTCCTTTTGTTTCTTTCTGTTGGAAACAATGATTGCTTCTCGCCATCGATCTGGGAATTTTCCAGTACTCCATGATTGATTGAAGATTAGGAGAAGCTTGTGCCTGGCTACAGGTCCAAGGTTCTTGATCATATCATATCTTTTCCTGGAGCTTTCATGTTCTTTAGTTTTGTTATGGCAGCATTGAGTTCTCTCATAGTAAGGGATGACTTCATGCAGGTATCTGGGTTTTGGTGCTTCAGTTTTTCTTTTACTTCCTTACGTACTTCTTGGATACGTGCATGTGGAAGTGATGTGGTGCTTTCTTCCTTGTAGAAATCTGCCAGGATGTTTGCTGCCATCTTCCCTGTGTGGTATTTTTCATTTTCCTTGATGACAGTCTTGCAGTAGCTGGTTGTTGTTTCTTCATTTAGCACTCTTGTCAGATTCCACAGCTTGCTCGAGTCCTTTTCCATGTTGAGACTGCTGGTCTTCTGGTGCCAGCTCCTTTGGATTTCAGCTTTCTTTTGTTCATTAAAAGCTTGTTTTATGCTGTTGTGTCTCTGGGTGTTCTCTAATGTGGGACTTTGCTCCATAGTTTCCCGTGCTTTATTTAAGTCACTAAGGAGTTTTCCCAGATTGTCACTCCAGTATGGTTTGTAGTCTCGTCGTTTACCTCGTGGAATTGACTTCTTTGCTACTTGGATGATTGCCTCACTGATGATGGAAATGTTTTTATTGATATTATTTGAGTGGGTAATGTTCTGACAGAGGTTATCGACTTGTTCTTTAAAAAATCCCCAGTTTGCTTTTTTGAAATTCCAGCTAGGAGACATATTAATTTGTCCTGCACTTCTTACCTCAGATATCTGTAATGTGACTGGTACATGGTCACTTCCCCCCAGTTGATTATTTACTGTTCTAGTGGTGAGTCAATGTATGTCATCTGTAGCCATAGCAAGATCTGGTGTGCTCGTTGTTTTCCATACTCTGGAATAGAAGGTGGGCTTATCCTCTGGTTGGTTTATTAGAATTAGTTTATTCTCTACCATCCAATCTTCCACCTCTTCTCCTCTTGGATCTGTTGCGTCATAGCCCCAGCTGGGTGAGTGGCTATTGAAGTCACCCATAATGAGGTGTCTTGATGCTGCAGGCTTCACTTTGTATAGCTCCAGAATTGTGGTTGGAGGGCTGTAGCAGTTTGTGATCATTAAGTCTCCACTGGGCAGTAGTAGTTGGACTGTTATGTATTCAAGTTCGTCCTCACCAGATCTGTGTATCTCTACTGCTGGGATTGAGGTTTTAATCAGCGTGAGGATTCCTCCCTTAGTTCTTTTTGCTCTGTCTTGGCGGAAGGATTCATATCCACGTATGAAGAATCGTTGGGTATCTTTTAGGTGAGTTTCTTGGATGAAAATTATATCAATGTTGTTTTCCCTGAGGAATTCTTGTAACTCCGGTTTCTTGTTCCTCACTCCTTCTGCATTCCATTGAGCCACTGTAAGATAGTGGGTTGGTTGGTCAGTTGCTCTACTTTGCCTTCCCCCGACCATTTGGTTGGCAAAGGCACCAGTTGCTTGGGTGGGCCCTTTCGAGGCTAGGGGCCCGGCTCCGCTCCTCCCCGGTTGTAGCTGATAGGAGCGACGCCATGACGTAAGTCGAGATTGTCGCATGACTCCATACTGCAAAAGCGTGTGTGTCCTAATTTTTCCCAGTGTCTGCGCCGTAGCTAACACACTCCGTCTTCGGCAGGCCGGGTTGTGTTTGTTGTTCAGGGTTGTCTCCCATAGTCTTTCCATCTCCCGGTGGTAGCTGCAAGGCAGCAGGTTGGTTTGTTTACCGAGGTTTACCTTCCCCGTGGCTAGAGCTTATAGCGGCTCTTACTCGCTTGATGCACCCATCATAGGACATATGGGGGATTTCAGTGGGGGTATCGTTGCAGTATTGAAGTTTAGACTTAACTTTGAACATTTTCTTTCGACCTATCATTGCACTGATTTCGTCAAAACCCCTGTACCAAACAATGAAACCAACAAGTACCAAAAAAAAAAAACTAGGCTTCAGAGATAACATCAAAATTAAGGAACCTATCATCACAGTGACCAATAACGGAACTAAATGCCACTTATACATTATATCTCATACCACATATATTCCTTCTGCTGCTACTGCTGTGACTTAAGAACTACCTTCTTAATGGACTGTGACAAGATTACCAACAACAAATAAATGTGTTTATTGTAATCAGGAGTCTGAGTATTTTGTTGTTGTGATCTATAGGAAGAAATAAGAGATCTTTTATCAAAAGACCAGAGCAAACGACTTGAGCTCAAGGAGAGAACAGACACTGGTGTTTATGTCAAGGTCAGTGCTACTTTGATTACATATCATTAGTCAAATAAAACAGGAAATGTGAATTAGTTCATTAATGAATTCAGTTTTTTATAAATTTGAACTCTATCTTCTAACAGTATTCTTTACATTTAACCCTTTAACTCTTTCAGTCCCAAGCAAAAAAGTGGGTTTGGCCCAAGCAAAAATGGCCACCCCAGTGCATTTTTATTGTTGTTTGGAAACAATTTAAAAAAATGTTCATATGCATAAATAACTTTGTTGTTGTATATGAAACTGAAGGTAATTGGATGTACTTTACTCTTGTGCTACAAGTATAAAAGCTTTCATTGAAAAATGATTAGTTATTCAAGGTAAAATGGAGGATATGCGCTTAAAAAAATGATTAGTTATTCAAGGTAAAATGGAGGATATGCGCTTAAAAAAATCGCTTTAAAAATCTAAAATAAATATCTCAAAACAGAAACACGTTCACTCTTAAACACGTGCGGTATTTAAAAGAATGTACTTGCAGTCGGAAATGACTGTGGGTAGTTATAATTAGAAACAGTCTCAAACAGAGGCACATATACTAAAGGCTTTTTAAAGTCGATTGGGCCAAGCGCGTCTAACCCCTGAGCCTTTATAAAGTCGATTGGGACTTAAAGAGTTAACAACCACAGGATTAAAATCCCTAGCCAAAATGGCTGCCTCATTCAGAGCTATCATTTCGTGACATTCAGCACATTTTCAGAAGAAGGTGTCATGTAAATTATGTTCTCACAGTATTCTTGGTCAGATAATTCAATAAATCAATACCTTTTAGCTCCCCAAGGAGCATAGGACTTCAACAAACACATGCTAAGTCCAGTCCTGTGCCATCCGCTCAAGTTCTTTCTATGTCCTCCTCATCATTTTTACCTCTGTATCCAGTTCTCTTCTCCATGTGTTTTTTGGTCTACCTCTGCCTCTCTTACCCTGGAGATTCCAGAACAAGGACTGCCTTGTAATGCTATCAACAGGTTTCCTCAATGTGTGTCCTATCCATCTCCAACATCTTATCATCTCTTGTTCCACTGGCACTTGTCTGGTTCTTGTCATCAGTTCCACACTGGTAACCTTGTCATACCATTTCAATCCTTCTATTCTACACAAGCATCCATTTATGAAAGTCTGTATAGAGATAAATACAAGCTGAAAAAAGTAATATATAACACTTCATTTCAACTTTTAGACCATCGAATGTGATTGTATTTGGGTTGTCAAGCTGCTTTTAAACAAATAAAAGAAATAGAAAAGTGTACTGAATGTAAGAGTAAAATAAATCTTGAAAATATCATTAGAATTACACAAGTGATGTTTACTTTTATTTTATTTTTAAAAACATCAGCAGGTTAGTTTTGAACTTGACTGTCTGCTATTGCTGAATATGCAAGTTGATGAATTGTGACAATATCTTTAGAACTATTAAAGAATTTTTTTTCATTCTTGTATGACCTGTCCCCCACATAGACAAAAGTGATGTGACAACCACATTTATTGGCATAAGAACTGCAGACAAAAAAACAAACAAATGTGGTGAAAACATGATTAAAAGAGTTTTGATGGAGTGTTTAGAACTGCACAAGATAAAAAATTTTACAATTTATATCATTCGAATAGATGTATTGGAACATTTAAGCGACCTAACTACAATTTGAACATCTTTGCTTCGTCTGCATACAGTTTTGTATTTTTACTTATTGTTGTACAGTCATTTAGAAAAATAAATAAAAAACTGTCACCCATAAACAAACTAAAATAGTTTTACAGGAGTTCTATTTAAATGTGTGTAGACTTAATACATTTGTGGTGCCATTTCAAAGTTGATAGCAATAGTTTTCTGAAATCCTTTCTCAACAAGTGTCAGACACCCTTGATAACCTCAGTGTCAATATCCAGCATGGCTTCACTGCCTTTCTTATCACAGAAACCTTCACCACAAACATTTCCTCACCTGAAGTCTTGCTTAAACCACTAGCAACAGGTGCTTCATTCTGTTGTGAATTGACATGCTGTGATTTTTTTACTTGATTTTCATTGGCCAGATAATCAAATTGTGGGAGGGTTTGTTATGTTTTTATCAATTTACAATCTAAGAATAACTATTTTTAGGATAATGTCATCAGTCAGGAGCATTTTAATTCCATAACCAGTCTTGTAATTCGTATATGTGTCAGTTAAGTTTTAAATGTAATAAATCATAAATTTTGAACAGACTTAACTGGTTCTCGTGTGTTACTCTGGTCGTAAAGGGAAATAAAGAATAATAACACTGACCTGCCATGCATGTCATAAAAGGAGACTAAGGAGGGTTTGGCATAAAGCCAGTTACCTTATCCTGTAGACATTTTAAAACCACAAAAATCTTTAACCTGTTGATAACATTACCAGGAATCCCAGGGAAAGAGAGGTAAAGAAAGACCAAAGAACACATAGAGTAGAGAACTGTAGGCAGACATGAAGTAGATGTGGACAAACCTTGAGTGGATGGCACAGGACAGAAAGACTTGACATAATGATGTCTTGAGAACTTCTTGGGGAGCTGACAGGTGATGATAACTGGTTCCAGCAGTAAACAAGAGTTCCCTCACACCTGACTGGTTCCAGCAGTAAACCAGAGTTCCCTCACACCTGGCTGGTTCCAGCAGTAAACCAGAGTTCTCACACACCTGACTGGTTCCAGCAGTAAACCAGAGTTCCCTCACACCTGACTGGTTCCAGCAGTCAACCAGAGTTCCCTCACACCTGACTGGTTCCAGCAGTAAACCAGAGTTCCCTCACACCTGACTGGTTCCAGCAGTAAACCAGAGTTCTCACACTCCTGACTGGTTCAAGCAGTAAACCAGAGTTATCACACACCTGACTGGTTCCAGCAGTAAACCAGAGTTCTCACACACCTGACTGGTTCCAGCAGTAAACCAGAGTTCTCACACACCTGACTGGTTCCAGCAGTAAAACAGAGTTCCCACACACCTGACTGGTTCCAGCAGTAAACCAGAGTTCCCACACACCTGACTGGTTCCAGCAGTTTTTTTTTTTTTTTTTTTTTTTTTTTGCGTTCGCCCGCTAATACTCGAGGCGAAATCTCAGGTTATTATTTATGTCTAACCTGACATTGATTTTACGTGAGTATCCCTTTATTTCTTGTACAGAGACAGGTGTCCCTCGCCATTCAGGCAAATACTCGCCGATTTCGGAGGTACCCATTACAGCTGGGTCGGCTCAGGAGCCGCCAGTCCCTGGTCGACGACATTCCTTGAGTTCCCACACACCTGACTGGTTTCAGCAGTAAAGCAGAGTTCTCACACACCTGACTGGTTCTAGCAGTAAACCAGAGTTCCCACACACTCAACTGGTTCCAGCAGTAAATCAGAGTTCCCACACACTCAACTGGTTCCAGCAGTAAACCAGAGTTCTCACACACCTGACTGGTTCCAGCAGTAAACCAGAGTTCTCACACACCTGACTGGTTCCAGCAGTAAACCAGAGTTCTCACACACTTGACTGGTTCCAGCAGTAAACCAGAGTTCTCACACACCTGACTGGTTCCAGCAGTAAACCAGAGTTCCCACACACCTGACTGGTTCCAGCAGTAAACCAGAGTTCTCACACACCTGACTGGTTCCAGCAGTAAACCAGAGTTCTCACACACCTGACTGGTTCCAGCAGTAAACCAGAGTTCCCACACACTCAACTGGTTCCAGCAGTAAATCAGAGTTACCACACACTCGACTGGTTCCAGCAGTAAACCAGAGTTCCCACACACTCGACTGGTTCCAGCAGTAAACCAAAGTTCCCACATACTTGACTGGTTCCAGCAGTAAACCAGAGTTCCCACACACTTGACTTGTTCCAGCAGTAAACCAGAGTTCCAACACACTCGACTGGTTCCAGCAGTAAACCAGAGTTCCCACACACTCAACTAATTCCAGCAGTAAACCAGAGTTCCCACACACTCGACTGGTCCCAGCAGTAAACCAGAGTTCCCACACACCTGACTGGTTCCAGCAGTAAACCAGAGTTCCTACACACCCGACTAGTTCCATCTATCTGAGAGGTGTTTGTAAGAAATCATTGAGCAACTATAGATCTGATTGGTTGCCGTCATGTGTGAAACTTGTATTGATAAATGCCAATCCAGCCATCACAGAAGCAGAATCATCATCTTTAAATGACATCTCTCTCATCTTATCTCATTTCCCTTTCTCCAGCTGGTCCACCGGAAGCCTGCACATAAGCATTTATGTGCTATGGAGTGATAGTTTCTGTAGTAGTTCATATTACACGAGGTTGTCAGCCCTATGCACAATCTATTAGTTGCCTCTTACTACATTCTTGAAAGATCATTAGTCATATTCTTTCACTGTGTCCACACCAGACTTCAGCTTACACACTTCATAGCTTTTAGCACAGTGGCAGTTTTCATACAGGGCAGTGCTTCACATATTCAGTATTTTGAAGATTTATCAAGGGTTGCTTAAGGCTGAGTTGTCGCAGGTTACATCTTTGAGACCTCTGTTGTGTCAAAAGATGTACCATCAGAAAATGTTATCACTCAGTTTATCATCCATGTTTTTGTTTTGTTTTTTTCTCAGGACTTGTCATCTTTTGTGACCAAGAGTGTGAAAGAAATTGAACATGTGATGAATGTTGGGAACAGTAACAGATCTGTTGGGTATGTTCGTTTGATTTATCTTTTGGTATTTTGAGGAAGTACAGGTGTGTACAAGAGAGACATGAAGGCACTTGTAATAAATCCAGCAACCTGGGAGGATGAAGCTGCCGATTGCACCAATTAGTATGCTCCTATCGGTGCCACCAACTTGGGCAAAAAGAAGCTCTCACAACAAGCAGAAGATAAAAGAATACGCCGAAAGGAACACCAGGACAAAAATCCACTGAGTGCTGTCACCTCAGAAGTGCAGTCTCATAATCAGTTATGACTGAAGTCAGCTACTACAAATATCTCTAATTTTCTTTGTCGCTACTTGATGATTTCAGTTTTTAATATATATTTGATGTTTTGTTTACTATGCATCCTGCAATAATCACGTTTGCGTAAGCCAAAACAAACATTTTAAAACAATATTAGCAGATTATTTATTTTCATATGTTCAGTTGTGTGTTTTCCCATTATCTGTTAAATCCTTATCTGTTCCAACTTTTCCAGGAAAAAAATATTGGTTGTGTATTGTTTTTTATTTTAATTTTAGTGCACAGTGGCCAAATTCATCACATTCAGTTCTATGCTGCCCAAATTCATGATAAGCCAGGTTCATTGCAGCCCTGAATCACGACAAGTCAAATTCATAACAGTGCTGATTCATGACAAGCCTAATTTATTGCAGCCCAAAATCATGAGGAGCCAAATTGATTTTGTGCCACAATGATAAATAAATAAAGATATCCCTTTATTCTGTAATGTAAGATACATTTTAAAAGATTGGCATGTGATTTTAGATGAATTTTTACAATTAATTTTGCTTGTGATGAATTGGGCTTTAATTGAATTTGTCTTACATTGAGCTAAGCACATTAAATTCATATTTCTTTTGAGTGCACTGTCAGGCTATCTGTATTCACTTAGACTAGTCTTCTCAGAGGGATCAAATTTTTCACATGAATCAAATCATAAATCAAACATTTGATAGCTAATCAGCTCACCTCCTTGAAATCAAATCATTCTTTCATAATTCAGCTTTCTGGCCATGACTGCAGCATCTTGCAGTGATCAGATTGTTGCTCATTGATCGCATCATTTTAGGTATTTCGTGTAGACAGTAGTCCTGTGTTGTTTCAGCTAATGCTGGTGATACTGTTTTGTATTTCTGTCTTGGCAGAGCCACCAATATGAATGAACTCAGCTCAAGCTAGTGATACTGTTTTTTTAACTGTTTTGTATTTCTGTCTTGGCAGGGCCACCAATATGAATGAACACAGCTCAAGATCCCATGCTATATTTATTGTTACAATCGAGTGTAGTCAGGTCAGTAGGTCGTATAACACCTAGATAAGTTGTAGCTCATTTTTTGAAATCTAATATCATATGTTTACGCAGCATAAGGTAAAAGGTAGTCCCATAGGAGATATTGCCTTAGGGTAGTAGTGTTAGAGACTTCACATATTAGGTCTCATCTTTATGAGGTGGGGTGATCAGTTTCTGTCTTCAGTGCCTCTGGGTAGACTAGACCTTGATGTTACCAGAAACTTTGCCTTGAGAAGCGGATACAGTCAATCCTCGCTATTTATGTGTACCATGTAGGCAAATTTGCCCATTCATTCAAGATAAAGTGTAACCCAATATTTGCCATTTTGCGGGCACCTTGCGGCCATGCACTGTAGGCAAAAAATTTTGAGACGCCTACCGCACAGCATCACAGATGGGGTCAGCAAGGAGAGGCTGGCTTCTTGCTCTTGCTGCTTTCGTTGTGTTTACACGTGTCTTTGCCAAGCATCTTTTCATCCACGTTTTTACAGTTTTACACTGTTTTTTATTATTTTTTTAATTAATAGTGGCATCCAAGTTTGTTGGCAAGTTTTCCTAAGCGCTTCAGTGATAAAGTATGTGTTAGATAATCTTCTCTCTAAGATATCTATACAAAATTTTCTTTATTCCTTAGTTTTAAATGTTGTGTGTCAATGTTTTCAATATTTGTTTTACAGGGATTTTGTAATAATGTATGTGTGTGAATGAGTAGTGACAGTGTGAGTGAGTGAGTGAGTATTGTTACACCAAAAGATTGTACGTACTGTACTATTACAAAGAAAACAGTTTATAAAAACATTTATAAAATGCACAGTATAATAAATGAGCTATTTTTTACAAGAAGGGTACACGAAATGATGAGTGGTAGCAAAAGTGTATTTGGGAAGAGAGTCCTGCAGGAACTTAACCCCCTTTTTTGCCATAAGATCAATGGTTCCGTGTTTGCAGATTTCCATATTTATGGGATTTTCGAGGAACCTAACCCCCACGAATAGCGAGAATTGACTGTACTTCCAAAAACATAAGGTTCTGTTTACCTGGACTTAACAAATGCTTCTTTTGCCTTTTTGCCTCTGTTTTGCATGTCCCTTTCAAACTGTGCCTGGTAGTTAAGTGGTTAGAGCACTTTCTTCTCATGGCACAAGTTACTGGGTTCTGGGATTGAAACCTGATACTGTCACACTCCAGTCTACCTAGCTGTAAATGAATCCATGACTCTGCTCTTGAGTTAGAGAAGGCAAAAGCAGCAAGGATGGGAAGTGGTCACCCCACATTATAAAAAAGCTGGACCTACCATGGGTGAAGTCTCTAACACTTCACTTCATAATGGCAGTAACTCATACGGGACTAGCTTTTGGTGTTCAATTGGCTCAGCAGTTAGAGCACTTTCCACTCATGGCACAATTACCGGGTTCTGGGATCAAAACCTGTTATCGTCACGCTCCAGTCTGCCCCGCTGTAAATGGGTATCTGACACTAGTCTAGAATTAGGTACGGTGAAGACAGAGGGGAATGGAACTGGTCACCTGACCTTATAAAGCTGGTCCTAGTGATGATGATGTCTAGCACATCACTTACCTACTGCTGTTATCTGCTGTGGAACAAACCTTTATCTTTCACACTAGACACAGGTCCATCATTGGCTGTTTCCAGTAATATCTAACTTGTATAAATCATTATAGGTATCATAATCTCACAATTGTTTGATAATACCTTTACCCATCATCATTTTCTTTTGTGTTCCTTATGGAGCATGGAGCCACCATTGTAGCTAGTCCTGTTACAAGAAGCCTGCACCAAACATTCACATAGAGCCACCATTGTAGCTAGTCCTGTTACAAGAAGCCTGCACCAAACATTCACATAGAGCCACCTTTGTAGCTAGTCCTGTTACATGAAGCCTGACCAAACATTCACATAGAGCCACCATTGTAGCTAGTCCTGTTACAAGAAGCCTGCACCAAACATTCACATAGAGCCACCATTGTAGCTAGTCCTGTTACAAGAAGCCTGCACCAAACATTCACATAGAGCCACCTTTGTAGCTAGTCCTGTTACAAGAAGCCTGCACCAAACATTCACATAGAGCTACCATTGTAGCTAGTCCTGTTACAAGAAGCCTGCACCAAACATTCACATAGAGCCACCATTGTAGCTAGTCCTGTTACTAGAAGCCTGCACCAAACATTCACATAGAGCCACCATTGTAGCTAGTCCTGTTACAAGAAGCCTGCACCAAACATTCACATAGAGCCACCTTTGTAGCTAGTCCTGTTACAAGAAGCTTGCACCAAACATTCACATAGAGCCACCTTTGTAGCTAGTCCTGTTACAAGAAGCCTGCATCAAACATTCACATAGAGCCACTATTGTAGCTAGTCCTGTTACTAGAAGCCTGCACCAAACATTCACATAGTGCCACCATTGTAGCTAGTCCTGTTACAAGAAGCCTGCATCAAACATTCACATAGAGCCACCTTTGTAGCTAGTTCTGTTACAAGGAGCTTGCACCAAACATTCACATAGAGCCACCATTGTAGCTAGTCCTGTTACAAGATGCCTGCACCAAACATTCACAGACAGCCACCATTGTAGCTAGTCCTGTTACAAGAAGCCTGCACCAAACATTCACATAGAGCTACCATTGTAGCTAGTCCTGTTACAAGAAGCCTGCACCAAACATTCACATAGAGCCACCATTGTAGCTAGTCCTGTTACATGAAGCCTGCACCAAACATTCACAGAGCCACCTTTGTAGCTAGTCCTGTTACAAGAAGCCTGCACCAAACATTCACATAGAGCTACCATTGTAGCTAGTCTGTTACTAGAAGCCTGCACCAAACATTCACATAGAGCTACCATTGTAGCTAGTCCTGTTACTAGAAGCCTGCACCAAACATTCACATAGAGCCACCTTTGTAGCTAGTCCTGTTACTAGAAGCCTGCACCAAACATTCACATAGAGCTACCATTGTAGCTAGTCCTGTTACAAGAAGCCTGCACCAAACATTCACATAGAGCTACCATTGTAGCTAGTCCTGTTACAAGAAGCCTGCACCAAACATTCACATAGAGCTACCATTGTAGCTAGTCCTGTTACAAGAAGCCTGCACCAAACGTTCACATAGAGCCACCTTTGTAGCTAGTCCTGTTACTAGAAGCCTGCACCAAACATTCACATAGAGCCACCTTTGTAGCTAGTCCTGTTACTAGAAGCCTGCACCAAACATTCACATAGAGCCACCATTGTAGCTAGTCCTGTTACAAGAAGCCTGCACCAAACGTTCACATAGAGCCACCTTTGTAGCTAGTCCTGTTACAAGAAGCCTGCACCAAACATTCACATAGAGCCACCATTGTAGCTAGTCCTGTTACAAGAAGCCTGCACCAAACATTCACATAGAGCCACCTTTGTAGCTAGTCCTGTTACTAGAAGCATGCACCAAACATTCACATAGAGCCACCATTGTAGCTAGTCCTGTTACAAGAAGCCTGCACCAAACATTCACATAGAGCCACCTTTGTAGCTAGTCCTGTTACAAGAAGCCTGCACCAAACATTCACATAGAGCCACCTTTGTAGCTAGTCCTGTTACTAGAAGCCTGCACCAAACATTCACATAGAGCCACCATTGTAGCTAGTCCTGTTACAAGAAGCCTGCACCAAACATTCACATAGAGCCACCTTTGTAGCTAGTCCTGTTACAAGAAGCCTGCACCAAACATTCACATAGAGCCACCTTTGTAGCTAGTCCTGTTACAAGAAGCCTGCACCAAACATTCACATAGAGCCACCTTTGTAGCTAGTCCTGTTACTAGAAGCCTGCACCAAACATTCACATAGTGCCACCATTGTAGCTAGTCCTGTTACAAGAAGCCTGCACCAAACATTCACATAGAGCCACCTTTGTAGCTAGTCCTGTTACAAGAAGCCTGCACCAAACATTCACATAGAGCCACCTTTGTAGCTAGTCCTGTTACAAGAAGCCTGCACCAAACATTCACAGAGCCACCTTTGTAGCTAGTCCTGTTACAAGAAGCCTGCACCAAACATTCACATAGAGCCACCTTTGTAGCTAGTCCTGTGACAAGAAGCCTGCACCAAACATTCACATAGAGCCACCTTTGTAGCTAGTCCTGTTACAAGAAGCCTGCACCAAACATTCGCATAGAGCCACCATTGTAGCTAGTCCTGTTACAAGAAGCCTGCACCAAACATTCACATAGAGCCACCATTGTAGCTAGTCCTGTTACAAGAAGCCTGCACCAAACATTCACATAGAGCCACCTTTGTAGCTAGTCCTGTTACAAGAAGCCTGCACCAAACATTCACAGAGCCACCTTTGTAGCTAGTCCTGTTACAAGAAGCCTGCACCAAACATTCACATAGAGCCACCATTGTAGCTAGTCCTGTTACAAGAAGCCTGCACCAAACATTCACATAGAGCCACCATTGTAGCTAGTCCTGTTACAAGAAGCCTGCACCAAACATTCACATAGAGCCACCATTGTAGCTAGTCCTGTTACAAGAAGCCTGCACCAAACATTCACATAGAGCCACCTTTGTAGCTAGTCCTGTTACAAGAAGCCTGCACCAAACATTCACATAGAGCCACCATTGTAGCTAGTCCTGTTACAAGAAGCCTGCACCAAACATTCACATAGAGCCACCATTGTAGCTAGTCCTGTTACAAGAAGCCTGCACCAAACATTCACATAGAGCCACCTTTGTAGCTAGTCCTGTTACAAGAAGCCTGCACCAAACATTCACAGAGCCACCTTTGTAGCTAGTCCTGTTACAAGAAGCCTGCACCAAACATTCACATAGAGCCACTATTGTAGCTAGTCCTGTTACAAGAAGCCTGCACCAAACATTCACATAGAGCCACCATTGTAGCTAGTCCTGTTACAAGAAGCCTGCACCAAACATTCACATAGAGCCACCATTGTAGCTAGTCCTGTTACAAGAAGCCTGCACCAAACATTCACATAGAGCCACCATTGTAGCTAGTCCTGTTACAAGAAGCCTGCACCAAACATTCACATAGAGCCACCATTGTAGCTAGTTCTGTTACTAGAAGCCTGCACCAAACATTCACATAGAGCCACCTTTGTAGCTAGTCCTGTTACTAGAAGCCTGCACCAAACATTCACAGAGCCACCTTTGTAGCTAGTCCTGTTACAAGAAGCCTGCACCAAACATTCACCTGGTCTTGCTGTGGTGGTTTCAGTGACAATTTGTTTTACATGATGAGGTTGCCAGCCTCATGAACAACCTCATATCAGTCACCTTGTATCAGTCACCTCATATCAGTCACCTCATATCAGTCACCTCATATCAGTCACCTCATATCAGTCACCTCATATCAGTCACCTCATATCAGTCACCTCATATCAGTCACCTCATATCAGTCACTTCATATCAGTCACCTCATATTAGTCACCTCCTATGACATGCCTGAGGGGGTCAGTGTTCCTATTCTTTCTTTGCCTCTTTAGATACCCCCCAGGACGTACATGGGGGCCTCCTTCACCTGTTATAGTCATTATAAAATAATTGGGGGTCTTACTCAAACTTAAAGGGGGAAAAAATATATCATATGTTATGACCAGAGTATCTTCATCAGAGACAGGACTTACAATGACAGTACAAGTACTTCTTTTTTTCTTCTTCCTCGTTTGTCCTGAAAAGGACATTGGTTGCGTTGTGTCTGTTTACAGCGGAGCTGCGATATCTGCACCTTTCGGCCGGCACATCCGACTTCAGCACGGCATTTTTTGGGACCGGGTTTGCCTTCCCTCTTCGATCCCTACTCTCTCAGCCAGACTGCAGTGATGCAGCCTGTTTCCAGGACCACCACGTGGAGGTGGAGTAGGGTCTTGGTCAGCTCTGGTTCGCTGACCCTGACGCAAGCAGTCAAGCTATGAGTCGCTGACTGCATTCTCTATTGCTGCGTCTTTGGGTCCCCAGTACAAGTACAGAAAAGACATTGACAATGTTGTAGTGTAGGCAGTAAGACTCCAGACTACCTACATTTACCTCATTGTTTTATGCAGTCTTCCATGTTTTCATTACAAGGTCAGTAGGACTTCATTATCAGCTCCCTGGGGAGCACAGGTCTTCAACAAAAACATGTTGTCCTATGCCATCCATGCAAGATTGTTTGATATCTTCATTATCTATTTAGTGTCTGTCCCCAGTTCTCTTCTCCATGTGTTTTTGTGTGTGTGTGTGTGTGGTCAACCCCTATTTATCTTACACAAAAGATTCCAGAAAAAGGATTGCCTTGTAAAGCTATCAGCTGCTTTTTTTCCCTTGATGTATGTCTTATCCAGTGCTAGTACCTTCTCACCTCTTGTTCCATTGGTGTTTGTCACGGTCTTTCCATTAGTTCCACATTATTGATCTTGTATGATTTCAATTTTTCTTTTCTGCGCAAAAATCTGGTCATTGTTTTTGTAGTTCTCCATGTTTCTAGAGCCATTCAATAGGACTGACTTGACATTTGAGTTGAAGATTCTGATATTTGT
Source organism: Oreohelix idahoensis (assembly GCA_024509875.1). Taxonomy (NCBI): domain Eukaryota; kingdom Metazoa; phylum Mollusca; class Gastropoda; order Stylommatophora; family Oreohelicidae; genus Oreohelix; species Oreohelix idahoensis. The sequence continues at coordinate 520,832 of JAMPIV010008495.1, read as the reverse complement.
ATTGTGCTTGATTTCTTTTGATTTCCATGTATTTCCCAATGACATATTTTGTATTCTTATTTTGAAATGTTTGTCTGTTCCTCCAACTTTCATCTATACTACTGCCTTTAGGACCCAGGTAACACAATAGGTGAAGTAGCACTTGCAATATTAAATAGCTTTTAATTCAACATTAAACCGTTGTGTGGTTTTTCTGATGAGACAAATAGAGAACAAAACAATTACACCCTCAGGCATGTCATATAAGGTGACTGATATGAGGTGACTGATACGAGGTGACCGATACGAGGTGACTGATATGAGGTGATTGATATGAGGTGACTGATATGAGGTGATTGATATGAGGTTGTACATGTTGACTGGCAGCTTCATCAGGTCAAACACATTACTATAGAAATATTGTTGGAAGAACAGGCTTACAACAAGGGGACATAATGTAGTAGTGGCCCCTTGCTGCATAAGATCAGAGGACAATAATGATGATAAATGACCATTAGCTCCGTCATCCACGACAGAAAAGTCAAAAATCTCAAATACTCATTAAGATCACACACACACACAGGCCCCATATACATTTGAGAGAAGTATTTATAAACAGATGTTTCACATGTCTTACCTGTTCTCTCATGTTTAGCCATTTCAGAAATGTCTTATTTGTCATGTCTTTAGATAGGAGAAGATGGAGAGAATCACATCCGTGTGGGGAAGCTCAACATGGTTGACCTTGCAGGCAGTGAGAGACAGAGCAAGACTGGAGCTACAGTTAGTTTTTAGATTATCTGAAAGATTAGGAAAATCACAGTGACCAGTTAGAATTAAAAATTTAAGATTAGTTTTGAAAACTGCATTTAGGTCACACATCAAAATCGTGATGTCTTTTCTTCTCCTTTTATCCATGATATATCGTAGTCTGTGTATATTTCTTCTTTCATGATTTCTTCTTTATCAGTGGTTGGTGTATAATATTGGATGATAATTATCTTTATCTTCTTTTTGGCTGTTTTCAATGTTGCTGTTTGTAAAGGCTCTTTTCAGATCCAAATGGCCGCCAACTGGAATCGTGCTTTTATTCTAGTAGGGCTGACTTAAATTACCATCAGCTACGGTCGGGCTTACATATGGCCGACAAATTTAAATAACGCGAATGTATTCATCGTGGGCCGAAAACGTGGGCCAAGGTTAATATCAAATAACATGGAACTGTCAAAATATTCATCTTGAAATCCGATCCTCACAATAGACATCACTTTTTATTGACAGACGTAAAACAGACGATTATGAACATCATCATAAGTATTATATCAACAGTTCATCTTATAATCTCAGGACATCTTGTTTAGTGTATCTATGTTCATGGATGATCAACATATAATTTCATAACGGCTGACCTTTCAAGGGCAGACGTACATCTTATGGTCATGAGGTATATCAGACATCACAGAAAATCCCATCTTTAAACTGGCCTCGTAAATAATACAGTTGACATTCAAAAATCCGGCCATCGATAATCCGGTTCCTTCAGATTTCCGGCATGGATTTCGGAGCGCATTTTTTTAATTTACCGCGTTGGCGCGACACTGTTTTCTGGAGCTGTTTATGTTTAGATGCAGCTGTTGGGACTTGCTTGCACGTGTTAACAGGCATTCCTGCTCATTCCATCTCATTTTATCATTTATTTGCTGCTGTATAGCCCCATTATGGATTCAGCAAATAAAAGAAGTGGTGTAAAACATAAACATCGTGCGTTGTCAATCGCAGATCATTTAGTTTTTAATTTTCTTTCTTTAAAGGACTGTACAGGTAGTCATTTTCTGTTAAATATATACAGCATATATAACCATAAAAAATCCGGCATTTTCAACAATCTGGCACTCCTCAGGTCCGGAGGTTGCCGGATGTTTGAATGTCAACTGTATACATGTAGGACCTTCGATCATCATCATTGAGGCGTCATGGTAAATAGTGCATTTTCAATCCTAATTCCTGAATTCCATTTACCTCTCGTCATCTGCCGTATTCCGTAGGACGGCGGAAATATACATTATATTTTGTATTCACGTTTTGGAAATACAGTTCTTTCAAACGGCACGTACTTACAAAATACTAGGCTGGCTTCACTGACTTTACTTCATCGTTGATCCATTTCAGTACACTCTCATTGAATGTGCTGACTAGATTCCAACATGGCAAAAATTGCTTAAATATTTATCTTCATTTTACTTCAATAAAAAGACTTACGGTGAGAACCACACGGCGATAGCTTCCACTAGGAAGGCCGTATCAAATAGTAATCACTTGAAGTTTACCCCCAACATGGGGTTCAAAACCAACAGACCAATGTCTGACTTCTGTACCAGCCATTACATCTCTCACTCAGGTCACTACGTCATCTACTGTTTAGCAACAAAACCCGAAAAATACTTATGCACAAATATGTGCGCTTCCGTGCGCGATGAATTTAAATTACCAATATATTCTTACCACATATGTTGATGCGTACCCTCTTAACAGAAGTAGGACCCATGACTACTTTATTACTGTTAAGGACCCAAAAAGTACGCAACATTGTTATAATTCTGGGTCTCATCGCTTCCCATTCTGTGAGTGCTTTGTGTACTTCTTCAGAAAGCATTAGAGCCACCCCTTCACTGAGATGAGCATTTTCTTCCTCATGTCCTGAGGACAGCACCATTTCTCCAGTGATAAATTTCTTTCTCTCTTTGCTGTTCCACCTTGTCTTGCAGAGTCCCTGGATATCAATCTTAATTATTTCACATTTCTGCTGCCACCTATGCAGTTTTCTCATGTTTGTTTAATTTTCAAACATTCCAAGGGCCAATTCGAGAGTTTCCTCAGAGACAAAAAAAGTGAAACAGCAATCCAAACTCCCTTCAACTTTCTCTGGATCACTTCATTCACCTCCTTACTAGAGAACTTCTTAAATCTTGCATAGCTGAACTGAATTATTTTCTTTAGTTGACCTGTCCATGTTGTTTGTTGAAGTTTTTTGGTTTAAAATTTCTGTAGGAAAACCTGGCATAAGTTTCTTGAAAGCCTATGCTCCTTGGGGAGGTGATGGATGATAATGATAATTGAAAACCCAGTTATTCAAAGTTAACGTTTGAAATTAGATTGAGAGTCCAAAGTTAACGTTTGAAATTAGATTGAGAGTCCAAAGTTAACGTTTGAAATTAGATTGATAGTCCAAAGTTAACATTTGAAATTAGATTGAGAGTCCAAAGTTAACATTTGAAATTAGATTGAGAGTCCAAAGTTAACGTTTGAAATTAGATTGAGAGTCCATCAGTGTTGCCCATTGTCACTGTATACTTTCCCATTTTATTTGTTTGTTTGCGGGTTTTGCCTTCTCGTGGTGAGGCACTTCCTTTCAACCTAGACTTAAGTCATTTGGTTATATCTGAGTGCAATTTACCATTCAAAAGTAAGTTAACTCTGTTAATTGAAGCGATGTGGTGATAAACTCTTAAGCTATTAAAAGAATTGCTGGAATCTATCAGCTAGCATGAAGTAGCCCTGAAAAGGATTGCTTGCCCAACCAGCGTTGACAGATAGTAAGTCCTGGAAAGGACTAAGATTACACTGACTAACAAAAAAAAATTTATTTTTTCTTTCTCCAACATTTCTATGTTTTTCTGGTCAATTTTAATGCGCTGTTTTTAAATCTGCAAACCGTTTTTCTCTATCAGGTCGGGATCTCTAGAAATACGCAATTCAAGTTTTTTAACAACGCATACAGTATTACAACATCATTCATACAAGAAGTGTAACAGTTATGTAGGCTTGAATTTCTTTGCAGTCGACTTGCGTCGGTGAATGACATGTGGTACATCGCGATGAAGCATTCAACAATAATCGGCAAGCATGGTCACACTACACCGTCCTTGATAGCGTGACTCCATTACGGCGATATCTTGATGGAATCGTTCTCCACGTTCATCGCTGACTTCGCCAAGGTTGTCAGGGAAAAAGTCAAGATGCGAATCGAGCAAATGGATTTTGAGGGACATGTTACAGCCCATAATTCTGTATGCATCTATGCACTGCTTAACAATATGCACATAGTCGACAGATTTGTGATTTCCCAGAAAGTTATCGATGATCGATTTGAATGCCATCCATGCGCGAAGTTCACTACCATGTAACAAGTTCTCGAATTGTTTGTCTGCAATAACTTTCCTAATCTGAGGTCCTACAAAGATACCTTCCTTTATCTTTGCATCGCTAACTTGCGGAAACTTTTCTCGAAGATAAGTGAAAGCTTTGCTCGTTTTATCTAACGCTTTTATGAAATTCTTCATGAGCCCCAACTTTATATGTAACGGTGGTAAAATGATGCTGTCTTTGTTAACTAATGGATCATGTATTACATTTTTATGCCCGAGCTGCATACGATCCCTGATAGGCCACACCTTTCTTGCATAATGTTCCTGTCTGTTGCGGCTGTCCCATTCACATAGGAAGCAACAAAATTTAGTATACCCAGTCTGCATGCCCGTGAGCATTGCAATGACCTTTAGGTCTCCACAAATCCGCCATTGGTAGTCATTGTACTTTATTTTGGGGAAAAGTATAGCCATATTGTCATAAGTTTCTTTCATATGAACAGAGTAGGCGACTGGAATTGATGAAAATAAATTTCCGTTATGCAATAACACGGCTTTTAGACTAGTCTTGGAAGAGTCGATGAAAAGTCGCCATTCGTTGACTATGTGCTCATGACCGAGGTGCACCATTAGACCGTTTACATCTTTGCAATAGCAAATGCCATCATCCATCTCAAAGTATTGAACAAGTTCTCTGTGTCTACGACGAAATTTAGATATCTGAGTATTGGGCGCTAAAAGATTCCATTCTTTGAGTCGCGAACCGAGTAATTCCGCTTGTCCTTTGGTAAGAGCGAGATCACGTATTAGATCTGACAGTTCTGAATGGTTAATTAAGTGAACACCATCATTCACCGGTATATAAACCGAGTCAGAATTAGTTTCTAAAGCAGATAAACTATCACTTTCTGATGGTTCATTCACGTCCAACGGATATTGTTCTGGTGGAAATGGGATTGGACATGTGATTGGATCATGAGGCACTGGTTTCGAAACCAATTCAATATTTGGATAAACCACAGACTTTCTAGTTTTAAAAGTGAAACCATGGATATTTGTCAAGCAGAAGTAACAATCAGTAGCGTGATCTGTCGGTTCACGCCATATTACTGGCACTCCAAAAGGCATCGACTTATGCTTCGGCGATTTTCGTAACCAACCTGCCAATGTATTTGCACAAGTCGAGCAAACTGCATTTGGCTTCCAAGATTTATTTGCATCATCAACGTTCGAATCGAAATAAAGTTAATATGCTTTCTTTAGTAATGGTGTAAAGTTTTTCTGGTGAACACGATCGGTAAAATATCCGCACACGTAACAGAACAGATCAGCTGAATTTCTACAACTTCTAGAAGCCATATTTCGCTCAGAATTATTTCAGAATACAGTAACTATTTGAAAAATAGCGTAACATATGTCATGCATCTTTTAGCAGTATAAAAAGTAGAATTATTTTGCATTTTATTAATTTTTAATAAGTTATATAGTAAAAATGAAACGGAGCAAATAACGGTTTCCCAAAAATATATTTATTCCCAAATATCTTAAGAACCCGACGTGATAGAGATAAACAGATTTCAGATTTGAAATCAGCGCAAGAAACTGACCTAAGAACACTTATTCTTATATAAGAAAGAAAAATGTTGTTTGTCAGTGTTATCTATCTGCCAGCATAAAGCCCTGAAAAGGACTTGCCCTAAAAAGGACTCGCCAGCTACACAATTGCTGACCGAACTTCTTCAGTGTTCAGCGAACACATGTTGTAGTGAACTCTTAAGCAGTCGAAACAGGGATTGCTAGCCCGTCCAATATTGATAGATATTAAGTCCTGAAAAGGACTAACATTACATATCTGCTAGCATAGTGAAGCCCGGAAATGGACTGCCAGCTACTCCAATGCTGGTGTTAACAGGAGAAAATTGTCTCCCATGGATCAGAGCAGAAAATTCAAATGAATGTTTGAGGTTAGAATAAAAGATGAGATAAATGTTGGATGAGAATTGTGTTTGAGATTAGGATAAAGTAAATGTTGGATGAGAATTGTGTTTGAGATTAGAATAAAGGCTAAAGTAAATGTTGGATGAGAATTGTGTTTGAGATTAGAATAAAGGATAAAGTAAATGTTGGATGAGAGTTGTGTTTGAGATTAGAATAAAGGATAAAGTAAATGTTGGATGAGAATTGTGTTTGAGATTAGAATAAAAGATAAAGTAAATGTTGGATGAGAAATGTGTTTGAATAAAGTTATTCATTCGTTTATATCTCTTGGGGGAGCCGCGCTAGCGTAGTGGTTACCACACCGCTCTGGCGACCGGGTGATACAGGATCAAACCCGGGTGACGGCATTTGAGGATTTTTCGTCGACCGGGATTTGGACTGGATTAACTCGAGACCTGGCGAGAACATTTGAAGGAGTGTCATCGACCAGGGATTGGCGGCTCCTGAGCCGACCCAGCTGTAATGGGTACCTCCGAAATCGGAGAGTATTTGCCTGAATGGCGAGGGACACCTGTCTCTGTACAAGAAAAAAGGGATACTCACGTAAAATCAATGTCAGGTTAGACATAAATAATAACCTGAGATTTCGCCTCGAGTATTAGCGGGCGTACGAAAAAAAAAAAAAAAAATCTCTTGGTTCTCCATAGGCCCACCACGACAGCAAGTCTCCTGACAGGAAGCCTGCACTAAAACATTCATGTACTCTAGCTGGGATTATTTCTGTAGCAACTCATTTGACATGAGAAGGTTGCCAGCCTTATGCACAATCTGATATAAGTTGCTTATTACAACATACCTGAAGGAGCAGGGAGCAGTTATCCTGTTCTTTATTTTTTGGGAGCCGTGCGCGCGCCCCCTTCCCCAACCACACAGTGCAGTATGGGTAGTGTGTTACATTCAAACAAAAAGCCATGGGTTAGCTTATGAGATTATAACATAAACTTTAGGCTGGGTAAGTCAGAAAGTGAAATCACAAGAGCAACAATGTGGGCATCCAAACAATGAGAACATTACTAGGCTGTGGCATTGTGGGAAAAAAAAGGCCGTGATTTATTCAGACTTGTTCAAACTTAAGGAAGTTGCCAATCTGATTTATTTCAAACTTGAACAGGGTGAAAGACTTAAGGAAGTCACCAGACTGATTTATTTCAAATTTATTCAGAGATTTAAGGAAGCTACCAATTTGATTGATTTAAAACTTATTTAGATATGAGGGAGATACCAGTTTCACTTACTTCAAACTGTCACAGGGTGTTAAACTTAAGGTAGTCACCAGTTGTACTTATTTAACACTTGTTCAGGGTGTTAAACATAAGGGAGTCGCCATTCTGATTTATTTCACACTTGTACAGGGTGAAAGACTTAAGGAAGCTACCAAGATCAACCTATCCCTGTCCACTCTGGGTAATGTTATATCAGCCTTAGTGGATGGCAAGAGTACACACATTCCGTACAGAGACTCCAAGCTCACTAGATTGTTACAAGGTGAGATTTTTGTTACAGCATTTAAAAACAAAATAAAGTGAGAACATTACTGTATTGATTGTTGTGATTAAAAGATAATGAGAATAAATTCCGGAAATGATAAGATTGAACTTCAAGAAACACCATTACAATATGTAGAATCATACATATACATTAGCAGCAGTATAGACAAAGTTGGAGGGACAGGCAGTCATATCAAAAAAAGATTACCAAAGGCAAGAATAGCTTCCATTGCATTTAGAATTAAATGGAGATCAAGAGAAATCAAGCTTAACACAAAAATAAGAATCTTCAATTCAAATGTCAAGTTAGTACTATTGTTTGACTCTGAAACTTGGCGAACAACAACCAAGGAACTACAGACTTTTATAAATGTGTGCTTCCATAAAACAAAAGGATTGAAATGACATGACAAGATTACTGTAATAACAAGAACCAGACATGTGCCAGTAGAACAAAAGATGAGAAGAAAACACTGGCAATGGATAACAAACAAACACTGGCAATGGATAACAAACACTGGCAATGGATAACAAAACTGGCAATGGATAACAAACACTGGCAATGGATAACAAACACTGAGGACACCTGATATTATTACAAGGCAGTCCTTTTTCTGGAGTCACCAGGGTAGGAGAGGTAAAGGGAGATCAAGGAACACTTGGAGAAGAGAACTGGAGACAGAAATTAAAGAATGAAGATGGCACGGGACAGGAAGCCTTGACATCAGTTTATATTGCTGCCATGACGATAGGTGTATGATTCCACATCTTGTGACATTTTGTGCTGTGTCTCTGAAATAGTTTTCACTGATGTTTCTGTCGGTCAGATTCTCTGGGTGGCAACGCAAGAACAGTGATGGTGGCCAACATTGGACCAGCCAGCTACAACTATGACGAGACACTCACCACACTCAGGTATTGGACGTCTGCTTGTGCTGTTCCGTGTCTCTTTTCAGAATTGTTATGTCTCAGCAAATCATCATAAATTTTAAAAAATTCATATTCCAGACCACAGGGACTTTTGTATAACCAACAGATCTTGTTGAGGTTGAGCAGGCGTCATCTCACCAAAAAAAAACTAACACAAAGCCAACAAAGATCATCATCATCATCAGTGCTGTTCTGAGGCGCATGAGCCATCTTCTATTTTAATAAAATTATGGTCTAGTGATGTGCTCTTCTTTTCTTCTGTTGTTGACATCTTCCTGTGTGCTTGTGTCCATTTCTTCCGTCATCTTCTACGTCTTGTGCCTTCTAATTTTCTTATTTTTCTGATGTTGATGATACACATTTTTTTCATAACACAACTTTATGCCTTGTCCTTATGTTGGTTATATTTCTTTGTTAATTTCTTCTCTGGCATTATTTAAGGGATTTTAAACATTTTTCTGGGAAATCATGCTGAAGAATAATTGTCTTTATCATTTCATATCTCACTCTCGTGGAGCGATCACTACAACAGGCCATCTTGCAGGCAGTCTGCACCAAAGCATTCATCTGCCCTTGTGTAGTGGTTTCTGAAGCAATTTATGTTACATAACAGCCAGCCTCAGGCATAGCCACATAGTAGTCAATTCTTACAACATGACTGAGGGAGCGGTATGCCTATTCATTGTTTATCTCCCTTGACAACCATCAGGGCAGTTAGTCTTATATTAACAGAGTAAGAAAGTAGAAAGTAAAGCCCTGAAACAGACAAGAATCTTATAGATCAGGCAAGCTCACATAAGAAATTTGAATTTTCAATTGAAATGTCATTGTATGGCTGTGAAACATGGAGAACAACTAAAACAACAACCAAAAAGCTACAGACTTCCATAAATGGGTGGTTGTGTAGAATAGAAGGATTGAAGTGGTATGACAAGATGACTAATGTGGGGCTAACGACAAGAACAAGACAAGTACCAGTGGAACAAGAGATGACAAGAACAAGACAAGTACCAGTGGAACAAGAGATGACAAGAACCAGTGGAACAAGAGATGACAAGAACCAGTGGAACAAGAGATGACAAGAACCAGTGGAACAAGAAATGACAAGATGACTAATGTGGGGCTAACGACAAGAACAAGACAAGAACCAGTGGAACAAGAAATGAGAAAAAGATGCTGGAGATGGATAGGACACATATTGAGAAAACCTGGTTAAAGCATAACCAGACAATCCCTTAAACCAGACAATCCCTTAAACCAGACAATCCCTGTTCTGGAATCCCCTGAGGAAAAGAGTGAGAGGAAGACCAAAGAACACGTAGAAAAGAGAACTAGAGACAGGCATTAAGGGGAGGAAGAGGACATGGAAAGACTTTTAGCAGACGGCACAGGACAGGAAGATTTGGCATATGTTTGTTGAAGGCCTGTACGTCTTTGGGAAGATGAAAGGACAAAGAAAACTCACACAAGATTCATTCCGATCCAGAAAATGTTGCCTTATTCCTCAAAGTGAGTTTCAAGAAAGCATTACAGAGTGGTTCACATGTTAGCTGATCACTCATGAAACAGTTGATTACATCAGAGCTGGGCGTAATGATGATTAGAAGAACGATATAGTATATGGTTGATGTGTGTTGTGGCATAATTAGATGGTGGAGAAAAGTAGACATACTACTGTCAGTATAAGTACTACAGTCCTTAGGCTGCAGATAAGCTAGATAGATTCATAGATATGACAGGACAAGCAAATAGGTAAGTGGCCCAGCTAGATAGATTCATAGATATAACAGGACAAGCAAGTGGGTAAGTAAGTGCCCCAGCTAGATAGCTTCATAGATACAACAGGACAAGCAAATGGGTAAGTGCCCCAGCTAGATAGCTTCATAGATACAACAGGACAAGCAAGTGGGTAAGTAAGTACCCCAGCTAGATAGATACAACAGGACAAGCAAATGGATAAGTGCCCTAGCTAGATAGATTCATAGATACAACAGGACAAGCAAATGGGTAAGTAAGTGCCCCAGCTAGATAGCTTCATAGATACAACAGGACAAGCAAGTGGGTAAGTGCCCCATCTTGTTTTAAGTCCTTTAGGAACAAGAATTCAAACTAATGATGCATGAAGAGATAAAAGTGATAATAACAAAAATGATTTCAGAGAGTGATTGCTTAGTGAAGACCCAGTGTCAGATACACAGCTTAACGTATGCCCTGTGTAGTTCCCAGTAGTTTCTGTGGAGACAAAAGGAAGAACAGGACAACTGTACCGTCTGGCATGTCTGAGCAGACGACTAACATTAAGTTGTGCATATGGCTGGCAAACTCATCTTGTGAAACAGATTGCCATAAAATATACCACTACAAGAACATGTGAATGTTTTGCTGCAGGTTTCCTAAAGTGATTCAGCGACAGCTTTGTCTCCATGCTCTATAGGGAACAAGTAGTAAAGTAAGAAATGATAATGATACTACTCCGTACCAAGAAATCAAGTGGTGATTGTCACTCATAACTGGACAGTCATCATCATCGGGTACCATGCCAGATGGCATAGGTGATCATGTCTCTCTGCAACTTCCTGTCTACAGTTCTGTTGTTGACTTCTTTCCATGCCATGATGTCAAACTGTCCAGAATCTTCTCTGTTTGTCATGCTCTGTCTCTTTTTCCTTCTACTTTTCCTGTTGTCGCAATGTACTCCGGCTTCCTCCTACGTATAACATGCCCAAAGAAAGTGTATTTCTTCTTTCTCACATGAGGAATAAGCTTCCTTTGCACACCGACCTCTTTGCACACCGACCTCTTTGCACACCGACCTCTTTGCACACCGACCTCTTTGCACACCGACCTCTTTGCACACCGACCTCTTACAAGACATCCTCATGACTTACTTTAGCTGTCCATGGTATTTTTAACATTCTTGTGTCAAACCACATCTGTGTGGCCTCCAGTGCTTGTCCTACTTGTTTACTAATTGTCTATGACTCACTTCTGTAAGTCAGGATTGGTTCTATATGACACTGAAGAACTCTCTTTTTTACTTCTATTGACAAAATACTTTTCATTATATAGAACACTGCTTTTACCTGGGATGTTCTGCTCTTCATTAACTGGACAGTACAGGTTCAGATAAGTGAGGAAGCTAAACATGTCCTTCAGGAAGGTCAAATTTGTGAGAAAGATTCACATTTAAGGGAAAAACTGTATGGCAGTGAGAGGAGCATGAGACAGACCCCCAACTTTGTGAGAGAAACAGAAGTGCTTATATGATAGCGAGTGGCGAAGAATTTTTGTGAGTGTCTGCAGCTTTATGATGACAGCGTATTTATTAGTTTTATTATCTTTTTGACAGGTACGCAAACCGAGCCAAAAATATCAAGAACAAACCTGTCATTAATGAAGATCCTAAAGATGCCTTGCTTAGAGAGTTTCAGGAAGAGATTATGAGGTGTGTATGTCTGGAGACAGACATTCTTGATTTTGTTGTTGTCTTTGAGTTCTTATTATCTAAGATTACAAAAGACAAGAGAAGCTTTCATTGCATTGAGAAAGGTATTGCAACACAAAAATCAAGCCCAACACAAAAATTAGGATCATCAACTCAAATGTCAAGTCAGTCCTATTGTATGGCTGTGAAACATGGAGAACAACAAACAAACAACAACAACAACAAAAACTTTCATAAATAGGTGCAAATGCAGAATAGAAGGATCAAAATTGGTGCAACAAGATCACCAGTGTGGAGCTGATGACAAGTGTCAGTGGAACAAGAAATGAGAAGAACATGCAGGATAAACATTGAAAAAAAACAACAACAAAAACTTGTTGGTAGCATTACAAGGGAGTCCTTGTTCTGGAATCTCCAGGGAAAGAGAGTTAGAGGGAGAGCACACAAAAGTACATGGAGAAGAGAACTGGAGACAGAAAAGAAAGGGATGAGGAAGATAGGAGGACTTGGCTTAAGTCATGTGATGAGTTTTGGTCATCCGTCTGCTCGATTGTCCTACCACTGTCCTTATAAGGTAGTCCCATAGCAGATACTGATATAGAGGAGTGAAGTGTTAGAGACTGCTCCATGCCAGGTCCAGCTTTTTGTACGAGGTGGGGTGACCAGTTCCCGTCCTTGCTGCCTTTGCCTTCCTTAACTCAAGAGCAGAATCAGTTATCCCATTTACAGCTGGGTAGATTGGAGTGTGACGATATCAGGTTTTTAATCCTGAAACCCACTTACTATGCAACTAGAGGAAAGCACTCTAACATCTTAGCCATTTAGACTGTCTTTGTGGTTATTTCAAAGCCTGCTGGCACTGAAATCTATTTTTTCTGTCACATGTTGTTGAAGTCTTGGGTCTACTGTTGAAATCTGTCACATGTTGTTGAAGTCTTGGATCTACTGTTAAAATCTGTCATATGTTGTTGAAGTCTTGGGTCTACTGTTGAAATCTGTCATATGTTGTTGAAGTCTTGGGTCTACTGTTGAAATCTGTCAAATGTTGTTGAAGTCTTGGGTCTAATGTTGAGTTCTGTCATCTTCTGCTATATTATTTGGTTGGTTGTTGAAATTAATAATCTCTGTTATAGTCTGTGGACTGTTGTTGAAATGTGTTATATGTTATTAAAATCTGAGGTTAAATTCTGATGTTGTTGTTGTTTTGAAGAGGTGATGGGTGGAGAGCAGGCACTTAACAGCTGACCGTTATTGTCTCTTCTTGTTCCATCTTGGCTACCCTGTTCAACCTGAAAATTGGTTATAATTGGGGTATTTAGTGTCATTTTATTTACTAATTTTGTATTCAGTTTAAATAACTATTGTCTTTTGCAGTTGCTGATTTTAATTTATATTAGTATTTGTCCATTTTATTTTCTCTTTTGGATTGTTTATAGATATCTATTGTCCTTTACACTTGGTTTTAATTTGTATTAGTATTTGTTCTTTTTGAGTTGTTGTTTTTATTTTTGTTTATACCTCGTTGTCTTTCCTTGTCCTATTAGTAGTTAGTAAGTTAAATTCTGAGGCAATCCCAGCTGTTAAAATAGTTGCTGATTTGGAGGCAGTAGCAGCAATGTGAAAGTTGAGCTTGTCATTGATTTTTATGTGGATAGAAACAGTTTAAAACTTTGCATCAGCATTGCCTATGAAATGGTATTGATCATTTAAACTGCGCCTTCTGTTTGCTGTATATTTATGGTGTAACTTTTACATTTACAGTGCCCTAATTACGTTTATGTTTTTACTGTTTTTGTTATGCTTTACGAAGTATAGTTGTAATTGTTTTTTTTTTGTTGCACTCATAAGTACGATAAAGTTACATTTAATTGTTTTTGTGATACTTCATCTTGATTTTCCTTTACACTGCTATGGAGCAGAACCACCACTACAGCTGGTCCCCTTCCAGGAAGCCTGCATCAGTCATTCACATGCTTCTACAGCTGTGATTTCACATGCTTCTACAGCTGTGATTTCACATGCTTCTACAGCTGTGATTTCACATGCTTCTACAGCTGTGATTTCACATGCTTCTACAGCTGTGATTTCACATGCTTCTACATGATGAGGTGCCAGCTGCCCACACAACCTCTTATTAGTCACCTTGTATGACACAACATGCCTGAAGGTGCAATAGTCATGTTCTTTCTTTCTCTTCAGGTTCTAGTAGGTTCGACACGGGTACTTTTGTTACACTACTGTACACTTATAAATGTTTTTTTACTTCATGGAACATCTTTATGTTACACTGTATGTGGTACAGTCACATTGTAACTTTTTTCCTTTCTCTGTGAGGTTACTGCTGGTGTGTATTACTGGGGTCTGAAAGGGGGAGCAAATAAAAGTAACGGTAACCTGCCAGGTATGTTGTAAAGGATGCCTAAGGAGGGTTGGGCACGGGGCCCGCTTCCCTCTCCTGTAGAAACTGTAAGCCACAAAAAGGCCTCGGCAACAACATGGACTAGTTAATTTGGAGCTGATGGAAACAACCAGAAAAAAACCGCATTGGAACTGATGGAAACAACCAGAAAAACACCATTGGAACTGATGGAAACAACCAGAAAAACACCATTGAAACTGATGGAAACAACCAGAAAAACACCATTAGAACTGATGGAAACAACCAGAAAAACACCATAGGAGCTGATGGAAACAACCAGAAAAGCACCATTGGAGCTGATGGAAACAACCAGAAAAACATCATTGGGGGAAGAGGACATGCTGTCATTGGATAGAACACATATTAAGAAAACCAGTTGATAGCATTACAAGGTTGTCTCTTTTCTGGAATTTCCAGGGTAAGAAAAACAGCAGGAGGTGCTCATGATGATGATTGATGCTTAGTTACTTTTTCTTGTGTTACCGCTCAGGTATGTTCTCCAGTTTTTTTTTTTTTTTTTTGGTGCTGTTTAGGTGTTTTCTCTCTTCTCACCGGTGAGGTGTTTTTAAACAAAAATGTTTGCTGCCAAAGTATTTTCTCTTGCTGCTAAGGTGTTGACTCGCTGCTAAAGTGTATTTTTTTGTTCACTAAATAGGTTAAAAGCTCAACTGGATGGTAAAGGAGGACCAAAAAAGAGAAAAAAAAAGAGGACAAGAAGAACACGAGATGGTAAGATGACTATTATAAAATGGTTGTATCTCTACTGAGATGGTAAGATGACTATTATAAAATGGTTGTATCTCTACTGAGATGGTAAGATGGCTATTATAAAATGGTTGTATCTCTACTGAGATGGTAAGATGGCTATTAAAATATTGTTGTATCTCTACTGAGATGGTAAGATGGCTATTATAAAATGGTTGTATCTCTACTGAGATGGTAAGATGGCTATTAAAATATTGTATCTCTACTGAGATGGTAAGATGACTATTATAAAATGGTTGTATCTCTACTGAGATGGTAAGATGACTATTATAAAATTGTTGTATCTCTACTGAGATGGTAAGATGGCTATTATAAAATTGTTGTATCTCTACTGAGGTGGTAAGATGGCTATTATAAAATGGTTGTATCTCTACTGAGATGGTAAGATGACTATTATAAAATTGTTGTATCTCTACTGAGATGGTAAGATGGCTATTAAAATATTGTATCTCTACTGAGATGGTAAGATGACTATTATAAAATGGTTGTATCTCTACTGAGATGGTAAGATGGCTATTAAAATATTGTATCTCTACTGAGATGGTAAGATGGCTATTAAAATATTGTATCTCTACTGAGATGGTAAGATGGCTATTAAAATATTGTTGTATCTCTACTGAGATGGTAAGATGACTATTACAAAATTGTTGTATCTCTACTGAGATGGTAAGATGGCTATTAAAATATTGTTGTATCTCTACTGAGATGGTAAGATGGCTATTAAAATGTTGTTGTATTTCTACTGAGATGGTAAGATGGCTATTAAAATATTGTTGTATCTCTACTGAGATGGTAAGATGACTATTAAAATATTGTTGTATCTCTACTGAGATGGTAAGATGGCTATTAAAATATTGTTGTATCTCTGCTGAGATGGTAAGATGACTATTAATAAATTGTTGTATCTCTACTGAGATGGTAAGATGGCTATTAAAATATTGTTGTATCTCTACTGAGATGGCAAGATGACTATTAAAATATTGTTGTATCTCTACTGAGATGGCAAGATGACTATTAAAATATTGTTGTATCTCTACTGAGATGGTAAGATGACTATTAAAATATTTTTGTATCTCTACTGAGATGGTAAGATGACTATTAAAATATTGTTGTATCTCTACTGAGATGGCAAGATGACTATTAAAATATTGTTGTATCTCTACTGAGATGGCAAGATGACTATTAAAATATTGTTGTATCTCTACTGAGATGGTAAGATGACTATTAAAAAATTGTTGTATCTCTACTGAGATGGTAAGATGACTATTAAAATATTGTATCTCTACTGAGATGGTAAGATGGCTATTAAAATATTGTTGTATCTCTACTGAGATGGTAAGATGACTATTAAAATATTGTTGTATCTCTACTGAGATGGTAAGATGACTAATATAAAATTGTTGTATCTCTACTGAGATGGTAAAGTGACTATTATAAAATGGTTTTATCTCTACTGAGATGGTAAGATGACTATTATAAAATGGTTGTATCTCTACTGAGATGGTAAGATGACTATTATAAAAAGGTTGTATCTCTACTGAGATGGTAAGATGACTATTATAAAATGGTTGTATCTCTACTGAGATGGAAAGATGACTATTATAAAAAGGTTGTATCTCTACTGAGATGGTAAGATGACTATTATAAAATGGTTGTATCTCTACTGAGATGGTAAGATGACTATTATAAAAAGGTTGTATCTCTACTGAGATGGTAAGATGACTGGGGGGGGGGGGGGGCTGCGTCTGTGTGTGTGTCTGCGTGTGTGTCTGTCTGATTGATTACTGGTGGTGTCTTCAAACTGTGTGAGTACCAGTGCATCTTTCACCCAGTACAAGTACTGGTGTATGTGTTTCACTGTACAAGTGCTGGAGATGTCTTCAGGCTATATAAGTACTTGTGTATTTTATGCCCTGTACAAGTATTGGTGGTGTCTTCAGGCTATATAAGTACTTGTGTATTTTATGCCCTGTACAAGTATTGGTGGTGTCTTCAGGCTATATAAGTACTTGTGTATTTTATGCCCTGTACAAGTATTGGTGGTGTCTTCAGGCTATATAAGTACTTGTGTATTTTATGAGTACTGGTGTATCTTTATCCATGTACAAGCACTGGTAGTGATTTAAAATTGTACGAGTGCTAGCATTGATTTCTGACTGTCCAAGCACTTCTGCTGTTAGCTTTGTGGTTGCTAATATTGTTGAGTGACTTAATGGTCACAGTAATAAGTCAGTGTTTATATTGTTATAATATTTAACATTTGATTTGTTTGTTGACATCAGGTCAGGTTATAGAGGGTGATGGTGATGATGATGGGGAGGAAGAAAATGATGAGGATGAGGCAGATGTTTACATGAGAGAGCAACAGACCAGGCTGGAGCAGGAGAAGGAGGCCATTCTTAGCAATCAGTCACTTATAGCGGAGGTGAGAGTGGGATGTTTGTAGCAGTCAGTCTGTAATAGCAGAGGTGAGAGTGGGATGTTTGTAGCAGTCAGTCTGTAATAGCAGAGCTGAGAGTGGGATGTTTGTAGCAGTCAGTCTGTAATAGCAGAGGTGAGAGTGGGATGTTTGTAGTAGTCAGTCATTTATAGCAGAGTGAGAGTGTGATGTTTGTAGCACTTATAACAGAAATGCCGACAAACACAAGTGGAACAATGTTGTTGCTGAATATGACACACATTGAGGACTCCAGTTGACAGCATTACATGGCAGTCCTTGCTCTGGGAGCCCCAGCACATAGGAAAGATAATAGTAGACCGACCTGTAAGGGATAAAGAAGACATAAAAATACTTTGAACTGACGGCACGGGACCGAAGATGCAGCTAGAGAGATGGATGCAATCAGCGACTCATAGCTTGACTGCTTGCGTCAGGGTCAGCGAACCAGAGCTGACCAAGACCCTACTTTACCTCCAAGTGGTGGTCCTGGAAACAGGCTGCACCACTGCAGTCTGGCTGAGAGAGTAGGGATCGAAGTGGGAAGGCAAACCCGGTCCCAAAAAATGCTGCGGTGAAGTCGGATGTGTCAGTTGAAAGGTGCAGATATCGCAGCTTTGCTGTAAACGAACACAATGCAACCAATGCCCTTTTCAGGACAAACGAGGAAGAAGAAGAACTGATGGCACAGAGCAGGAAGGCTTCATGTCAACTTGTTGAAGACCTTTGCTTCACAGGGAGCAGTAGTAAGTTTGCTTGTGTAGAGTTTTGATTATTGTCATTGTTGTTGTTGTTGTGTACAGGAGAAGGAGAAGTTGCTGAGTGAACTGACTGACAAGGAGAGCAGGCTAGTCCAGGAGAAGGAGCAACGAGATTTGCTGGCTACCAAAATTAAGGTAAACTTGTCAGTTTGTATAACTTGTCAGTTTGTATAACTTGTCAGTTTGTATAACTTGTCAGTTTGTATAACTTGTCAGTTTGTATAACTTGTTAGTTTGTATAACTTGTCAGTTTTTATAACTTGTTAGTTTGTATAACTTGTCAGTTTTTATAACTTGTCAGTTTGTATAACTTGTTGTGGGTGCCGCGCTAGCGTAGTGGTTACCACACCGCTCTGGCGACCAGGTGATACAGGATCAAACCCGGGCGACGGCATTTGAGGATTTTTCGTTGACCGGGATTTGGACTGGATTAACTCGAGACCTGGCGAGAACATTTGAAGGAGTGTCGTCGACCAGGGATTGGCGGCTCCTGAGCCGACCCAGCTCTAATGGGTACCTCCGAAATCGGCGAGTATCTGCCTGAATGGCGAGGGACACCTGTCTATGTAAGAGAAAAAAAGGGATACTCACATAAAATCAATGTCAGGTTAGACATTAATAATAACCTGAGATTTCGCCTCGAGTATTAGCGGGCGTACAAAAAAAAAAAAAATAACTTGTTAGTTTTTATAACTTGTCAGTTCTTATAATTTGTCAGTTTTTATAACTTGTCATTTTTTTTACAATTTGTCGGTGTTTATAATTTGTCAGTTTTTATAACTTGTCATTTTTTACAATTTGTCAGTGTTTATAATTTGTCCATTTTTATATTTTGTAAGTTTTTATAAATTGTCAGTTTTTATAACTTCTCAGTTCTTATAATTTTTCAGTTTTTATAACTTGTCAGTTCTTATAATTTTTCAGTTTTTATAACTTCTTGAAATTTGTAATAAGATAAAACTTAAAACATAAGTTTGTAACGAAATAAAACTTAAATTATAAGTTTGTAGCAAGATAAAAATGTAACTCATCAAGGTGGGCTTATAATGCATCTGATGACCTACTGTATTGACAGATTTTCAAGTATTAGCCAAGACTGATCATTACCTTAAGTCCTCTTTTTTCTGTCACTAATATTCCAGGCCATGGAGAGCAAACTGCTGGTCGGAGGAAAGAATATAGTAGACCACACAAATGAACAACAGAGAGCTCTTGAACAAAGGAGGAGAGAAATTGCTGAACAGCAGGTAAGATTTGCATTTAAAATTGTTTTCATGTCATCATTATTTCCCTTGTCACTCCTAGTGAAGTAAAGACTCCAAGGGGGCCACAGACCACACTTTGAGAACCACTGCATGAAACTGAATAAATTAGTTACATTTGACCTAAATATATTAGTGATCAGTTTGATTGACAGATGTCACAGATTAATTACTGTGATATATTTATTTTAGATGACCAGTGGAACTGCTGAACGTCCGATTGTCTGAGTGGTTAAAGTGCTGGTCTCTCTTTGCAAAGGTGCTGGGTTAGATTCACAGTATCTAAACGCTCCAGTATACCCAGCTGAACATGGGTACCTGACTTTGCTCTTGAGTTAGGAAAGGAAAAGGCAGCGAGGAAGGGAACTGGCCACCCCATATCTCAGTGCTGGACCTAGCAAAGTGAAGTCTCTAACACTTGACACCACTATGGCAGTATCTGCTATGGGGGTTACGTTTACCATTTTAATGTGTAACTGACGGACAGAACCAGGCAGATACCAGCGGAACAGGAGGTGCTATATCCAGTTTGGGTTGAACAAACACTGAGGAAACCGGTTGATAGCATTACAAGGCAGTCCTTGCTCTGAAATCCCCAGGCCATGAGAAATAGAGGGAGACAGTAAAAAACATGGAGGCGGGATCTGGAAACAGATTTCATAGGTATAAAGAAGACATGACAAGATCTTGAACGGATGTCACATGACTGGAGGTCACAGGACTGGAGGTCACAGGACTGGAGGGGTTGACATGGGCTTGCTGAAGGTTTATGCTTCACATTGAGTTGAATGGTGATGATGATGATATACTTTCATTACATGAATTAATCAAAATAAAAACCTTGTCCTGACTAGTTGCTTGTTTGATGTCCTCAGCGTAAAGAACGAGAGATGCAACAAAAACTCGAGGAAAAGGAGGAGACGGCCATTGAATTTAGAGAGACATATCAGACATTGCAGCAGGAGGTAGACTCCAAGACCAAGAAGCTCAAAAAGGTGAGAGAATTATGGGAAAATTGGCAGTGTATGTTTTGTGGTGATCTCTTTCATGAATTTAGAAATACTTTTGTGCGTGTGTGATTGTTAGAGGGAGGGAAATCAGTTTTTGGTTTGTTGATGAGTTTTATGTTGGGTGGTTGTTTGATTAGATTAATGAATTATTTATGGCTAAATAAAAGAATGATTGTATTTATTAGATTTATTTTAAAAGTTTTTGGACGGATAGAAGATTATTTATATTCCCAGAGTAAGGGATGCAAAGGAATGCACACTGCTCTTGTGTGTATTCTAGAGTTAGATCCATCTCTGACTGGTTTATTTCTTCCTTGATCAGCTGTTTGCAAAGCTGCAGGCGACAAGACAGGAAATTCAAGACCTTCAGGAAGAGCACAGCAAGGAGAGGCAGGAGCTTGAACAGACACAGATGGAACTGACCAGGGAGCTCAAACTGAAGTAAGGGATTACATGACAGCGTTGACAGCATCTGAATGTGTGAAGTATTTCATAGTGAGAGCGTTAATCTTTTTCCTTGTTAATGTGTCTGCAATTTGAAATTGCAAAAATTGCAACTTATTTCACTTTCTGTATCCAATCATTGCGAGAAACAATTCAAAAACTACTGCACCGATTTCACTAAGTTTATGTTTTTTAAACTTGCATAAAATGTGACCCAGTTTTATATTTGATCTAAATCAGATCAGAATTAAAGATACAATACATGAATGCTGCAGCTACCATTTCAAGGCTGTATCATCTGTTAAGTCCATTAGTCTTGCATTTTCTCATTTTAAATACTGGTTTAGGCAAGCTGTTTTAAGAAGTCACATGTTTCATGCAACATGAGGACTACATCATCTTGTTACCGCTGCCTCTGTTCACACTAGAACATTTGCTGTGTACCGACAACACATCATGTTGTATTTCCATTTGCAGTTTAAATTAAGGGACATGTATTATAACATTAAGAAGTATGAACAGTTGGTGTTAATGTAATGTTCTGTGTAAATATTGCCATACTTTCGTACTTATGTATTGAGATTTTAATGTTTCGGTTACTAAATTTCAACAAAACGAGTGAAACACCATTACAAAATGGAGAATCATACACATATGTTGGCATCAGTATAGACAAAGTTGGAGGGACAGACAGTGATATCAAAATAAAGATACAAAAGGCAAAGGGAGTTTTGACTGCATTAGGAAACATGTAGATCAGGAGAAATCAAGTCCAACACCAAAATCTGAATCTTCAATTCCAGTGCCCAGTCTGTCCTATTGTATGGCTGTCAAACATGTCTTTTTATTGTATACATTTATAAATAAAGTGTTTAATTTGAGCAGACTGCCTTACATTTGTTAATATTCATCCTGCATGAAAAAAAATCATCCCCCCAACCCCCCAACTATTTTTCACTTTTTAAAGCAGAAATAAGGCATTTCATGTACATATGTTTAGCAGCATACATAATTGACACTTTCTAAATTGTGTGTTTATTTTTTTATTTTATTTTACAGGATGTTAATTATTGAAAACTTTATCCCCAACGAGGACAAGGTGAAGATTCAGAACAGAGCTTACTTTGAAGAAGATGAAGACACATGGAAACTGAGGCCATTAGCTAACAAGAAGTGAGTTGTACTGAAAACCTGTCAAATACTGAGGTCATAGCCTGAGGCTTTGTCTGAAATGAACCATTAGTGACAAGTTTTGGCTTGTCATATTTCAAAAGGCTCTAACTATTCATTGGTATAAGTATGGACTTGTGATTAATAAATGGTGACGATGATTTCAAAATTGTTCTACAAGCTCTGAAATATTCTTGGAGAAAAAGGCTGGCTTCAGGTTGAAGTGTCGGATGTTGTAGAGTCATTGATTTCACTGGGGAAAACCCAGCTTCAGCATGTCTTACTGTCATTATTTTTTTTTCTTCTTGTTTCGTTCGCTTGAAATATATTGTCTATATCTGCAATGTTGTTTCTTGTATAAACTTCACTGTCTTTTGTAGTTCATACAGAGGTCCGTATAATTTTGCTTCCAGTGTTGTTTCTCTGGGCCAGTGGGTTTGCCTCAATATATCATATTCGGGGCAATTTTGAAGTACGTGCTCCGCAGTCTGGGGTGCCTGTCCACATGGCTGAATTGCCAATCTTGAATTTTGTATACATGTGGCTGCGGAGGCGGTTGTGTCCTGTTCTGAGGCGCAGAATGACAATTTGTTCTGATCTGTTCATAACTTGGTAGTCATCCTGTGTTGGTGTTGGTGGCTTTCTGATTGATTTGATCATCATTTTCTTCTGATGGTACGTAACTGGTACATCCAGTTGCTCGTCTGCAGCACCTTCTTTAGCCAGTCTGTCTGCTCTCTCGTTTCCTGGTATTCCACAATGAGACGGTATCCACTGCATGGCGACCCTGCGCTGGTTGCACAGTTCAGAAAGTAGGGCTTGTATACCTGGCAATTTTCTGGACTGAAGTGCTTGGAGTGCTGTCATTATGAAATATAGCTCAGACATTCCCATCGTCATCAATACCTTTCAGGTCCCTGTGAAGCACAGGTACTTAACAAACACATACCAAGTTTTTCTGTCATGTCTGTTCAAAGTCTTTCCATGTGTTCTTTATTCCCTTCACATCAGCCTGCATTTCTCTTCTCCATTTGGTTGTTTTTCTTCCTCTGTTTCTCTTCATTCATCATTCAATCCTTTCAGCTCCCCAAGGAGCATAGGCCTTCAACAAATGTATGCCCATTCCTTGTGTCCTGCGTCATCTGTTTGAGGTCTCTCCACGTCCTCTTTAACCGTCATGTCGGTCATCAGTTCTCTTCATGGGTTTTTTTGGTCTCATCATTCTTCATTCATTCATTACACTTTCACTCCCTGAAGAGCATAGGCCTTCAACAAGTTCTCTCGTCCTGTGCCATCCATTCATGTTCTTTACAAATGTCTAAATAAAGACAAATAACTGCTAAATTTTTACATAAAATGCTGTGTCACTTTCACATTACAACTGAACATGAGATTTGGTTTGTTCAAGATGAAAATTTCCTAGCAGTTGGCCATTTTTGTTGTCTGTTGTAACGTTAGTGTATTGGTTCATTTAGATTTTGTTTCTGGAAGTAACAAAAAAAAAAAAAATGAAACTTGCGTACTTAGTCGTTCTTCTTCTGTCTTGGGGTTAGAGGTTAGCCAGAGAGAGTACTGTGCTATCCTTTTGGCTGTCTTCGGTGTGAGGAGTTACTGTATTTTTTATTTTCAACTCGCCCCATGTTTCTTTTCATTAAAATTTTTTGCGTTCTTTTATTATTATTAGGCGTTCAAGTTCATAGTTATTAGTCTGGGTTAAGTTCGGCTGTTAGGAGAAAACCCGAACACCCGCACCTACCCTGTTTAATTATGGGGGGGGGGGGAGCTCGACCCAGGTTCAGCCCTGTAACCAATAAAATTTATTCTGGTAACTGGAATGGTCGGGGGTTTACCTAATATTACGTATTCTTTTGCGTGTGAGCAAAAATAATTTCGCTATTGGCTTGGTAAACACTGAGTCATCGGTTGATTATGATATCATTGGACGAGTTCTGATTTAATTTATGTGCAGGCATCAAAATAGGTCAAAGGTCAGCCAAAGCAGTTTCAGATAGATAGATGCAACGCGATGATTCACCGCGTCGGTTATTGCATCAGCTATTTCTATTATAAATAACAGCATCTAAGTCTTTAGCGCGTGAGTCCCAAGAAATGTTCTGCCGTGAATCAACGCCTTATCGTCTGCTCAGCTAGAGAAATTCGGTAGTGGCATTTTCACGGCACATAGGGGAGGCTGTAGACTGCCCCTACAACTTACCACGGTATTTTACCTTCTCAGGAGTAGAAGGCTCGAGACATCGCCATAGGTGAAGAGAACTTGGGACGCGTTAGTACCGGCGCCCAGTACATCTGCACCAGTGAAAGAAAGGAGACAGTCTCTTGCAGTGAGGGCCCATACCTCAGCGGGAACCAGTCCCCAAATTCAGGAGCTCTTAGCTCCTTAACCTTTAGCACGCTGCACTAAAATTCCGAAAATTTGCCCTGCAGCTGCATTCTTTTTCACAACACCCCCTTTTTATAGTGGATGACTTGTAAATTCTATAGTTTTTTTGTTTTTTGGTCAATTGCTCTAATTTTTTGGACTGTATAGAAATAAATGAATGATGAATCTTTTCGTTACACCCATCATCAGTAGCAAAGCAACAAACGCCTTCGTCAGCAGTGACATTCGGCCGTAACCCTAAACCTTTCCGATAAACCTAATCCTAACCCCTAAAATTATACATACTAGCAATGACATTCTACTTTTGTTTCCATCTCTGCCATCAACCATATTCTGAGAACCGATATTAGCGCTAATAAAGACAAAGATCTCCTTGTCATCGCATCGGAGTCAGAATCCATTAAAATTAGAGCGAAAATGGCTGTGTGTTCGATGCCGATTGATTGCGATTTAAAAAATTCACAGAAAATAAATGTGATTACACCCATTACTAAATAAAGATCGGAAACGGAAGCTAACTGTCTCGCAAATAACATTAAAACATAACATCCGGGGGTGAAGTCACGTGTACACAAATCCTATTGCTAAAAAAACGACGATATCCGAAAGTCGACTTAAACCGCCTGCAGCTGGGAGAACATAGGATACCTCAGGCGGCAATTGCCGCTCGCAGCGTGCTAAAGGTTAAGAAACACCAAACAGGTTATGTTGCCTGGTGTTTAGAAGACTGCCACCATAAAGTAGTAGGGCCTAAACCCGAAGAGGGTTAACTGGGCAGTGGAAAGAATTGTCATCAGCAGTGAAGCATCTACATCCCGAGTCAAGTACATTGTTATTAATACCAAAGTCATCAGCATCAGTAGTCAGGAAAGGAGAGAGGGTAAACATTCCTTTCCGAAGGCTAACGAGAGGAGGGGAGTGACGGAGACACCACTCAGCAGAAGACGGTAGTGTCAGAGAGACACTGAACCAAAGCAGAGGAGAGAGAGAAGTTCGAGAGTCAGATAGAAAGAATAGAGGACAGCCTCTGAGTAAGAGCCGGAAGGTCTGTTAGTGGATCAGGGCTTGTGGTACTGTTGTTGGCTGTGTAGGACATCCTAGAGTGCACTTAAAACTGTGTAGACTTAAAACTGTGTAGTTATACGTCTGCAGTGGGACAGTGGACTTTTTCTCATAACTAGTATCTTGTCTATACACTCAGGCAAACTCTAAACATAAAGCCACTTCATGACATTCGGCCTGGTGCCAGTCCAGTCCTCGGTTCTTCAGAAATGATCACATGGTGTCCTCCCACTGAACTCTGGGCTGTCCTAGGTCTGGATCCCTTGCTCTTGGTTTCCTATATTTCTGTTGTAGCCAGTCTTCTCCCATTTTGCAGACGTGGCCAAATCATCGTAGCTGGGACTGTTCCACACTGGATATGCAAACTTATTACTTGGATGGCAGTTACTTCTCCTTGTTCAGATAATTGTTTCATCAATATCCAACAGATACAAGTCAAGATATCAACATTCAGTCAATGTTCAGAAAGCTCATGCTATTCATTGATATGATTATAGACCATAATCTAAGCATATGTCAGTTTTTTTTTTTTAAGTGAAGACATAAAAATTCATCATTGTTCAGAATGCTCATTCTTTGATCCTTAGCTGCCGACCGTCAAAGCAGTCAGTGGCCATCACGCTTAGTGGCGTCTTGTAGGGCAACAACAAATTGATTCCACTTTGCTCGGTCGGCGGCCATCCTTCGTACAGTGCCCCAACCCTGGTTCATTCTTTGCATCTCAGCCTCCGCAGTCCTCCGCCAGGTTGTTTTTGGTTGGCCTCTCTTTCGTTTTCCTTCAGGGGTCCAAAGTATAGCTGTTCTTGTGATGGCATCGGGGTCTCTTCTGAGGACAAGGCCAACCGAGCTTCAGCGTCTGCCAGCTATGATGGTGTGCATGTCCTCTTGCTTGCTCCGAGTAAGCAGATCTTCGTTGGTGATGGTATTCGGCCAAAAGATTCAGTGAATTTTTCTTAGGCATGTTGTGTGAAATTATTCCTTTGTTCCACTCTGATGGTGTTGTCCCCGTTTTCCAGACTTGTGCAAATAGTGGTTCGAATAGTTCTGCTGCTAGCTCAGGGTCTGTCTTAAATAGCTCTGCATTTAAGTTATCATGGCCAGGAGCTTTTCCGTTCTTTAACCCTTTGATTGCTGGGATGATTTCTTCTTTTCGTGGAATGTCTGTATTTATATCTAGATCGTTTTCAGCCTCAGGAACATTCAATTGTGTCTCTGGTGGTTCCTTGTTCAGAGTTTCTCTGAAGTGCTCTGCCCGTCTTGTTTCCTGTCCCTCTGCTGTCGTGATGAGATTTCCTTGCTTATCTCTTACTAATGTAATATTGTTTGCACCTCGTTTTCCACTGATGAACTTTGTTATTTTGTATACTGTGCTTTGTCCATTTCTCAGTGCTGCCTCTTCTGCCTGTCTTGCAAGATTGTATAGGAAATTCCTTTTGTTGGCTCGGGTTTGGCGTTTAACTTTCTTGTCCAGCTGACTGTACTGTTGGCTATATAGTTGCTTTAACCTGGGGGACTTCACTTCTGTTTTCTTTCTTTTCATTTCCTCAGAATGCTCATGCTATTCATCAAAATGATTGTAGACCATAATTTAAACTTATGTCATTTTTTTTTTTAAATTATGACATTCTGGTTTCACAATAAGGACCATTCTGAAATTGTCACATCAGTAAATTAATGATTTCTGATTTTCACCAGTATATGATATTTCATTCGTTTCAGGGACTGCCTTGTAATGCTATCAGCCGATTTTCTCAGTGTGTTGCCTTATCTAATGCCACTGTCTTCTCTTGACATTTGATTCCACTCTTTATTTAATTCAGATATATAGTTGTCTTCATGTTAGATACTATAGTTATTGTAGAACAGAATCTACATCATTGCACTCCGGGCAAACCCATAGGTGCTCAGCCTCCCTCAGTATATGTCGAAGAGTGTGAATGCTAACTGTTCCTGTAGCTCGCTGGTTATATATATGACGGATGCATCCTCTCATACGTCCATCTCTGCTAGCTTTACATTTGATGCTAAATTCCAACAGTCTTAACCTTGATGATTCATCTGTTGCAGTGTTATTCTATAACTGGCAATCATTAATTGTTCTCAGTATCTTACCCTTATTCCCCCCATTTCTCAGCAGCTATAGAATTACAACAATGCAGAATGTCTACGGTAAACTACTAGAAAAAAGATATCATAGTCTTCTGACTGACATTCTTTGTTTGCTATTTCAGATTGAACATTTGGTATTGTCTTCTCATTATGTTTTTCTGTGGCTATGGTTTATGTGGTATTTCAGTGCTCCCAATAAGAGACAAGTAAACATAAGCTGATTTAGTGAGGGTACATTATATTTTATCCAATGTGGTTCCTCGGTGGGGTCTCTTGAGACAAAGAAAAATATAGGACCACTGCTCCTACCAGGCATGTCAATAGAGGTGAGGCTGTGCCTGGCAACTCCACTATGTCAAAGATATTTGGTATAGAAACTGTCACTGCATGAGCACATCAGTGCTTTAGTGCCAGCTAGAAAGTGTCACACCATGAGCACATCAGTGCTTTAGTACCAGCTAGAAAGTGTCACACCATGAGCACATCAGTGCTTTAGTACCAGCTAGAAACTGTCACACCATGAGCACATCAGTGCTTTAGTACAAGCTAGAAACTGTCACAGCATTAGCACATCAGTGCTTTAGTACAAGCTAGAAACTGTCACTGCATGAGCACATCAGTGCTTTAGTACAAGCTAGAAACTGTCACTGCATGAGCACATCAGTGCTTTAGTACAAGCTAGAAACTCACACCATGAGCACATCAGTGCTTTAGTGCCAGCTAGAAACTGTCACTGCATGAGCACATCAGTGCTTTAGTACCAGCTAGAAACTCACACCATGAGCACATCAGTGCTTTAGTACCAGCTAGAAAGTGTCACACCATGAGCACATCAGTGCTTTAGTACAAGCTAGAAACTGTCATAGCGTTAGCACATCAGTGCTTTAGTACAAGCTAGAAACTGTTACTGCATGAGCACATCAGTGCTTTAGTACAAGCTAGAAACTGCCACTGCATGAGCACATCAGTGCTTTAGTACAAGCTAGAAACTCACACCATGAGCACATCAGTGCTTTAGTACCAGCTAGAAACTGTCACACCATGAGCACATCAGTGCTTTAGTACAAGCTAGAAACTGTCACAGCATTAGCACATCAGTGCTTTAGTGCCAGCTAGAAACTTTCACTGCATGAGCACATCAGTGCTTTAGTGCCAGCTAGAAACTGTCACACCATGAGCACATCAGTGCTTTAGTACCAGCTAGAAACTCACACCATGAGCACATCAGTGCTTTAGTGCCAGCTAGAAACTGTCACTGCATGAGCACATCAGTGCTTTAGTGCCAGCTAGAAACTGTCACACCATGAGCACATCAGTGCTTTAGTACAAGCTAGAAACTGTCACAGCATTAGCACATCAGTGCTTTAGTACAAGCTAGAAACTGTCACACCATGAGCACATCAGTGCTTTAGTACCAGCTAGAAACTGTCACACCATGAGCACATCAGTGCTTTAGTACAAGCTAGAAACTGTCACACCATGAGCACATCAGTGCTTTAGTACCAGCTAGAAACTGTCACACCATGAGCACATCAGTGCTTTAGTGCCAGCTAGAAACTTTCACTGCATGAGCACATCAGTGCTTTAGTGCCAGCTAGAAACTGTCACTGCATGAGCACATCAGTGCTTTAGTGCCAGCTAGATAGTGTCACACCATGAGCACATCAGTGCTTTAGTACAAGCTAGAAACTGTCACTGCATGAGCACATCAGTGCTTTAGTACAAGCTAGAAACTCACACCATGAGCACATCAGTGCTTTAGTACAAGCTAGAAACTCACACCATGAGCACATCAGTGCTTTAGTACAAGCTAGAAACTGTCACACCATGAGCACATCAGTGCTTTAGTACCAGCTAGAAACTGTCACACCATGAGCACATCAGTGCTTTAGTACCAGCTAGAAACTCACACCATGAGCACATCAGTGCTTTAGTACCAGCTAGAAACTCACACCATGAGCACATCAGTGCTTTAGTACCAGCTAGAAACTCACACCATGAGCACATCAGTGCTTTAGTACCAGCTAGAATCTCACACCATGAGCACATCAGTGCTTTAGTACAAGCTATAAACTCACACCATGAGCACATCAGTGCTTTAGTACCAGCTAGAAACTCACACCATGAGCACATCAGTGCTTTAGTACCAGCTAGAAACTCACATCAGTGCTTTAGTACCAGCTAGAAACTCACACCATGAGCACATCAGTGCTTTAGTACAAGCTAGAAACTCACACCATGAGCACATCAGTGCTTTAGTACCAGCTAGAAACTCACACCATGAGCACATCAGTGCTTTAGTACCAGCTAGAAACTCACACCATGAGCACATCAGTGCTTTAGTACAAGCTAGAAACTCACATCAGTGCTTTAGTACCAGCTACCTGAATGGGGGGCTACTACATTGGTAGTCCCAAGCTCCATACAGAGTGAAGGGGAGGAAAGATATTGTAGTCATTAATTTGAAGCCTAGACTCTTTGACTTTCCTGATATTCTTATATTACATGGCCTAATTTCATTATTTGCACTGTTTATCATAATCATAGTTTTTAGTTTCTTTGAAGTGTTTGCCTGCTTGTGATGAGGCATGCTTTTTTCAGCCTAGACTGTTATATCAGAGCTCAGTAGCCAGTCATAAAAAAAGTGAGAGAGAACTCTAGAACAGCACTGATAAATGCTAAGCCGTGAGAATGACTATCAGCACCTATCTGCTAGCATGAAGACGCTTTTTTAAGGCCTAGTCTTGAAAAGGATTGCTAGCTACGCTGGCTAGCTGAGTAAAAACTAGAACCTTCACTGGTTTCACCCGAAAGGATATTTCCTTTTAGAATCTTAATACAGTTCTTATTATTTTTCTGTCTGCAGTGCTGAAACGATGGCCAAGCGACCTGTCTCTGCTGTTGGCAACCGACGACCTATCTCTGAATTTGCAAGGGTGGCTGCTGCTATGGGGGGTAACCCTCGATACAAGGTTAGAACACACGTTGTTACTCCTGCTGTTGTTATAGTACAACAAGAGCTTTTGTTTCATATTTTGGTTAATAAACCAGAACAACACAGTAGTAGGCATTGGAACTGCCCTAAGAAAGTATGTCAGTGGCAAGACATATGTCAGACAGCATGTGTGGCATTGTCACTACATACATACACTCTCTATATCCATACAGTCAATTCCTTAGAACAATTCTTTTTTGGAATCATAAATTGTACTTTTCATAAAACATTTATGAGATTGAATAATCATTAAATGAGCTGGATTATTTCAAAATTATCATAGAATAAACGTGGCTGTTTGTACTGGAAATAACGATTCTTAATCTGATTGCCAGGCTGAGAATATACTTCAGGTAGAACTGGACATGCCAAATAGGACAACGCGAGACTACGAAGGTCCAACAGTGGCCCCAAGAGTTCAAGCAGCCCTGGATGCAGCTTTGCAAGACGAGGATGATATTGACATTGATGGAAGGTGAGAAAAGCATTTATTTTCATCCTGTGTGTAGCCTAGGCCCCATTACTGCAGCAAATATTAGCACCATTGGGTCCTACCAGACATGCCATAATAATAATAATAGCCCCTTCAGTCATAACTGACTATGGGAATGCGCCCGTGAGGTGACAGCCCTCAGCTGCTTATTTTCCTGGTGCTCCTTTCAACATTTTCTCCCCTCCTCTGCTTGTTGTGTGAGCCTCTCTTCGCCCAATCTGAGGTGGCGCCGTAATTAGCATCGCCACTTAGTGCGATTGGCAGCTTCATCCTCCCATGTTGCTGGATCCATGTCCAGTGCCCTCATATCTCTCTTGCATACATCTTTGAACCTCAGCTGTGGTCGCCCAACTGTTCTCTTGCCATCTGCTAATTGTCCGTAGACGATATCTTTTGGGATGCGACCATCTTCCATGCGGCGAACATGGCCAAGCCAGCGAAGTCTGCGCTGTCTAAGCAGTGTATACATACCTAGAACCTCTGCCAGTGTCGGAAGTAGCCCCTGGCGCCAAGACATGCCATAAAGGGCATCTAAGGATGGCTGTACACAAGGCTAGCAAGCTCATCATACAAAACAAATAGCTGCTAAAACCACCACTGTCAAAGCACTGATGGGCTTTGGGGCCGACTTCTAGCAAGGGGGTCACCTGCATTTGTGGCCATATGCTTTGCAAAGAGTTAAAAACTGGGACCAAGAAGATAAAGTATAAATTTTAACTTGAAACCATTTGTACCTGAGCTAGACCAACTTTTTGAGTTGGTGCTCTTTTTTATTTCACATCATTTAGACATGATTTCACATCATTCAGACATGATTTCACATCATTCAGACATGATTTCACATCATTCAGGCATGATTTCACATCATTCAGACGTCATCATTTCCCATTTTGCTCCACATGGAGCCAGTACTACAGCTCATCCTCTTGCAGGAAGCATGTACCAAAACATTCATGAGTTGTTGCGGTGTTTATATCTTTAGTAATTTGTTTTATGTGATGAGGATGCCAGCCCCTTACACATCAATGTATTCACACGTCATTAAATATTATATTGTAGTGTTGTCAGTACATATTACTTACCACTGTATTACTGCATACATATAAACTTCTATGGCTATGCTGGCTGCCTTTTTAAAGCTCAGAAGCTTGCCACAATTTAACCATATTGCCAAACACCGCCAAACGTACTTATGATATTTGTGATAGTCAAAGGGGCATAATCATGAGAAATAGTGGTGACTAGAGTAACAGAGTAAAATCCGATAGAGAAGTTTTTAGTATAGAAAATTAAAGACAGATTAAAACAGGTCACATGATTTCCTAGAGACTGACTGTAGATAAGAGCGTGAGAATCTTTTGTTCTCTTCCATGTATATCTCTTTCGGGCATAACTATTGTTGCACTCACCACGATGTTGTCGTGAAAAATTCTATGCCATGTGCTGAACACGTAGAGTCAAGTCAGCTTTCTTCACAACCTATGTTGAGGTTGTGATTCTGCCGTGCTCAGAAGAATATATATCAGAAAGCTTTGACATTCAAGAAGACAGAGCAGTTAGAAGTAAGTGACACCAGACATCGGAAATCGTCATTTGATTGGTACATAGACATTATGCATAAGTTAGATGAAAACGCGACAATTGAAGGTCATGTGTTTGTGGGCCAGTGACTTTTAAAGAAGAATAATAACTCAAGTGACATTTTAGATGACAGTGTTAGCATTTGGAAAATCTCCCCACCCTAGTAGATTACTAGTGTCAATAACCAAGCCGCTGTACAGACTTTTGGTATGGAAGAAGATAAACAGAAAATTAGAAGAGTAACATAACTTCCATTACCAGCAACAAACAACATGAATGTACAATTTAGAAGGAGAAATGTTTGGAACAATTAAATATCTGAAAATGCCTGTGTCTGACAGGCTGTTACACCTTTTTTTGAATTTATCTATTCACCACAACTTTGTACATATGTTGCAGTTGGGTAAATAAACATGGAAACCCATTGGGCAGTGTTGAACTAATATGAGATGTTATGTCTGCCATGTGTAGTCTCTGTCAATCATCTAAGAAGATGGTAAGCTCACAGAAAGTATGTGTGTCCGGAATCTTCGAACATGGGCCACTAAAATCCAACGATCACGTGTGGCATGGTAAGTGCAAGTAGCCCATGGCAACATATTTATTAATGTTTCTTTTTTTCCTTTTCAGTATGTTTAGCTCAAAGTCCTCTTCCAAGAAAAAGGCCTCGTCAAGGTATATATTTTGTTTACTTTTTAAATATAGAATATATTTTCTTCATGCATAGTACTTATGTAAGAGTATATTGTATTGTACTGTTTGTTTGTCCTCACCACATGGGCACATATCTGTCCAATTTTCAGTTTGTTGTCCAGATGGTATCTGAGTCTGTAATGGCCAGCTCTTTGTCTGAAAATTATCACTTGATCTGATCTTGGTAACATATAGTATGGTTCTGTAGTATCAGAGTCTGGGTGTTCCTTATATCATTTATCTCTTTAGTTATTTCTGATTATTGTTTTTATCTCTTCATATGTAGTCTTGTCTTCTGTTTGGATTTTCTTTCCTCCTTCTTTGGCAGCTTATCTGCCTTCTCATTTCCACATATATTGTATTTGGCTGGGATCCACTGTACTGTTACTTGTTTGAATTCATAGCTGGTTGTCTTTAGTACTTCTGCCAAGCTGTCTATTTTGTTGTTTTTATTGTTTCTAAGAGCAGTGATGACTGACAGAGAGTCTGTAAGTAGCACTATCTTGTCTCTAACAAAATCTGTATTTTGCATGACGGTGATTGCAACTGTTTTTAGTGTTTCTGCCTCCGCTTTAAAGTTGTTTGAGAATTTTCCAGTGGCCATTGAGATATGTATTTTGTCCATTATTTAATTTTGTGTATACATCACCTCCATTTTTTGTGTTTTTGTTGCTGATCCATCTGTATATATGTGGGTCCATTCTGTAGCTGAGTACATCTTTCTGGAAATAACTAATGATGGCAGTTAAATATATCCTCATTTCCTTTCACCTCTTATGGAGCCATCAATGCAGCAGGTCCCCTCACAGGAAGCCTGCATTGAAGCATTTACATACTCTTGCAGCATTAGTTTGTTGCAATTTGTTTTACATGATGAGGTTGGTAGCCTCTTACACAACCTCATATTACACGATGAGGTTGCCAGCCTCATGCATAACATTTTCAGTGAAGTCAATGACTTCATTATGTCAGATACATCAATCTAAAGCAAGTCTCTTGCTTCAAAACTGTTTCTGAGCTTGTAGAACATTCTGGAAATCATCTTCATGTTTATTTAAAGATTTTATGTTTCTGTGATCATGTGCAGACCCAAGACAGGATCAAAGCGAGCAGAGGAACAGAAATATCCAACCTCAAGAGGCTTGGTGCCAAAGTAAATTCTGGTGTTTTAAACCTTTTTATCTGCTGCTGAACCTGGAAAGCTTTGCCTTAACTTGATCCATTGGTTGGTGCGTCGTCATGAATGTGATCTGTTTGTCTTGGAAGTTGAGGTTTTGAGCTGAGAATAAAATTATCCCTAGAAGTTTGTGATGTTCATTATCAAGGACATATTCAATTAGCCAACAATCCCAAGAAAGGATGCAACAATTTTCATTGGTTATTTTGTTGTATGCCTTGTTGTGATATCTGTAATAGGCAATTCTTACGGCATAATATTACACAGACGTAAGTTGATTAGTAAACAAATGTATTTATGTTGGCACTTTCCCTCTCAGATGAATTAAAACAGTAGAATAATTGTGCCATGTTGGTGGGAAAAGTCACATGGTTTGAAACATTGCCAGATTTATAACTGTCTGAAGCCAAATTTAAATGTCTTTGCTGGGATCAGAATATGTGCTTACAGTATTAACGAAAACACTTTGATTTACATTCACTCAGAAATAAAAGTGTTTTTAACTTTTTTGAATTCTGAAGTTATTCAAAAGGAGTAATACTTTATTTTGTGATGCAAAGCCATTAAAGCAGTAACGTTTAGAGAAACCTTTAACGTGGATTGAAATCTTGAGATATGCATATATCACAAAATCTAAGTTTCACTGTTATCAAATGGTATAGATTATATGTATCACAGAAGGGTTTAGAACATTTAAAACGCATTTGAACGAGGTGACGTAATCCAAAATGTCAATATGACATTGCACATTAACTCTTTATCTGCATGGCATTTTTCACATTCAGTGACTCTCAAATCACACGTTTTCATACCCATGCTCTATTCTGTGCTCAAGTAACCATGCTGTGCTTGGTGTCTTTTTGTTTGTATTTGAGAGTACTTTATGAAACATGTGCTTACAATTTTAAATTTGACTCCTTTGAGTGTTATGTTTTACAAATTGTTGTCTTCTTGGCTCATCTTCACCCACAAAAATACATTATGCAGAGTTTGCAAGAAAGGAAATAAACGTGATGAAGCTAAAAACCACATGTAGTTTTATCATTATTTTCCTAGTGGAGCATGTAATCACCACTACAGCTGATGCCCTTACAGGAAGCCTACACTGAACGTTCACATGTAGCCACCACTACAGCTGATGCCCTTACAGCAGCGGTGGCCAAACTATGGCCCGCGGGCCAGATCCGGCCCGCCAACCTGTTTTGACCGGCCCGCCAACCTGTTTTGGTCGGCCTCTTATTGTTGATTGAAGCCACACTCTTCACAATGAAATAACACACAAATGTATGTTTGAAATAAATAATTACATGTCAAATTACAAATTACAAAACAAATTAAAACATCAGATTCATTATATTTTTTTAAACAGTAATTTCAGTTCGAAGACTGTTATACATGTCTTGGCAGATGTGCAGTACAGTAGTTTGCCGTTGCTTTCTGTACGTGGTTCATTATATATATATATATATCAGAACGTTATTTTTTAAGGATTTTATAGGTCTGGCCCTCGGGTGTTACCCTTTACCATAATCTGGCTCTCGGCCAACCTTAGCTTGGCCACCACTGCCTTACAGGAAGCCTACACTAAACATTCACATGTAGCTACTGCTACAGCTGATGCCCTTACAGGAAGCCTACACTAAACATTCACATGTAGCTACCACTACAGATGATGCCCGTACAGGAAGCCTACACTAAACATTCACATGTATCCACCACTGTAGCTGATCCCCTTACAGGAAGCCTACACTAAACATTCACATGTAGCCACGATTGCAGCTGATCCCCTTACAGAAAGCCCACACTAAACATTCACATGTAGCCACCACTAGCAACTGGTCTCCTTACAGGAAGCCTACACTAAACATTCACATGTAGCCACCACTAGCAACTGGTCTCCTTACAGGAAGCCTACACTAAACATTCACATGTAGCCACCACTAGCAACTGGTCTCCTTACAGGAAGCCTACACTAAACATTCACATGTAGCCACGATTGCAGCTGATCCCCTTACAGGAAGCCCACACTAAACATTCACATGTAGCCACCACTGTAGCTGATCCCCTTACAGGAAGCCCACACTAAACATTCACATGTAGCCACCATTGCAGCTGATCCCCTTACAGGAAGCCCACACTAAACATTCCCATGTTGTTGCAGCAGTAGTTTCTAAAGTAATTTGTTTGACATGATGAGGTTGCCGTCCTCATACACAACTATTACTTACCTTGTACAACCCACATGAGGGAGCAGTGTTCCTGTTCTATATTTGTCTCATCAGACGCCCCCCCAGTGACCACATGGAGCAACCACAAAAATATGTTCAACAAATTCAGCAAGAAGGGGGTAAAGATGTGATGGAACTAAACATCAAAAAACAATTATATTGAAGTCAAATCATTTCTGTGCAGAATATAGAAAAGATCAAGGTAGTCCTACAGCAGATACTGACATAGGGGAGTGAAGTGTTAGAGACTTCACCATACTAGGTCCAGCATCGAGAGGGGGGGGTGACCATTTCCCTTCCTCACTGCCTTCTCCTTCCCTAACTCAAAGTCAGGTAACCATTTACAGCTGGGTAGACTGGAGCGTGCCAGTACCATGATTCGAATCTCGTACCTTTGCTGCGAGAGATCAGCTCTCTAACTACTCTGTCAATCGGACGCTCTGCAGAATATAAAAATGTTAAAAGTTAAATATTGAAAAATGATGAAGTCTTGTCTTGCATCGCTGCTGTGTGAAAATGTCTACATGTTACTGATTGTGCTGTGCTGCATCACATTTATGAGTAGAGTGGGTCGGAGTGTGCATTGCTCAGCATGATACAGTTGATCAAGATTATGCAGAGCTTACTAGGTGCTTTGATGCTCACGAATATGTGATGTACTGTAAACATGAGAATTTATGTTTAGATATTTTATTATTCACAATTTGTAAATGTTTTTGCATCTTCAGTGTCCATGTGGTGCTCTGCGTTTTTTTCCCCCCTCCCAAAGTGTAGTCTGGCATTTCTTGTAAGGATGAGGTTTTCTCGGCCGCTGCATTAAAATATAATGTGGCATCAACACACAGGTATATCTTGGTACGTGTGATACCACCACATACAGTTGCCAGGTTTCCATTAAGCTGTGACATTGTTATGAGAGCACTATTTTACATATATTAACAGGATGTCAGCACATATGGTTTGGACTGTTCTGGTGTTTACAGTAACTACAGGCAATAAAATATTAGCTATTTGAGTGCAGATGTCAAATAATATTGCGCTTTGGCTAATAAATCATGTTGTTTGTTTTACTGTTCTTGAGTTAACATTCTGGCCATAATTCTGGATTGCCTGGTTGTAAATGCCACTATAAAATTCTTGACCTATGAAATTGTTGCATAAACACTTTAAGTGTTAGATAAGAAACAAAGATAGCCAATAGAATAACTTGTGTCATTAATATTGGTATCATTCCATACCAGTCAAGTGACTTTATTTTTTTTTTCTTCATTGTGAGTTTTTAACAGCAACGCTCAGATCAGTAGCAGTTACTCAATTTATTCAAAAATAAATGTAGAGCACTTTTTAAACTGAAGCGTATTAGTTAGATATTTATAATTATGTGTATGGTTTTTATTTTTAAAAAACCATACTGAAATGAGTCTGTGATGTTAAAGCATTTTTACATATATTTTTATTTATGGGGCTGCATTTTTGTTTCTGTGTGTCTGTAATTTTCTTTAATATTTCTGTCTGTCTGTTGTTTAAGAATATTCCCTTCTGAGATTTTTTTCATATCTGTGAGTATGATTGTTTGCATGTACTTCTGTCAGTGATTGTCTTTACCTGTTTATCAGTATTTCCATGCATCTGTCAATAATTTTCTTTTTATTTCTCTATAAGTATTTCTGTCAGTGATTTGCTTTGAACCGACAGACGTGAATACGTTGCAGACCAAGTTTTCTCATGTTTATCCAACCATATATACACATAGATTCAGTGGTTGAGCATTTCTTATTGATGTCTTCTAATAGCTATCTTTCTATGTGTGTGTGTGTGTTCTACTAATACTCTGTAACTTCACTCAGATGACATTACCCCCCATGACATAAGTAACATATCGGCACAACTGATTGAGAGAAATAGGCCCCAACAAATTATAATTTTGTTAATAAAATCGATTTTTAGTGTTTCATATTTCAATAAACTTCAAATTTTCTACTGTGTGGGTTATAGTGTCAGACTTACTGACACATTTAGAAACACTAATATAAACATTAAATGTTCAAGCTTAATTCTCATAGAATTAGACATTTTATATATTTCATTCAGTCATTCATGACCCTTGAACTCTGTAAGGAGCATGGGACTTCAACAAACTCATGCCAAGTCCTCCTGTCACATGCCAAGTCCTCCTGTCACATGCCAAGTCCTCCTGTCACATGCCAAGTCATCCTGTCACATGCCAAGTCCTCCTATCACATGCCAAGTTATCCTGTCACATGCCAAGTCCTCCTGTCACATGCCAAGTCCTCCTGTCACATGCCAAGTCCTCCTGTCACATGCCAAGTCCTCCTGTCACATGCCAAGTCCTCCTGTCACATGCCAAGTCCTCCTGTCACATGCCAAGTCCTCCTATCACATGCCAAGTCCTCCTATCACATGCCAAGTCCTCCTGTCACATGCCAAGTCCTCCTGTCACATGCCAAGTTCTCCTGTCACATGCCAAGTCCTCCTGTCACATGCCAAGTCCTCCTGTCACATGCCAAGTCCTCCTGTCACATGCTATCAGCTCTGGGTCATTACGTGTCTTCCTTATTCCTTAAATATCTAGATCCAGTCCTCTCCTTCATGTGTTTTTCATCTCCCTCTATCTATTTTACACTGGGGATTCCAGAAGAAGGACTTCATTGTAATGCTGTCAGCAGGTGTCCTCAATGTCTGTCCTACCATCTCCTCATCTCTTGTTCCGCCAGCACTTGTTATCATTTCCAGTTGATGATCTAGTTGTACACTGCATACCTGATGTAACATAGGATTACTTATACCATGGTCAGAGGTTGGACCCCAGTTTTGCCAATTGCCTCATTTTTTTCGTTTAACAACAAAGACACAAAACATTTGAATGAAATCTTGATTTTCAGCAAGCAAAATAAAAGATGTACGTGATTAATATATCTTTTACGTATTTTCTTTCATTCACGTGTGACAATAATTGTTTGTACTTAAACTAGATGTCCTTCAGGCTGCTGATTTCCATCAAAAGTCAATACGTTTACATCAAGGCTGGTGATTTCCGTTAAACCTCAATACATTTACATCAAAATAAGGAAATTCAATATGTCACGCACTCGCTTTACAACGTGGTGCCAAAGTTTGGACCCATCCATACGTTATATCAGGTCTGTATTGTACTATTTCAGTCCTGCATCTTCTTGGTTTTTGTTGTTCTCCATGTTCCAGAGCCATACAGTAGGACTGACTTGATATTGGAGTTGAAGATTCTGATTGATGTTTCAGATATGCTGTCACCAGATCTGGACAACTTGTCTTTATATTTTACAATTTCTGATTCAGTTTCCCACCATTATTAAGGTCTTTGAATGGCTTTACTCATCATCTCTCTCTATAAGGTAATCAGTCATTATTGTCCTTGGATGCCCCAGCAGGAGCATGGGACCAGCGCTGCATTTAGCTCCTTTACAGGAAGTTTCTTCTTCATCTTCCTCATTCACCCTCAGACTTCTACACTAATGACTTTAATAAAGGCAGTCGTCAGCTCAAGGTTCCTGACATCTCATTCACCCTCAGAATTCTACACTAAAGACTCTAATAAAGGCAGTAGTCAGCTCAAGGTTCCTGACATCTCATTCACCCTCAGAATTCTACACTAAAGACTCTAATAAAGGCAGTAGTCAGCTCAAGGTTCCTGACATCTCATTCACCCTCAGAATTCTACACTAAAGACTCTAATAAAGGCAGTAGTCAGCTCAAGGTTCCTGACATCTCATTCACCCTCAGAATTCTACACTAAAGACTCTAATAAAGGCAGTAGTCAGCTCAAGGTTCCTGACATCTCATTCACCCTCAGAATTCTACACTAAAGACTCTAATAAAGGCAGTAGTCAGCTCAAGGTTCCTGACATCTCATTCACCCTCAGAATTCTACACTAAAGACTCTAATAAAGGCAGTAGTCAGCTCAAGGTTCCTGACATCTCATTCACCCTCAGACTTGTGTAGTAATAGCTCTAATAAAGGCAGTAGTCAGCTCAAGGTTCCTGACATCTCATTCACCCTCAGACAATAAAGGCAGTAGTCAGCTCAAGGTTCCTGACATCTCATTCACCCTCAGACTTGTGTAGTAATAGCTCTAATAAAGGCAGTAGTCAGCTCAAGGTTCCTGACATCTCATTCACCCTCAGACTTGTGTAGTAATAGCTCTAATAAAGGCAGTAGTCAGCTCAAGGTTCCTGACATCTCTACACTAAAGACTCTAATAAAGGCAGTAGTCAGCTCAAGGTTCCTGACATCTCATTCACCCTCAGAATTCTACACTAAAGACTCTAATAAAGGCAGTAGTCAGCTCAAGGTTCCTGACATCTCATTCACCCTCAGAATTCTACACTAAAGACTCTAATAAAGGCAGTAGTCAGCTCAAGGTTCCTGACATCTCATTCACCCTCAGAATTCTACACTAAAGACTCTAATAAAGGCAGTAGTCAGCTCAAGGTTCCTGACATCTCATTCACCCTCCAGTAGTCAGCTCAAGGTTCCTGACATCTCATTCACCCTCAGAATTCTACACTAAAGACTCTAATAAAGGCAGTAGAGCAAGGTTCCTGACATCTCACCCTCAGAACACTTCTAATAAAGGCACTACATCTCATTCACCCTCAGACTCTAATAAAGGCAGTAGTCAGCTCAAGGTTCCTGACATCTCATTCACCCTCAGAATTCTACACTAAAGACTCTAATAAAGGCAGTAGTCAGCTCAAGGTTCCTGACATCTCATTCACCCTCAGAATTCAACACTAAAGACTCTAATAAAGGCAGTAGTCAGCTCAAGGTTCATGACATCTCCAAACAGTTTTTCAAGGAGAGAAATGGGTTGTTGCCATATGCTACTCCAGTCACTGCTATATGTTGCGCAGGACTGGAGCAGATGTTCGGAGGTTTGAACCAGAAAACATCACGTGTTATTGTAGTAGTACTTTCTGTAGGAATGTTTTTCTTTTAACCTAATGAGTTTGTCAGCTCCATGCAGAAAGACCTTACTTGTGAAGCTAATTTCTTAATGTCTCAGAATGCTGGCATGTTACTAACTTTGTTGTGTTGTCACACAAATTATATATTGGGTTAACATTCACGGTCTAATCACATTTAAGTGTCAGTCTTGTTATGTATATGTTCTCGCTGTAACCTGCCATTTTTAGGATAATTTCTCCCCCTTGGGGTCAGGAATGATGGATGGGCATGTTAACATAATTTGTACAAATATTTTGAATTTATTTGTCAAGCTGTGACAAAACTAATTTATTATGTGCAGTTTTGACAACCAGTAAAGTCACACAACTTTTCTGACAAATACTGAACGACTAAAAATTGTTAATCACTAAAACTGGAGGATTAGCATTGTTAATCACAAAAACTGAAGGATCTGGGGTATTAACAATATTAATCACGAAAACGGGAATTAACAATGTTAATCACAAACTGGGGAATTAACAAAGTTAATCAGACTTCAAATGCTCAAGAGTGATCAACAGTAGAGTTGTCACAAATATAAAATCAGAAAATGTTACCACCTGATTCATTAAGAAATCCATATATGTATGTATATTTGTTAATTTGCCATGTATGATTTAACAAAAACATCCTTTTGATGTTTTTAAATTTTAAATTCAGCAAGTCCCTCCATTTTTAGTTTATTTGTTTTTATATATATTTTTCATTAACAAAAGAATGTTGTCGTATTTTATTCTTCAGATAAATTTTCTGCTTTGTCTCCCTTTATCATGTTCTTTGATTACTTCCCCTTCAGTTGTATTTGGACATTGTCAAAAGATTTTGTTTCACTGATTGTCTGACATGATGTCAATAAATATCACATTGAAATTACTAGATAAATAAATGGTCTATTCTTGTTTAACATATTTAGTTTGCATTGTGTTATTTTTGACTATTTTGTTAGTTATGTAAAAGGTAGTCCCATAGGAGATACTGCCACTGGAAAATAAGTGACTTCATTACACAAGGTCTCAGCTTTGTGAAATGGGTTCCCTTCCTTACTGCATTTGCCTTCCATAACTCAAAAGCAAACTCTGCCTAGGCCGGTCCTAAGCCCTGCTGAAAAAGGAGGAGGGCGTCCTGCATGGAGGCCGTAAGGAGGCAGCCCCTCCACCATGCAAAGGCACAACAGGCAAATCACCTGTTTGCTTTAAATCATGATTATGAGAACTAAAAGAGAGAAAACTGGACTGATTCTAAAGGCGATGAACTGGAACGGACTACAACTTATGAAGCTTGAAACACAAGAAGTATAAATGGGAAAGAAGAGGAGCTGGTGGAAGAGATGAGGAAAGCAGAATTAGAAATCCTGGCTATAACGGAAACAAAGAAAAAAGGACAAGGAGTCATGGATCTCGATGGCAACACGCTGCTCTACAGTGGTGTACCCACATCTGAAAGAGCTAAAGGGGGCGTGGGTTGCATTGTGGC
The DNA here is from genome assembly GCA_024509875.1 of Oreohelix idahoensis. Classification (NCBI taxonomy): domain Eukaryota; kingdom Metazoa; phylum Mollusca; class Gastropoda; order Stylommatophora; family Oreohelicidae; genus Oreohelix; species Oreohelix idahoensis. The sequence continues at coordinate 477,363 of JAMPIV010008495.1, read as the reverse complement.
CAGAAACCAAAAAGATAGTATCAAGGGATGGAACTTTGTCCATTATGGTTGTAAAACTAAAAGAAGGAGAAACCACAGTCAACCTCTGTATGGGCCAAATGAGGATGAGAGAGCAGAGGTCAAGGAGGAATTCTTCGAGCTGCTTCAAAGGACAGTAAATGACTGCCTAGATGAAATTATCTTGCTCAGAGATTTCAATACCAGAGCTGAAAATGACCATGCTAGATGGAGTGGAGTTATCGGAAGATATGGAGAAGATACTCTCAATGACAATGGAAAGCGACTCCTTAGATTCTGCAGCGAGCAGAATCTGATCATTACAAACACAAAGTTCCCCCATAAGCACATACATGCATACACTAGATGTGAACCAACAAAGAATGAGAAGTCAGTGATCGACTAATGTAGCATAAAGTTTTCTCGTATGAAGATAGGGTTTAGGAAGAAATAGAATTCTCTCCAGAATGTATGAAGTCCCAGTGTCAGAGAAGAGCACTGGTATCACAAGTGAGCTGCGGCTGCGAATACTCTGAGCTAGACAATATTTTAAGGCTTCAGAAATATACTTTGCCACCTTAGCTGTAGTAACTCCTGTGATATTATAATAAAATCAGAAAAAGTAACTCAACTTAAACAGTTAAAAATTTAACAAGTCTCTTGAGTACAATTTCATAATTTATTATTTACATCTATCTAATTCTGAAATGAAGGGTGAGTGTTGGACGATGGTGATTATGGTTATGTATTTACAGCAAGTTGATAATATATTTAGAAGTTTAAACTTAGAGAAAAAGTCCCCATGGGATCTTTAAATTAATTTACACCCAAAAAAATGTTCTCTCACTGTTGTTATTTATACTAGTCTGTCTCTTTTATTATATTCCCTAATTTCTCATCATCTGACCGTTGAATGTCTCACATTAGCCACAGGAATAGTCACTATGTCACTCATTTTTGAATCAGCACTTGTCCAGATATGGGTTGACACATAACACTGTTGTTCTGAAAGTCACACTTCAGTCCAATCCCAGCAATCAGGGGGAAAAAAAGCTATGGAACACTTCAACCTCTGGGCTCCTGTTATATTTAAGTAGCAGGATCGAAGGTCCACTTGACTTCAGGGTTTTTGAAATTTGACTATAGAACCTGGAACAAGGAGTATCAAGTGGCTAGGCAATGTCATGGAGACCTATTACATCCTATTGTGTGTATGAGATGAGGGTGTCATCAGGTGTCTGCATGTATGATAAATGATACATGGCCTTGTATGATTTAGATATAGTGAGACAGACTGGTGTCTACTGCAAAACATTGTATAATAATACATGAATAATCAAAGCAATCTGAATATATGGACACAATGCAAGGTTTGCCTTCTCACATACATGCCAAGTCAATACTGGTCTTGCTGGTAGGTTAAAGACCCAGACAAAACCAGAATGGTTATATTTAGCCCTGACAAGGACTGTGGAGGTTATATTTGAGGTTTTCCAATCTTCAGCAATCATAACCACACAAACAATATGTCCGATACATTCACAACACACTAAAATCTGACATAAAATTGATATTATTCACATAAATATCTATAGTAAACCTACACACCCTCTAAGATCGATTCCAAGCTCTTATGAAGACTATAATTTGCGAAGAATGTCTGCCCTGCATGCAGTGGTAACTGACGTAGTTTAGCCCGCACTCTTCTTTGTCTTCTGGCTGGGTTTTTCATATTCATTCATTCATAACCCTCCACTCCCACAGGAGCATAGGCCTTCAACAAACACATGCCAAGTCCTCCTGTCACGTGCCATCATCTCAAGTTCTTTCCATGTTCTCCTCATCATTTTCACCTCTGTTTCCAACTCTCTTCTCCATGTACTTCTTGGTCTTCCTCTGCCTCTCTTGCCCTGGGGGTTCCAGAACAAGGACTGCCTTGTAATGCTATCAACAGGTTTTCTCAGTGTGTGTCCTATCCATCGCCATCGTCTTCTTCTCATTTCTTGTTCCACTGGCACTTGTCTAGTTCTTGCCATCAGTTCCACGTTAGTAACCTTGTCATACCATTTTAATCCCTCTATTCTACGCAAGCACCCATTTATGAAAGTCTGTAGCTTTTTGGTTGTTGTCTTTGTTGTTCTCCATGTCTCTGAGACATACAATAGGACTGACTTCACATTTGAGTTGAAGATTCTTATTTTCGTGTTGGATCCTATTTCTCTTGATCTCCATATATTTCCCAATGCAATGAAAGCTCCTCTTGCCTTTTGTATTCTTATTTTGATATCGCTGTCTGTCCCTCCAACTTTGTCTATATTACTGCCAAGATATGTGTATGATTCTACATCTTGTATTGGTGTTTCTTCAAGTTCAACCCTGTTATCATTACCTGCATTTATTCGCATTATTTTTGTCTTTTCCCTGTGTATTTTCAGACCCAATTGCTGTGACCTCTCATCAAGTGTTTTCAATTTGTCCTGCATCTGATTACGGCTATGGGACAGAAGAGCCAAGTCATCAGCAAAATCCAGATCATCCAACTGCTTAGTCAGAGTCCACTGGATTCCATTTCTGTTGTGTGTTGCCGATGATCTCATAACCCAATCTATTGCCAGCAAGAAAAGAAATGGAGACAAGAGGCATCCCTGTCGCACTCCTGTTCTTATCCCAAACGGTTCTGTAAGCTGTCCTTCGTGAAGAACTCTGCATGTCATGTCTTCATATGTTTTCTTTATTAAATTGATGATCTTCAGGGGAACTCCATAATGCCTCAACAATTTCCAAAGTGATTCTCTGTCTACACTGTCAAATGCCTTTTCGTAGTCCACAAATCCGATGTATAGTGGTGAATTCCATTCCAGACTTTGTTCAACTATTATTCTCAAAGTGGCTATCTGGTCTGTACATGATCTGTTTTGTTGAAAACCTGCTTGTTCATCTCTCAGTTTCTTGTCTATGGACTCTTTTAATCTCTCAAGGATAATCCTGTTTAATACTTTTCCTGGCACTGATAGTAACATTATTCCTCTATAATTTGTGCACTCTTGTAAATTTCCCTTCTTAGGCAACTTAACCAGATATCCTTCCTTCCATTCTGCTGGTATCTCTTCCTTTTCCCAGACTTTACCAAGTAATTTATATAACATCTCTGTAGCCGTGTCGATATCTGCTTTGATGGCCTCTGCTGGAATGCCATCAGGTCCAGACGCTTTTCCATCTCTTAGAAGCTGGGTTTTTAGTTGTGTCTATTTTGAACTGAGCGTTCTCGCCTTATATACTGTGCGGGCGGGTGTCTCGAGGAGCACCAACATTTTGTCCCTTTCCAGCTCTGAAGATTTTTCTCATTCAGGGTATTATGTGTAACTGTCCCAGTAATCGTTCCAATACACACTCAACTAAGTTTATCCATCACGGTGTCTTATATTTCCTTTATCTTCCCCTACTGGAAGCTTCCTTTTCATATACTTAAACTTACAATCGGGTATGGCATGTATTTACTACGAATTTATAAAGTCTATCACTAGGTTAAACCTGTGATGTGAATGTCAAATAAAACTGCAAATATCTTACTATATACATACTTCTTCCAACTTTTCTTTTGGATTTCCATTCCTGCATATCCCTTCTGTGAAAATCTATAATTTGTATCACAATTTACTGATACATAGTCCCAGTTCAAAAGAAATTCTCTACCTAACTTGCGACACTATGCTTTCGCCATTGTGGATTTTGTCATACCTTCCTCTCTCCGATAACATAAACGAATGCGCATACGTGACCGCTACTATTATAAGAATGCTTAGAAAAATTTCCTACTTCATGTTAATCCTGGTAACACTGTGTTCGTTTTGTTTTCATGCAGTTCAAGGCTCTTCCCGACACCATCACAATTTATTCTTTCTCTGTTCGTTCTATCAGTCCATTAACTAAGCATGTTTTTGCACACTTTGCTACAACTATGCCATTGTTAGGAGGAGCTCATGTCACCTTTTTTTTTTTTTAAATTTCCTCGCATGAGGTTGCATATTTTTTCCTCGCATGAGGTTGCATTGACCCCAGCCCAAACCCGGCTCTGGTCAAGACCACATGTCCCAACACAAGAAGACCCAATGACACCATGTGTCATTGTAGTGGTCTTCCGTGTTTTCACACAAAGGACCTAATGACATAAATGTCACTACTGGTCCCTCTGTGTAGACACATGATCCTAGCCAAAAGCCGGATATTAGGCCTTTTTTTTTTTTTTTTAAATATTCCTCGCATGAGGTTGCATATTTTTTCCTCGCATGAGGTTGCATTGGCCCCTGCCCATACCCGGCTCTGGTCAAGACCACATGTCCCAACACAAGAAGACCCAATGACACCATGTGTCATTGTAGTGGTCTTCCGTGTTTTCACACAAAGGACCTCATGACATAAATGTCACTACTGGTCCCTGTGTGTAGACTTTTTTTTTTTTTTTTTTTTTTTCCTTCCTCGCTTGAGGTCGCATATTTTTTCCTCGCATGAGGTCGCATTGTCCCCGCCCCATACCCGGCTCTGGTCAAGACCACATGTCCCAACACAAGAAGACCCAATGACAAACTGTGTCACTGTAGTGATCCTCTGTGTTCTCACACAAGGGACCTAATGACACATGAATGTCACTGTACCGGTCCCTGTGTCTAGACACATGATCCTAGCCAAAAGCCAGATATTAGGGCGTTGGGTTTGCTAGGAGCATTATAAATGCTCAAGCAGGAATTATAAGCGGTGATTTGGTTTTGGTTAAGGGGGAAAGTATAAAAAAATGGTTTAAGAAATAAGAATGGATTTGAATAAAGACTATTTGTCTTGCTAAAAGGGAGATAAAATGAGTGAAATAATACTTTGATCAAAGGGAGGAGACTCTGAATATTAAGGTCAGGGGAGGAAAGTGCTTAATTACACTTAAGTAGATTTGGTGAGTTGGTAATTATGGTTTAGAAAATGTACATATAAGAATTGTATAGCAAGCTTTAGAGAAGACAATATAAGGTTAAGTCAAATTATGCAAAGGGAGACAACGGTTAATTACCTCCCTTATATGATTAAGTGAGTTGAGAGAAAAAAAAAATATGCACGTGAAAAGTTTACCAGGACAACGGATGACACTTCACTGAGTTGTTTACACAGCGGATAAGCGTGAACATGTTCCAGCTGAGTGGAGAATAGGAGGAACCAATTAATTTACAGTAAACAAGGACAGATCAGCTGAGAATGATTTTATAGAGGAGAACACACTTGGACACGCTGGTGAGCGGTCGCATTTTTCGGAGGAGCAGTCCTGGTTAAGGACGTAGAGTGGCAGGAATGTGTTTTCTGCCAGGCTCAAGTTCAATTTCTGTGGGAAACAGAATGAATACTTCTGAAGAATCCTATAGACCTAGTTAGAGTAGTAGAATCTATTCACATATGAAAGACAAAGCTGTGTTTAAAGTATAGGCTTAGTGATAAGGGGTGATAGTAAGAAATATGAGTGTTGTGAGGATTCTGTGAAACCAAAGTAAGTAGGTTCTTTGACTCATAACTTTTGATAGACATTGAATAGAATGATTTCAGAAGCTGAAATAAAGTATTACAAGGTTAACGACGCTTACAACTAAGTGAGCGCAGGATAATGAGAAATGAAGCTGAAGCTACAAAATTGACTATGAGGTGGATAAAATGAGACTAAGTAAGCATCTGAGAAGATTTACAGAAGAATATGGATTTAATAGCCGTGCTGGGCTATTGTGTAATGAACTTTGCAATATTGACTGTTACAAGTAAGATGAGTAAGAAATTGAAGGGTGATTGTATTTACAGGATGAAACATGCGCTCTCTAGCAGGTATAAGTATGAGGATACTGCAACAGGTGTACCCAATGTGCTAATTGGCATATATGAATTTTAAGATGATGGTATTTTGATTAATATGAGTCAAATCTGACAGGATTAGTAGAGGAGAGAAAACAACTCAGGAAAGAGTTGATGAAGTTGATGAAGCCAGAATAAATAAAATAGCCTTAAGGGAAGAAAATAGGTATAAACCATATCTGATAATGTTCTCAGGTAGAGAGCTATATATATATATGCATAGGTACATGAATGTGCCCAGGAGGAATGGGACATACAAGAGACAGGAAATGTTTGTACCTGGAATTTGTACCACATGCCTCTGTTATGATGAACTCTGAGATGTAAATAAAATGTTTGTTTTGATGGAACGTTTCTCAAGTTGGGTTAAGTCTCTAAAAGGTTGTTGAGTGCTAGAGTAAACAAGATACTGGATATAAAGAAAATCACCACTATACGAAGTTGTCACTAAGTAACATCACAAGGAGGGATGGAACGAGTTAGGTTGGAAGCTTGAGATATATCATCCAGGAATAGTCAGCTCTGGCGGTGATGGCCAGTATTAAGATATACTCTTACTTGGAAGATTGTCAATAGATTAAATTGACAAAATAGAAAATCCGACGACTAGGTCTGCCCCAGTCACCTAGTTCGTTGGTTAACAATTAGTGCCAATATTCATATACAGGGCACTGTCACATACATTACTAATTAGTCCTAGGAGTTCACCACCACTGTGACACTCATTCAAATATGTCCCGGATGCTAGAGTCTGGCAGGGGCAGAAAGAGGACACCTTGGTGGACAGAGGAAGTCAAAGAGAAAAGAAAATGGCATGGAAACAATACTTAGGAGCTTCACCGACTGCAGATCATTACTGGAATCAATACAAAACACCAGAAATGATAACATGATGAATGAGATCAGATCTGAGCTTAACATCATCCAAAGGTCATCAACCATTGCCCTTCAGTGGTTACCCTCCCATTGTGGAATTGTGGTAATGAGAAAGCAGATGCTATCAAGAAGTGGCAGTAAAATGAAACAATACAGCCATCCATTGCCGTATCGGGAAGCAAAAACCATAATCCACAACAAGTACAAAAATCAGTGGAAGGAGGAAGGGGATATGTACAGCAGAGATGACCCAATACACCATCTAAACAGATACCAACAGACCACAATGTTCCGCCTGAGAACCGGCCACTGCAGATTACTAGGACATCTCTATCGCCTCAAGATATCCCACACAAATGAATGCCCATGCGGAACAGGAATCCAGACCCCAGAACACATTCTCCAGAACTGTCCAACCCACGATGAACCACGACGTGTGACCTGGCCAAGGGGTGCTGAGCTCCAGCAGAAGCTATGGAGCTGCTGCGCCGACCTGGTAAAGACTGTGGACTTCGTCCTGGCGACAGGCTTGCAGATTTAGCATGACTACAAACTGAACGCAGAAGAAGAAGAGGAGCTAAAAACACAACAGGACAAATGGAGAAATATAGAGAATATGTGACACTCAGAACAGAAGCAAAGAACAAGGTGCTAGCAGCAAAACAGAAGTCATGGGAAGAATTTGGAGAAAAGCTAGAAAAAGATGCGCAAGAAAACCAGAAATTGTTCTATAAGACCCTAAAGAACATGAGGAAGGAAAAACAATGCCCTCTCAAATTTATAAAGGACAAGCAAGGCAAATTGCTTACTGCCCCGAAGGAAGTAATGAAAAGATGGAAAGAATATTTCTCAGAACTCCTGGATGGTGAGCATGGTGAAGCATCAGAAATGATAACCACTAGCACAGAAGAGAAAACCAATGATGGTGAAGATGACATAAAGATGGAAAAACTGAAGGCAGCACTGAAGAAAATCAAGATGGGCAAAGCAGCAGGGCATGATGGTATAACACCAGAAATGGTTAAGTACATGGGAGCATCAGACGACCTATTACTCTTAAGGGTCCTACAGGCCGCGTGGTGCAACAAGACCATACCAAAGGATTGGGAGATTGCCATCATAACACCAATTTTCAAAAAGGGTGACAATCGACAATGTGGAAACCATAGAGGCATATCCCTTCTCAGTGTCCCTGGTAAAATCTCTAGAATCCTAGAGCAGAGACTCCGACGCCTAGCTGAGCCACAATTGGATAAGGTCTAGTGCGGATTCCGAGCAAACCGAAGTACGCAAGACCTAATCTTCACACTCAGCTGAGTGAAAAGGCCCTTGAGTATAAGAGTGAGATCCATCTTTGTTTCATAGATCTGGAAAAGGTGTTTGACAAGGTCCCCTGGAACAAACTCTGGGACTGTTTGGGAAGGAAGAACATTCCAGCACCTCTGATTCATGCTATACAGAGCTTCTACAAGTCTTGCAGAAATTTATGTGAGGACGGCAAACCATAAGTCAGAAGAGTTCAGGACCACCACTGGTGTAAGACAAGGTGATATCCTGACACCTTATCTTTGCATACTCCTCATGGATGATGTCATCAAGGCATGTAAGGAGATAACAAGAAAGTATTCAGTGGGGTACTGGAAGATGAGACAGGTCTGTACTTCAGAGCTGGCATTTGCTGATGATGTTGCCCTGATTGCTAAATCAGAGGCACATCTCCAATCCAACCTGCAAGTCTGAAAGGAAGAGCTGGAGAAGAGAGGGATGGTCATAAGCAGCTCTAAAACAAAATCCATGATGATATCACGAGAAGAAAGAAGACATCAGATTAAGCTGGGAGAACAGGTCCTGGAGCAGGTCGACCACTTTAAATACCTTGGAGTTATTATAGACCGAAAGGGAGGCATCAAAGAAGAGTTGGCCACTCGAAAAGCAGCAGCTGGGAGACTTTTTCAAGCCATAAATCGATGATTCCTCAGCAAAAGAGAGGTTGGTAAGAAAACGAAGATGGCTGTAAACCGCTCCACCTATGTCCCAGTCTTGACATATGGATGCGAGTCATGGGCAATGACTACAACCCATAAAAGCCAGATCCAAACCTCAGAAATGAGGTATCTGAGGAAGGTGGTTGAAGTAACAAGAAGAGACATGGTCCGCAACCAGACGATATGTCAAGGCCTAAAATTTCAGCCCCTGCAGACCAAAGTAGAACAGACTCAACTAAGATGGTTTGGCCATGTCTGCAGAATGGGAGAAGATCGGCTACCACGACAAGCATGGGAAACAAAGAGCCAGGGATCCAGACCCCCATGATGACCCAGAGTCCGCTGGGAGGACAACATTAGACAATCTTTGAAGGACCGAGGACTAGAATGGGACCAGGCCAGGACGAAGACAGCTGATAGGATAGTCCGGCACTCTCTCTCTCCCAAACCTCTACACCTCACGGTAGAAGGGGAATAACTAAGTAAGTAACTCAAAAGCAGAGTCAAGTACCCATATACAGCAGGGTAGACAAGCATGATGTTACCAGGTTTTTCACCATCACTTGCCTCTTCACGTCTTCCGTGGAAATGTTAATGCTTTGACATATCGAGATGAGGTTTTGGATGCATTGGTTGCTCCTGCGTTCACAAATTATCCAGACTTGCAGCTTCTCCAGCAGGATAACGCACGTGCACACACCGCATGCATTACGCAGCAATATCTACAGCAGCAGAACATTGTGACGATTGATTGGCCTGCCCTATCACCAGACATGTCCCCTAAAGAACATCTGTGGGACGAGCTTGGACGCAGAGTCTACACGCAAAGTTCTCCAGCTAATCTGCAACAGCTTGAAGCTGCTCTTACACGTGAATGGGACTTGATTTCCCCGAATTTCCTTCAGAGACTTGTGCGTTCCATGCGGAGCCGCTGCCAAGCTTGTTTGCAAGCACACGGTGGACATACCAGATACTGAGGATAGTGTGAATGAATTTTTTTTATTGGTTGCATTTTAGGTTTTCTCCCTTGCCTGCACAGAATGCATTGAATTTCATAACAATCAAATGTACAAATTAATGACCAGTATGGATTCATAGGAAAATGAATAAAGATTCCAAATATGTAAACTTGTAAACACTTATATTTACATTTCACACTCTGTTCCTGGATTATACAGGTGGTGCGTTTTTAATGTGCTTCAGTATAGTTTACTTTATTGCAGAGCATCCTTTCATAAGAATGTCAGTCTGGTTTGATATATTAAAATATCGTTTATCATTTCTCTGCTTGTGGAGCATACAACCATCATAGCTGGTGCTACAATACAAGCTTTAACTATGGCTCTGATGTGCTCTCACAGTGGCAGTTTCTGTAACAGTGTGTTTTATGTGATGAGACTGCCACCAACCTCATGTACAACCTCATATTAGTCACCTCATATGTGATGAGACTACCACCAACACCATGTACAACCTTATGTACAACCTCATGTACAACCCCATGTACAACCTCATATTAGTCACCTCATATGTGATGAGACTACCACCAACGCCATATACAACCTCATGTACAACCCCATATTAGTCACCTCTTATGTGATGAGACTGCCACCAACGCCATGTACAACCTCATGTACAACCCCATATTAGTCACCTCATATGTGATGAGACTACCACCAACCCCATGTACAATCCCATGTACAACCTCATGTACAACCCCATATTAGTCACCTCATATGTGATGAGACTACCACCAACCCCATGTACAATCCCATGTACAACCTCATGTACAACCCCATATTAGTCACCTCTTATGTGATGAGACTACTGTGAGGAGTTACTGTGATTTGATTTGCAACAGGCCCCATATTTCTTCTCCAGAAATAGTAGTGGTGTTTGGTCTTTTTCTGTAGATAATTTATTACGTTTTCAAGAGGGACGGTAGGTTTTAGATTCTAGACTTGCACCAGTTTTCTTTCCCATGAAGAAATTGCGTTCATGTAGGAATTTCTAGTGTAACATAATGGCGGGGCATTTTATTTCTGTAGCAGTGAGTGCGTCCGTAATTATTAGGAGGGGTAAATTCTAAGACGGGGAAAAGTCCACTAAACCTGCACCTACTTAAGTAAAAGTTGGGGGTGGGTGTGATTTAAGCACGTAGCTCAGTAAGTAATGGAATTACTCTGGTTACTCTTACGTTCTAAATTTAGCTTATGACCACGGGCTATTTTTATATTTTGCGGCATGATGATTGGATCAGAGAGTGACCCGATAAAGAAAAAGCCACGCAATGACTCACTTTTGGCGTGGGTCGGCCTCAGTTTCTGTAATAAATACTCACGTTTAATACTGCAGAACTCTCTCTGATTTTAAAACTTCAAGCCGTGAAAATCAACGCCTGTATTTAATATACAGCGCTCGTCTGCTCTACGGAGATATTCGACTTTGGTAAATATATAGTTAATTAAGCTAATAAAGTCTGTAAGATTTAGCAGGGTTTTTGTATCATTGTGATTCTATGAGTAACGTTATTTCGTAATAGAAGGGCCATCAATTGCTATCTATTAGAACTAATAATATAACTAGAAAGCGCATGTAGGTATTTTATGCAGTGAGTATTGAATTCGGAGAGTTTTCTCAGAATAGATCCTCGGACATAATTGGGTTATTACTGTTATATTGTCAGAAGACAGGGGTACTTACTATTTCCTTGACTTGTGATCTTTAAATAATTGCAGCGTAAAATACGCTCGTGAAATTAATTGTATAAGTTAGCAGGCTATAACCTACTGTAATCGTGAGGGACGATGTACTTGTATGTAACTTCACTATGATTTTTAAGGATTGGGAGCGGGTGTACGTGAGTGCTAGCTGTGTACTTATCTAGAGGACTATTTGATAACGTAGTGGCAGGAACAAGGGAGATAGGGGTGTATGTATTTACCGGAGATAGGATTTCAGTTCCTTAAAAGATATATATATATATATATATATATATAACTTTATATGAATAGGGTGTAAATAATATTACCGGCATGGGGATGAAGATTTCCCAATAGTTGATTTATAACGTTAGCAGAGTAAATACGCTAGGTATTTGTGTGCGTTATTTAAGTGTGTGTAGATTCCCTGCGGGCTAACTGGGTAACGCTGTTGAATAAGAGAGAGGGAATTTAACAGTTCTGATAGAGCATAGGTAATTGTGTATTTACTACGTGTGGGTAAATCATACATTTTGACGTCAGCAGTTACGGGTCTAGATGAGATTTAATTAGTCCTAAAATAGATATATATTTATAGTGGTGAAATTCATGGAGACGGGAGGTTATTCTCTCTAGAAAAGTCTATTTCATTTTGGTTTAGCGAGGACTCACCTCGATCACTGTTAAATAAGTAGGGCCAGGAATTTTACCGGCGATAGGTTTCGTTCAGTGGTTGAAATGTTGTGACGGCTGACTGGGCAGCCGGCATGTAAGAGATTAAGTCAGCTGAGTCTGCAGATAGGGGTTTTTCCGATAGGACAGCATTTGAGGGGAAGTAGGGGTAGTCATATTTACGTATCGCTTGTGCGATAATAGAGCAGGGGAGCTGTATTGATTAAGGGGAGAGGTATTTAATTATGGGAGTTAAGTGTTAAAGGTATGGAAAATTTGATGTGTGGTATATCTGTTGTTATTGTTTGTTCCACAGCAAATATTTTCACGGCTGGCAGCTAGGGGCGTCAGTTTTGTCCTACAGCTTGCCAGAAGTCGTCGGCCTTCTCAGGAGAAGAGTCGAGGCAGAGCCAGAAGAGAAAGAGGAGTGGTGACGCGGTGGTTACCGGCGCAAATTTTGCTTGCACCAGAGAGAGAAAGAGCAGGTCGCTGGAAGCGAAGCTTTCTATGAAAGAACGGATTTCTTAACAAATCCTGAGCTCTACGCTCATATACGCACACACTGAACCTAGGCACAGAGCCTAGAGGTGTCGTGAAATTTGGTCATAATAAAACCGAGGGCCCTAAACCCAAAGAGGGGTAACCGGGAATGCGAATTAAGATTTGTCATTTGTGAAGCAGCGATAGTCCAAGTCACGTATCCAGTCTACCAACCCAAGTCATCAGCTACAACAGTCGGTTAGAGGAAAAAGGGTCACAATACCTCTTAACTGCACTAGAGAGAGAGAGAGAGAGAGAGAGAGAGAGAGAGAGAGAGAGAGAGAGAGAGAGAAGGAGAGTAGTGGAGTCTCTCAGTAGAAACCAGGAGTGTCATACAGACACTGAACATAGATAGAATTCAGCAATTCGTCGGTTAGTTCGTGTAAGAGGTGATAAAAACAGTTCTTTTTGGTGGACATAGTGTTAGCTAGTGAAGGGTAATTTGCCTAAAGCAGAGAAGCTGTGTAGGCACTTCCATTTTAGTGACGTCTGCAGACAGACTGACAGTAGGATTTAGAGTGTGGTTACATAATATCAGGTTGATTAGGAGTAAGGCGGATCTGATGTTAGAGATCCCACTTAACAGGTTGTTGTATTTCTTACCTTTCTTCCTTACAGGTGGAGGGGAGGGCGACATTGTGGGGTTACCTTACGTAATCACTTTAATTGATGGTTATGTTCTTTTCAGGTGTGCGAACTCGCACTTTATTTAATTTGTTGTATGTTATCTGAATTTTGTTGTGTAAATAAAACTATTTAAACTTTAGTCTGGATCAGTCACTTACTTTACTATTCATGAACGTATATATATATATATATATATATATATATATATATATATATATATATATATATATATATATATATATATATATATATATATATATATATACATATACATATACATATACATATATATATATATATATATATATATATATATATATATTGTCTGTGTAGTGTGTCTGTGGTGTTTAGTTACTTTATCTGCTTAGGGCAGTAAGAGGTGGTGGGGCTATAACAATCATAATATGTGGCAAGGGAGAGTTAATCTAGGTTCTCGCCCTTGACGTCAATAGTGTCATCTTTCCACAGGCATTGTCATTTTCATCTAAAATCTATCTTCTAAGACTTTCTTCCCACTAGTGTCTTGTCTCTATATTGAGGCAACCGATAGTCTTAAATCCACTTCGTGACAACTATCACCAACCTCATGTACATCACTGGGCTGTAGTCATATTCTTTCATTGTCCCCTCAGAGAACCCCCCCCCCCGGATGGGGGGGGGGGGGGGGTTAGATATGTAAGTCAATAAATAAGGGAGGCTGTTGTAAAACTGATAAGGACAGTAATATCTTCTTCATGTACCATGTCTGGAGGCGTAGGCAATCATGTCTCTCCACAACTTCCTGTCTCCAGTACTGTTTGTTTATCAATTCTGTTGTTGACTTCAAACTGTCCAGTATTTTCTCTCTTTATCGTCCTCAATCTCTTGTTTCTTCAATCTCTTGTTTCCTCAATCTCTTGTTTCCTCAATCTCTTGTTTCTTCAATCTCTTGTTTCTTCAATCTCTTGTTTCTTCAATCTCTTGTTTCTTCAATATCTTGTTTCTTCAATCTCTTGTTTCTTCAATATCTTGTTTCTTCAATCTCTTGTTTCTTCAATCTCTTGTTTCTTCAATCTCTTGTTTCTTCAATATCTTGTTTCTTCAATCTTATCTGTTGGAAGTAATATTTAATTTTTAAAAAAGAATGGTATGGAGTTGGTTTCATAAATGGACAATACGCTAGAAACACAGGAAGTTTCGTGGTTCACCCATCATCAGCCACAGTTTCAAACAAGAGAAGAGGGCTAGAAATGTCGACAGGTCAAGAGAAAAAAGACTAGAAATGTAGACAAGTCAAGAGAAAAAGATAAGAAATGTAGACAGGTCAAGATAAAAAGACTAGAAATGTAGACAGGTCAAGAGAAAAAGACTAGAAATGTAGACAGGTCAAGAGGAAAAGACTAGAAATGTAGATAAGTCAAGAGAAAAAGACTAGAAATGTAGACAGGTCAAGAGAAAAAGACTAGAAATGTAGACAAGAGAAAAAGACTAGAAATGTAGACAGGTCAAGATAAAAAGACTAGAAATGTAGACAGGTCAAGAGAAAAAGACTAGAAATGTAGACAGATCAAGAGAAAAAGACTAGAAATGTAGACATGTCAAGAGAAAAAGACAACTGACATTCCCAATACGTAAAAAAGAAAATGTGATCAAATCAAACAAAGGTGAGCCTGTTTGTAACTGTGGCTGATGAAGAGTGAAACGGAAATTACATATTACTAGGGTTATAAATGTAGCTTATCAATATGTGTTAAAATACTGTATAGAACATAAAACTAATATCAATCATAGCGTATATTTCAGTTTATTGGACAAAAATGAACAAACACAGCTTCAGCAAGATGACGTTTTGACAGGCTGTAACAAAATCTGTAGCTGATAACTTACTTACTTAGTCGTTCCCCTTCTACCGTGAGGTGTAGAGGTTTGGAAGAGAGAGCGCCAGACTATCCTATCGGCTGTCTTCCTCCTGGCCTGGTTCCATTCTAGTCCTCGGTCCTTCAAAGATTGTCTAATGTTGTCCTCCCAGCAGACTCTGGGTCGTCCTGGGGGTCTGGATCCCTGGCTCTTTGTTTCCCATGCTTGTCGTGGTAGCCGATCTTCTCCCATTCTGCAGACATGGCCAAACCATCTTAGTTGGGACTGTTCTAGTTGGATCTAGCTGATAAAAGAAATAAAAATACTGCTGCATGTGCAAGCACTGTGGTCCAAGCAACAAGTTTCAGTTTGACAAAAATCATACAATGATTATAACAAGACAAAACATACAATAATTCAATCAATTAACAAGACCATAAGGTCTTTTCTATTGGGATGTGCGCCTTATCTAGCTTGAACGGGCAAGCCTCACCAAAATGAGACTAGAGTTATTAAAAAAAACAAAAAACCAAACACACAAACACATACACAAGCCTTTAGGGCTAAGTTTTACCAAACACACACACACAAGCCTTTAGGGCTAAGTTTTACCAAACACACACACACACACACACACACACACACACACACACACACACACAAGCCTTTAGGGCTAAGTTTAAGACATCCACTAGATACAATTAATATTTGAGCCCTGCCTTTTCAAACATCCTGAATATTTTATCTTCATTTTTCTTTTTGTTCCTTTGTTGTTCGTCCATCACAAGTGATGAGGACCACTCTGTTCATCCAATTATTAGGATGTTAGGATAGTCTATGAGTACGAAGGTGACTGATGAGCCCGATGCGGGCCTGGAAGGATCTCGGACAGTGTGGGCAGGGAATGTTTGCTTCATGTGAAGGTTTTATTTCACGATCTTTTCTAGCTTGTCTCCGCTGTTCCGCTGCTGCTCTTCTGGAAGATTCGCATGCCACTGCACCTTTACGAAGAGATGTGCGCCAGGCAGTTCGGTCTTGCGCAGCAGCTTCCCATGTGTCTGGGTTTATGTCAAAGGTTTTTAATGAAGCCTTAAGCGTGTCTTTGAAGCGCTTTTTCTGGCCACCATGGGAGCGTCTACCCTTCTGCATCTCACCATAAAAGAGTATCTTTGGCAGTTGATGGTCTGGCATGCGGACTACATGACCTGCCCAGCGAATCTGTGACTGCATCAGAATAGTATCAATACTAGGGATACCAGCTCTGTCAAGAACGGCGGTATCCGGGATCTTGCCTTGCCATTTGATGTTCATTATCTTCCTGAGACAGACTGTATGGAAGTGGTTGAGCTTTTTTACGTGGCGCCTGTATACAGTCCATGTTTCACATGCATAAAGCAGCACTGGAAGCACCGCAGCTCTGTATACCTTCAGCTTTGTCTGTAGACTAATGCCACTTCGATGCCAAACGTTGGTGTATAGTCTGCCAAATGTGCTGCTGGCTTTGGAGATCCTGGTGTTCACCTCATCATCAATGACGACGTTCTGGGATAGTGTACTACCAAGGTATGTGAACCTGTTCACAACATTCAGTTTCTCACCATTTACCTTGATGACTGGCTCAGTATAAATTGTGCCAGGAGCTGGTTGGTACATGATTTCTGTTTTCCCCGAGTTGATGGTAAGCCCAAAGTTGGAGCAGGCTTCGGAGAATCTATCAACGCTACGCTGCAGATCAGCCTCTGAGCCAGCACTGAGGGCACAATCGTCAGCAAACAGAAGATCCCTGATGGTGTGTGATTTGACCTTGGTTTTTGCTTGAAGCCTCCTAAGGTTAAACAATTTTCCATCAATACGATATCTGATGTCGATTCCTGTGTCCCCGTCTCTGAAAGCATCAGTCAGCATAGCAGAAAACATGATACTGAAAAGAGTCGGTGCAAGTACACACCCTTGTTTAACTCCATTTGAGACTGGGAAAGGCTCACATAGCTCACCGTTTTCCTGAACTCTAGCCTGCATTCCATCATGCAGCTGCTGCACTATTGAGATAAATTTCTTTGGGCAGCCGTATCTTGCCATGATCTTCCATAGACCCTCTCTACTGACCGTGTCGAACGCCTTTGTCAAGTCGATGAAAGCTGTGTACAGATCACAGTGCTGTTCTTGGCATTTTTCTTGAAGCTGTCTTGCAGCGAACACCATATCGGTGGTTCCACGTTCTTTCCGGAATCCACACTGACTTTCAGGTAGAAGACCTTTGTCAAGATGAGCCGTAAGGCGATTAAGAAGGATTCTGGCAAATATCTTCCCAGCGATTGATAGTAGTGAGATGCCTCGATGATTGTTACAGTCTTGGCGATTACCTTTACGTTTATAAAGATGTATAATTGACGCATCCTTGAGATTGTGTGGGATGGTTTCACTCTGCCACATTTGCTGGAAGATCATGTGAAGTTTCTCTATCAGAACTGTACCGCCATCTTTATAGACCTCAACAGGAATTGAATCGGAGCCGGGGGCCTTTCCACTAGAAAGTTGACGAATCGCTTTTTTTAGTCTCCTCCAAAGTCGGTATATCATCTAGTGCTTCATTTATAGGAATTTGGGGCAGTCGGTTGATGGCTTCATCGTTAATAGATGATGGCTGGTTCAGAATATTATTAAAGTGTTCGACCCAGCGTTGGAGAATTTTTTCCTTGTCTGTAATTAGTGTTTTTCCATCTGCATTAAGGAGGGGAAATGATCCTGATGATGTTGGACCATAGACCGCTTTGAGTGCATGGTAAAAATTTTTCAAGTCATGGCTGTCAGTAAAGCCTTGGAGCTCATCTGCTTTATTACTCAACCATGAATCCCGCATCTGGCGTAGTTTATGTTGGACGATTCTACGCATGTTGTTGAAAGCGTCTTTCGTGGATGTAGATTTTGGATCATTTAAATATGCTTTATGGAGATGGTGTTTATCAGCCAACATCTTCTTTATATCATCTGAGTTCTCATCAAACCAGTCATTTTGTTTCTCAATGGCGGGACCCAGGACCTCTGTAGCAGTGTTGTAGATCTGCTCGCTTAGGGCTGTCCAATTTGTTTCCGCACTTTGGCCGTCTAACGAGATAGATTTGAGACGGTCTTCTAGGGTGTCAGTGAATGACTGTTTAATTTTTGTCTTCTTTAGTTTGGTAATATCCAGCCTTTTTTGAGTTTTCTTTCCCTGAGGGCGCCTGGCAGGTTGGATACGAATTTTAAGTTTAGACACAATGAGGCGATGATCAGTCCAGCATTCGGCACCACACATGGACTTGGTCACCCGGACATCTTGCCTGTCCTTCTTCCTAACAATTACATAGTCAATTAGGTGCCAATGCTTCGAGCGAGGGTGCATCCAGGAGGTCCTGTTGCGGATAGGAAGTCGAAAAATGGTGTTGGTGACAAGGAGGTTATGTTCTGCGCAAGTCTGGAGGAGAAGAAGTCCATTGCTGTTACAGCGACCCACGCCGTACTTTCCGATAATGCCATTCCAGGAGATGTTATCTGAGCCTACTCTTGCATTAAAGTCACCAAGAATAATAAGCTTATCTGCTTTAGGAACTGATGCAATGACTGCATGTAGTTCTTCGTAAAACTTATCCTTGACGTCATCCTGGTTTGTCATAGTTGGTGCAAACGCGCTAATGATGGTGGCATGTTTCCTTCCATAAAGCAGCGGGATCTTGACCGTCATGAGTCGGTCATTTATTCCCTTTGGGGGCTCCGCTAGCTTGCCAATAATTGCTGTTTTGATTGCAAATCCAACCCCTGCTTCTCGTCTTTCTTCAGTTCCTCTTCCGCTCCAATAGAATGTATAACCTGCACCCTTTTCGCAAAGTTGGCCCTCGCCTGCAAGTCGAGTTTCACTCAGTGCTGCTATGTCAATGTTGTATCTGGCCAGTTCTCTCCCTATCAGGGCCGTTCTCGGGTCTGTTTGTGTTAAAGTCTTTGTCGAGTAGAGTGCGCACATTCCATGCGCCTAGAATGAGGGGGAAAAAAATCTGTCCTTTCTTTTTCTTATGTGTCGCCCGCTGAAGTAGGGTACCCACCAACCGCGGTAAGCTGGTTAGGTAATGGTGGAGCAGGCAATGTTTAGGGCACCTTTTCTAGCCCCTTCCTCATGCCATGGAGGTGAGCAGTGCTTTCCTAAAGAGGGCTGCTCAGTCACTCAGGGGGCTGCCGAATCCCACTGCTGCTCCGATCAGTGGAAGACGACCATATGGCCTGAGCCGCCTGTGTGTAGGTCTGCGACTACGACTGCCAGCGCACCCACGCCTGCCGCTTCGCCGCTCGCTCATCGCCACAGGACTTGTTGTGAGTGGATGGATGAGTGGATGAGTGGATGAAAGAGTGACTTGCGCAGTGATTTGGTTTAAAGTGAGGAAGAGTTGCGCAATTCGTCGACCTCACTCTCTCGCCTGGGTCCATCTTAATCCAGTGGCAAGACAAGTCAAGACGACTGGAGATGAAGTCAGGTGCAGTGGATGACCATGGCTTTCTACGTGCCTCGCCATGCTCCTTACGCTCCACAGCGCGTTGCTGGTAATCGCCGTCATGCCCGTTGAACCAACAGGTGGTTTCTTCCGCACAGTCTACCGAATCCAGTCTTCGCATGCATGGGTAGGCAGACCCTAACTCACCGAAGGTTTATAACCAGTCGGCTACCCTCACCTAGTTTAGCCGGCCTGTCAAAGCCGTTTCCCGGGGGGTGGCCGCTGTCGCATGCTGACAGCTACGAGGAGCCACAGGTGAGAGCTGAATGCCAGGTTTGGACCAAAGGTGGCCGAGCTGCCCTGAAAAGGGCATGACAGCTCCTTAACCAGAGGTACTACCAATACCTGACATCCCAAACCTTTTGTTCCTTATGGAGCATGCAGCCACCATGGCAGTTGGTCCCCCCATACAAGAAACCTGCACCAAGCGTTCATATAGTGGTTGTTTCTCTAGCAACTTATTTTACATGATAAGGTTGCCAGCCTCATGCTCAACCTGATCTTTAGTCCTCTTGTACGACATGGCTGAGGGAACAGTGGTGCCGTTCTTTCATCTGTATATACAGCGAAATATTACAAGAGGTGGAAAAAAGAAAAGACAAAGTGGTACGTCTGCCAGTTTTACCATTGTTCAAGAACTCTGTGTGACATTGTTATCTGTCCTTGTGTACACATCATGTGATATGACAACATCAATAACATATTTACATCATGTGTGTCTTTAAACCTGTTGATAGCATTAGAAAACCTGTTGATAGCATTAGAAAACCTGTTAATAGCATTAGAAAACCTGTTGATAGCATTAGAAAACCTGTTGATAGCATCACACAGCACTCTATGTGTTGGAATCCCCCAGGGTAATAAGAAGTTGAGGGAGATAGAAAAATACATGGACAAACAAAATCTATATTTCGTCACAAGGAAACTGGAGACAACTTGAAAGTGATAGAGAACATATGGATGGCACAGTACAGGAAGACTTTGTATGAACTTGCTAAAGGGTAGTGATAACAGTGCTATGTTGTAATTACAGGTTCTGCCGTTGTAACTGGCGCTGATTGAGCTGAGGGGTAGTGACAATGGTGCTATGATGAATGTAGGTCGTTCCCAGATTTGTAATGTTGAAAATAAAAATTTTTTAAATTAAAAACGGATGTCAAGTTCTGCATGTTTTAAGATGGATGCGTCCATACATGCCACCCCTCAGAGATGAAAAACCTGTACAGACCCACAAAACTTGTTCAGAGACCAAAATAATGTGTCAAAAGAGTTATTTTCAATTACAGTGGGCTGCATTATAATTGAGATATGCGGCCTTAGCCTTTTAAAGCATGTCTTCAATTGTTTTAAAACCCAATCAACAAGTGTTCAGTTTATTTAACACTGTAAATTATAAATCCTAAACCTAACCCTGAACCCAGACCTTAATCTTGACCCTAAATACATTCACTACTTACAAGGATGACATCTAAGATGTCCCACTGTTCTCACAATTAAGTTTACTACTTCGTTATTATTGTTATTATTGCAAAGAGAATAACTGAACGAAACTATATTATCTTGTTATATGATATGGAATGGGAGGTTTCTGCAGTTTTGAATTATTTCAATAAATATCTGATGCATTTTTTAAAATAATAAAATCATGTGATCATATTAATTTTTATTAACAAAAAAACTGACAATTTGCAATGGAAATATAAACTGGCGCTAGCGTAATTTATTCTCTACCAAACTTCAAAAATTTTAATAGCCGTTTTAGCCAGATTAGCAGTTTTAAATACCCATATAACTTTTAGTGTCAATCGTCAATGCAACAAATATTGAAAGTCATTAATTATGTAATAAAAATAGCTCACTTGGTGATCGTAATAATGATATATCTACCAAAGAAAAATCACAGACAATGTTTTTAAAGAAATGAAATTAAAACTTAGAAGAGAAGTAACTCCAAATAAACTTTTTCCAGGACTCTAGCCTTAAGATGCGATTTTGCCTTGCTGTCATGATTTTTTTCATATTCATAGTTCTTATTATATTATTATTCAAATGTACATTTCTTACGCAGATTCTACAAGTTTTAGTGAAATCAAGCAATATGTCGTGGTATGCACTTTTTATTTTTTTTGCTTATTAGCAGCCGTAAATAATAATTTAAGGATGTTAAGTGGGCTGAAAAATGTTAAGAACACAATGTTCTTAACATTCTTCAGTAGTACATCTGTGTGGCCTCAAGGGCTTTTTCTATTTATTTACTAACTGTCCATGACTCACTTCTTTTTGCTGGGGGAATACATATGACGATGAAAGATCAGAATTAAATATCCAAAATAACTGTGAAAGAACACCAATTTGTACACCCATAGAGTGGATACACTCTTAAGTGCAGTCAATCAGTATGGCATACTATTGCTGTGCTGGACCTATATATAAGTTACACAGGATCAAAATGTTAGCTGTGCTGGACCTATATATAAGTTACACAGGACCAAAATGTTAGCTATACATTCTGAACTTGAAGTAAAGTGTAAAAATATTTAGATTATATAAAATGTAAGTAAAAAGTTTAAACTGCACAACTAATCCAAGTAAACACCCTCTACGGTCAACAAAATATTTTCTTCCAACCATTCACGGTTAATAATTTATATGAAATCTTACTAATGTAACACACAATTTGTAAGATTATTTCAGTGAACATTTCTCAAATTGCCTGTGTAGAGCGCAACATTCATCACTACAAGAATATATTTAAAGTAAATACTTGCCAGTTCCCTATGCTGGGCCCAATATTCATTGTCAGCATTATAAGAATATATTGCAATAAAAATTTGTCAGTTGCTATTGCAAGGATCAAATAAGATATTGGTGATGTATATCTTAAAGCAAGATATTGGTGAATAGCCATAAGAAACATGTTCCGACCAACATTACGTTAAATGGGCAAACGTTAGAAGAAGTTAAAACCTTTAAATATCTGGGGTCCACTATATGTAGTGATGGAAGATCAAGTAAAGAAATCAAGACAAGACTTGAGATGGCCTCAGCTGCCATGACAAGGCTGAATGTGATCTGGAAAAGTAACATCAGTTTTCCTGTGAAGATCAAATTATACAAATCACTTGTATTATCTATTCTCTTGTATGGGCGTGAGGACTGGCCACTCACTGCAGATACGGAGCGAAGGATTCAGGCTTTCGAGTATAAATGTTATAGAAGAATTTTGCGCATTTGCTATAAAGAGCACAAAACAAATGTCTATGTCAGAGAGAAAATAAACACCTATGCAGGCCACCAAGAACCACTTTTGTCAGTAGTGAAACGTCGAAAGCTTGCCTGGTTTGGGCATGTAACTCGTTATGACTCCCTTTCGAAAATGATCCTCCAGGGAACAGTCGAAGGTAAACAGAGAAGAGGAAGGCAAAGAAAATCCTGGGCTGATAACATCAAAGAATGGGCAGGGCACGGTTTTTCCACACTTGTATGCATTGCTGAGGATAGAGAGCAGTGGAGGACCCTGTCTGCTGATGCTTCCACCATGGCACCCCTACGACCCATGACGGGTTATGGTTGAGATGAGATGATGATTACAAGGATCAATATTCATCATTATCACTATAAGAATATAAAAAGAAAAAAGGGTAAAGGATCCCGTTACACGCCCATTGAGGCATACTGGGAATATGCTGTTAAGCCCATATTTTCTCAACCATCAGCAGACCAGGGGTGATGTGGTCAGTATCCCGCCGGCCGCCTTAACCATCCCAGAGTTGCAGCTGAGGTTCAAAGATGTGTGTAAGAGAGACACGAGGGCACTAGACATAAATTCAGCAGCCTGGGAGGATGAAGCTGGCAATCGCACCAAGTGGCGATGCTCTCTATGTTAAGGTAAAAGGTAAAGGATCCCGTTACACGCCCAGTGAGGCGTATTGGGAATATGGTGTTAGGCCCATATTTTCTTGACCATCAGCACACTAGGGGTGATGTGGTCAGCATCACGCCGGCCACCTTAACCTTCCCAGAAGTTGCTCTGGTACCCAATTGGGGCTGGGTCGACCCAGGAGCCATTTGCGGCCTAAAAAAATCACACCTCATCTGGGGATCGAACCATGGACCACTGAGCTAGGAAGCCAGTGAAAGTGTTGCTTCTATGGTGCCACCTCAGATTTTAAGAAGCTCTCACGCCAAGCAGAAGAGAGGAGAAAATGTCAAAAGGAACACCAGGAAATAAAACAGCTATGGATTGTCACCTCAGAGGTGCATTCCCATAGTTATAACCGAAGGGGCTATTATTATTATCATATATATATATATAGGGCACAATGGGCTAATCACCTGTTTGCCAAGTCACTTCGATTACATTACTGAGAGGGAGGCTAAAATTAAAATTCATTAAAAGGGAGAGGAAACAGTTACATCCCTTGAGATAGTACACAAAATAGAAAACTTCAATCACTTCACTCCGAGCTTTCCACATGTAAAGGCCAACTATCTAAATTTCATTCAGAATCAGCAAGGCTATTTGTTAAGTATGAATATTTTTGTCATTTCTAACTATGCTTACTGCTAATTTTAAGCAAATAAAACAGCCAGAAGATGAGGCCGAAAGGCCAATAGACCATCTAAGTATCTATCAAAATGTATGCATGTCAGAAGTTTGCTAGCCTGAGGACATTTCATGGTCAAAATCAGAAATAGAGCATACAACAATCATTAAAACCCTTTAAATAAAACTGTTTCATTTTTGTTATTAACATGTTTGCATCCTCTCAATTTTTCAAAAGCAATTTAACAACAGCATAAGTATTGCACCATGTTGATACAACAGCTGCAATTACCTACACATTTTGAAGTAACATCCCACTTTCAAACATAATGCACAAGCATTTTTATCCACGGCAGACTCAATTATTGTATATTTATTGTATAATTTAGAATAAATCATTCAGAATCAGCATATAGCCGTCATCAGTACAATTCGTGTAAAAGCTCCATGGAGATGCAAATAGCCTCAAGCTGACTACTGCTTTCTTTGAAAACATTCAAGCAGACGTCTGAGAGTGTACAAAGAAGAAGTATATCAAAATCTTAGCATCCAGACTGAGAAATTTTCATGACTGCAGTTAGATAGTAAAACAAAATAACAATTGCCATTGTTATTGATAATCAGAATCGACCTCACTGCACTCAGGACAAACCCATAGGTGCTCAGTCTCCCTCAGCAAATGTTTAAGAGTATGAATTCTAATTGTACCTATAGTCCGCTGGTTGTAATACAACGAATGCATCCTCTCTCACGTCCATTTCTGCTAGTCCCACGTTTGATGTCAAACTCCAACAGTCTCAGCCTTGTTGATTCATCCATTGCAGTGACATTTTCTAGCAGGCGATCATTAATTGCCCTTAGTATCTCTCCCTTATCCATGTCCAGTGTCCCCACTATGGGTGCTCTCGAGGCCAGTCTGTCAACTCTCTCATTGCCATTACACAGCTGTAACTAATAAGTTATAATATTTTATGAAGACTTCAACAAATCAGAGCTATCAATGAAGAAGAAAAAAGTGAAGATATAAACTAGAAATAACATTCCTGTGCAAAAGATGAGTTAATTTTCAGTTCTATGTTAATTAAAAAAAACTGGAACATGCTTAGAGTCTTTGCACTGGTTATATGTATAATAATGGCATGTTTAGACTTCATGAAGAAGAAATACACTGCCATTACATCCTATACAGGTCCGCCATGGATAAGAGTTACCTTATCCTAACCAATAGGCTTACTGAAACTCCTCTGATCTAAACTGCTTGTATTAATCTCCCTGTGTGATCTTACAGTATGCTTTGATCTTGGTCCTGGAGGTAATCCTTTGTTCTATGAGCCAAGCAGACTTATTTTCGTTCATACTCATGTGATGACAGTTAGCACCAAATTTGCTGTCCAGCCCTCTTAAGATCATTATCATTTTATCACCTCTTAACTACAGAAGTATGAATAAATATACTTGGTTATGGTATCTGGCATGAAAAAATGTCTACTCAAGCATGTTCAAATTTGAATTGGGACAGAAAAATTAGCTTGACTTATCCTAAACCTCTTGTTATCACATATGCATTTATAAAATACACAATACATTTTGTGAGATAGATACTTTAATGTTGGGGCATAGATATTTTAATGTAATGATCACATGATAATATAATGCTTTGCTGTAACAACAAGTTATAACATACAGGCATCTTGGACAGTAAGATACAGAGAAACCTTTAAAAGGTTATAATAAAAAATATCTACAGTCCTGATGAAAGTTACAAACTGACTTTCTTTCATAAAATATTCCTAAATTTATTTTAAAAAGGTTGGTCTAAAGATGACAAAACAACAGTAATGAAAAGAAGATTGTTGTGCTAGCTAGGACATGTTTTACAGATACCATGAAACTCTACAATAAACAAAAATCAGATGGATACTACATGGCATATGAAACAGATGACAGCCATAGGAGACAAGCTAGTGCACAGAAATACTTACTTACTTAGTCGTTCCCTTTCTACCGTGAGGTGTAGAGGTTTGGAAGAGAGAGCGCCAGACTATCCTATCGGCTGTCTTCCTCCTGGCCTGGTTCCATTCTAGTCCTCGGTCCTTCAAAGATTGTCTAATGTCCTCCCAGCGGACTCTGGGTCGTCCTGGGGGTCTGGATCCCTGGCTCTTCGTTTCCCATGCTTGTCATGGTAGCCGATCTTCTCCCATTCTGCAGACATGGCCAAACCATCTTAGTTGGGACTGTTCTACTTGGGTCTGCAGGGGGTGGGATTTTAGGCCTTGACATCTCGTCTGGTTGCGGACCATATCTCTTCTTGTTACTTCAACCACATTCCTCAGATACCTCATTTCTGAGGTTTGGATCTGGCTTTTGTGGGTTGTAGTCATTGCCCATGACTCCCATCCATTTGTCAAGACTGGGACATAGGTGGAGCCGTATACAGCCATCTTCGTTTTCTTACCAACCTCTCTCTTGCTGAGGAATCCTCGATTTATGGCCTGAAAAAGTCTCCCAGCTGCTGCTTTTCGAGTGGACAACTCTTCTTTGATGCCTCCCTTTCGGTTTATAATAGCACAGAAATACACAGCAGACAAATGTTCAAAGTCATGGAATGTTCAAAGTCATGGAATGTTCTAAGAAACAGCTGGAGGAAAACAGGCAGATAGAAGTCCATAGAGGGACCTCTGCAAAAGCTCCATTCATGGACTGTGAGTGGTTTCTGGAGGATTCTGAGGAGACAAAGGAAAAGAAGAGCCATTGTTCCCACAAGGATGTCACTGCATGAGACTGATGCCAAACTGTGCATGAGACTGATGCTAACTGTGCATGTGACTGATGCCAAACTGTGCATGTGACTGATGCCAAACTGTGCATGAGACTGATGCCAAACTGTGCATGTGACTGATGCCAAACTGTGCATGTGACTGATGCCAAACTGTGCATGTGATCGATGCCAAACTGTGCATGTGACTGATGCCAAACTGTGCATGTGACTGATGCCAAACTGTGCATGTGACTGATGCCAAACTGTGCATGAGGATGAACCTCACCATGTAAAACAAACTGATACACAAAGCACCACTGCAAAGGTTCATGAATTACTTATTGGGTACAGGCTTTCTGTGGGGGAGAGGGGCCTAACAGTAGTCGTGGTTACATATTCATTAAGGAGCATAACAAGAGAATGATAAGCCATCTGCATACAGAGCCTGGAAGACAGAAAGATTTGTAGAACTCCCTGACAGCCATAACACATTATATTTTGGATGTATAAAGTGAAAAAATATTGTTTACCATGTGCAGGAAAATGTGTCAGAGATATGGTAAAATGTGAAAGAACCTGGCAATCGCCAGTGGAACAAGAAGTGAAGTAAACATTTTCTGGTACAGGACAGTACAGACACTGGGGAATCAAGATAACAGTGTTAGGGGTAGTCCTC
This sequence comes from Oreohelix idahoensis, assembly GCA_024509875.1. Taxonomy (NCBI): domain Eukaryota; kingdom Metazoa; phylum Mollusca; class Gastropoda; order Stylommatophora; family Oreohelicidae; genus Oreohelix; species Oreohelix idahoensis. The sequence continues at coordinate 449,751 of JAMPIV010008495.1, read as the reverse complement.
ATTGTACTCACCTTCATACAGTGGTATCACCTTCATACAGTGGTATCACCTTCATACAGTGGTATCACCTTCATACAGTGGTATCACCTTCATACAGTGGTAATGGCTCAATATAACACTTCAGAACCCATTATCTTAAGTTCAATAACAAGGAGTTAATGAAATGGATGTTCTATGTTTATGGAATACTCTTTTTGCTTGGTACATTTTATTCTTAAATGTCAGTGGTGCATATGTCACCTGATATAATCTATGTGCACAAGTATTTGAAATGAGTGTAATATTGCTACAGTAAAATTGAATATGACAGTAGTAGGATATGACTATCAAATGTAGTCAGTCTTGCTGTATGGCTCAGAGACATGGCATGTCTCATAGAGTATCACCTCCAAACTACAGATATTTGTAAATATATGTTTCTGATGGATCCTCCGTATAAGATGGTCGGATGTAATAACAAATCTAGAACTAAGGAAAGATGTGGGCAACAGCCGATACAAATGGAAATTAAGGTAAGAAGGTGGGGATGGATAGGACATACACTCAGAAGAGAATAATCAAGCATAGCCAGAGTTGCCCTTGACTGGAACCCACGAGGGAAAAGAAGAGTGGGGAGGCCAAGGAGAACTTGGAGAAGAATAGTTGAAGAGGAGGTTAAGAAAATTGGAATGACTTGGGCACAGCTGAAAAAGACAGCCCAGAATAGAAATGATTGAGAGCAACTGTTGCAGCTCCATCTTCCCCAACAACAGGGAATGGAAAGGAATGATGATATGGCTATAATCCTGGTGTCATTCCTAGCAGTCTTTGAAGAGACAAAAAAAGAATAGGACTACTGAACCCTCAGGAATGTCGTAGAAGGTCACTAATATTAGGATGTGCATGTCGCTGGCAACCTTATCTTGTAAACAAAAAACTGTTAAAGACATACCATTGAAATGTTTGTCTCAGGATTCCTGCAAGGTGATGGACCAGCTCAAGTGGTGGCTACATGCTCCATAAAGAGGACAAAGGACAATCACGCTACAGCTACAGTCAAATTGAGTGAATCTCCCCACTACACTTAATAGCAAAATGTGGAAGATACTTTCTTTTACAGAGACAAAATCAGTCCTACAGTTCAGGACTGAGTCAGAAGGAGTGTTTTTGCCTCCACCCTTTGCCATCCTTAAATGCTACATAACGCACCACTGCAGAAGTTATAAATTTAGTAATGTATATTCTTTTTTTTGTTTTATATATATATATATATATATATATATATATATATATATATATATATATATATATATATACATACATATATATATATATATACACATACATTAGTTCTCTTTCTATTCTCTTGTTTTCTCGTGTTTGACCCTGATTACGACTTTGTGGTCCTAACATTGGTCATGTCTTTGCCCTCTGTCCCATTATAATTTACAATACCAAATTTTTATCCACCTTTCTGTAGCTCAGCAGAAATGAACGATTGGTAATCTTCAGACTCCGCACTGGCCACAACAGATTGGGATACCATCTATTCAACACGCTAAAGACAGGAACTACCACTGAGTGTAACTGTGGCATCAATAAAATGACAGCTGAACATCTGCCTCAGACGCCCAAAGTATGAAGAACAGAGAAAGCACATATGGCAGCCACAAGTACCATTCATGGAAAAAAATCAATGCAGACACTAACAGCCTCAAGGTGACTACTGCTGTCTGTGAACATATTCAAGGTCACATCTGAGAGTGTATCAAGAAGAAGAAGATAGCCTTACTGCACTCCCCCCATTTTCTTACTACCCAGAAGTATACAAAGGACTAAGGCAGACGCATCCTGTAGGAAGCCCTCTTTAGTGGAGGCTCCATTCTCCTTTAAGGGGAGAAGCTAAAGAGAAATGCTATTTTCAACTGCAGGATTTCAAGTCAAATGGACAGGTTTGTCCTACAACAATAAAAGTTATATATAACAACATGGAGAAGCACAATGTCTTAAGAAAATAGAATTTTCAAAGTCAAAAAGATCCTGCTTTGAATGTATTGTGGCTACAGATTTTAATATATTTATATTCTGGTGATTATAAATTATCAGAAAATAAACTAATCCAAATGTGTATATCTTTTATATTTTCACATAAAAGAAAGTGCATTCCTCCCCTTAAGGATAGTACATTGAGATATTCATTCTTAAGCAGTCCTTGAAACACAATGCACAGATGATGGTGATTCCAACAATAAGTAAAATAATGTATCAAAATACAAATACTAAATGCAATCAAAAATTTGGCACAAACAATCTCTGAACACAGTGAATATTCACAAGATAATACAATGAAATCAACACTTGATGGAAGCTGAAACTTCTGAACTTCTTTTGTAACTTCACTTTTTCTTCCAACGCTGCGGTGAAGGAGTATCTGATTGGCAGAATGATTAGAGTATTTGCTTCTTGAGGCATAGTTACTGGGTTCTAAACCAGGTAGCATCATCATCTTCTTCTTTGGTCCTTGGCCAGTGACTGACAAAGCAATCAATGACTACTGAGCCTTGTGGGATCTTGTAGGGCAGCAACAAACTGTTTTCACTGTGCTCGGTAGGCAGCCATCCTTAGTGCTGTGCCCCAGCTCTGGTTCATGCTTTGCATCTCTGCCACCACAGTTCTGTGCCATCTGCCACCACAGTTCTGTGCCATCTGCCACCACAGTTCTGTGCCATCTGCCACCTGTTCTGTGCCATCTGCCACCACAGTTCTGTGCCATCTACCACCACAGTTCTGTTCCATCTGCCACCAGTTCTGTGCCATCTGCCACCACAGTTCTGTGCCATCTGCCACCACAGTTCTGTGCCATCTGCCACCACAGTTCTGTGCCAGGTAGCTTTTGGCCAGCCTCACTTTCACTTTCCTTCTGGAGTCCATAGCATGGCAGTTCTGGCGATGATGTCCGGGTCTCTTCTGAGGTTGTGGCCAACCCAATTCCAGTGTCTCGGTTAGCATCATGTCCTGCTGTTAATGGGTACCTGACTCTGTTCAAGTTAGAGAAGGCAAAAGCTGCGAAGAAGGAAACTGGTCACCTCACTTCATATAGCTGAGACCTAGTACAGTGAAGTCTCAAACACTTCACTCCCCTGTTGCTATGAGACTACCTCTACCTAACATATATGCTGTGAAGCAACACAGAAAGAGGCAGTTTTATTATTTTGCTTGAGGTTTTAATCTTTATGTACACCACACCATTTTCTTGACGATAACAATGTTACCTGCCTCCGAGGCATCTCTTTGCCCTGTAGCAAGATCTGAAGCTGCAGAAAGCTCAAGATGGTGGCTGATCAGCTGCATTCTGTTGTGGTGTCAAAACAATGTTATTTCTAATGACTCTATGAAGCACAAGCATGGTATTCCAACTAACTGCCTGGTTTCTTTATTTTCCTTCTATCTCTTGCTGTTTTCTTCAGGCATCACAACTAAAAAGTCATGATCTTTTTCTATCCTTTAGATAGTGACAACAACATATGACACTGATATTAGATAGTAACAATGTATGACACTGATATTAGATAGTAACAATGTATGACACTGATATTAGATAGTAACAATGTATGACACTGATATTAGATAGTAACAATGTATGACACTGATATTAGATAGTAACAATGTATGACACTGATATTAGATAGTAACAATGTATGACACTGATATTAGATAGTAACAATGTATGACACTGATATTAGATAGTAACAATGTATGACACTGATATTAGATAGTAACAATGTTTGACACTGATATTAGATAGTAACAATGTTTGACACTGATATTAGATAGAAACAATGTATGACACTGATATTAGATAGTAACAATGTATGACACTGATATTAGATAGTAACGATGTATGACATTGATAACAGATAGTAACAATGTATGACACTGATATTAGATAGTAACAATGTATGACACTGATATTAGATAGTAACGATGTATGACATTGATAACAGATAGTAACAATGTATGACACTGATATTAGATAGTAACAATGTATGACACTGATATTAGATAGTAACAATGTATGACACTGATATTAGATAGTAACAATGTATGACACTGATATTAGATAGTAACAATGTATGACACTGATATTAGATAGTAACAATGTATGACACTGATATTAGATAGTAACAATGTATGACACTGATATTAGATAGTAACGATGTTTGACACTGATATTAGATAGTAACAATGTATGACACTGATATTAGATAGTAACAATGTTTGACACTGATATTAGATAGTAACAATGTATGACACTGATATTAGATAGTAACAATGTATGACACTGATATTAGATAGTAACAATGTATGACACTGATATTAGATAGTAACAATGTATGACACTGATATTAGATAATAACAATGTATGACACTGATATTAGATAGTAACAATGTATGACACTGATTTGATGATTTTGCATCATTTTATCGGCACTGCTGAAACGTTTCCCAATTTAATATAAACATATTTCATAAAAATACTAAGCTGATTTAAGAGCCTTTGTTTGGGCATTGCATTTTTGCCAATGTTTTGAGATTTTTCGGTCATTTTAAAGCATTTTTTGAAGTCATTATTTTGCATTTTCATAAAAAATAGGCATTTTTGTGTGTGTTTACATGTTCTCACCTAGTGGTTTTTTTTAAACAAATTTCTTTACTTCACTGTTGTCACCATGCTGTTTAATAATTTTCTCTAAACGCTTGAACACAAATGTTGCTGGTAAATTTTCCTACATAAAGTCAAATTTTGGATTTCTGTCTCATGCCATTACTTCCTTAGAGAAATCAGCAGTTATATTAGTGGATCAGATAAGATTTTATGAAGAAATTGTGATGACTTAGACAGTGTGAATGGAGATGTAGGAAAGGCTGTGCAAATGATCACTGAGCAAGTTTTGAAGAAAAAAAATTTGGGATATGAAAAGCTGTGCTTAATTTCAAATGTGCTATCGGGGAAATAATTTTCCCCTGGTGAATTTTCAGCAGAGTTAGAACCAAATGATGTCATTTATTTCAAGTCTGCTCCTGTGGTGTCAGTAGTAGTGGACAGAAGCTTTTCAGTGTTTAAAGATTTGTTGGCAGACAACAAAAAATCATTCTCTTTTGAAAATCTGCAATAGTTTTCATTGTGGGTTGCAATTCTGAGCTCATTAAATAAAAACTTTCAGTTTGTCATAGGAACTGTAAAAATATTCAGTTGTAATTGTATGTCTTTTGTGTATGTGTTTTTTAAAATAAGGAATTATTTTGTTAATAATAATATTTTCAGTTTGGCACAGAAACTGAAAATTTAAATTGCATTTTTAAGGTGTCTTGTGTGTGTGTTTGTGCCTTAGACTGCATGTTTTTGGTTAATAAACAGACTTTCAGTTTGGCACAGAAACAACAAAATTAAGTATGTTTTAAATTTTGTCCTTGTTTTGTTTTACTGTTTTTTTTTTAGTTAGTAACATGAAAAATTTCAGTTTGGCACAGTAACAGCAATAAAATATTAAATTATATTTTTTAGGTTCTTTTTGTTACGTTTTATGATGTTCATTTTTTTTCTGTTAGTAATACAAATTAATTTTAGTTTAGCTAGGAAACTAAAAAAATAAAGTTCTGTTTTTAGGTCATTTTTTATTTTATTTTATAGGGCATTTTGGGGAGTTTCTGGGTCATAAATGCATTTTTTATAGGTCATTTTCTAGCAATTTTTAGCTCATCAAAATCCTAGCCCTAGATATTAGATAGTAACAATGTCTGACACTGATATTAGAGGTCTGAAAATACACAGGAAAAAAACACAAAGATAATGAGAATAAATGCAGAAAATAATAACAAGATTGAACTTGAAGCAGCACCATTACAAGACGTGGTGTCTTGGCAGTAATATAGACACCGACAGACAATATCAAAATAAGCATACAGAAGGCAAGAGAAGCTTTCATTGCATTCAGAAATATATGCAGATCAAGATAAATCAAAGGGTAAAAAAGGATCCCGTTACACGCCCATTGAGGCATATTGGGAATATGGTGTTAAGCCCATATTTTCTTGACCATCGGCACACTAGGGGTGATGTCGTCAGCATCACGCCGGCCGCCTTAACCTTCCCAGAAGTTGCTCTGGTACCCAATTGGGGCTGGGTCGACCAGTTTGCAGCCTAAAAAAATCCCACGTAATCTGGGGATTGAACCATAGACCACTGAGCTAGGAAGCCAGAGCACTAACCACTATGCTACCGCGGCTCCCAAGATAAATCAAGTTCAACACAAAAAGAAGAATTTTCAACTAAAAGGTCAAGTCAACCTTAACGTATGGCTCTAATACATGGAGAACAACAGAAACATCAACCAAGAAGTTACATAACTAGTTGTTTGCATAGAATAGAAGGACTGAAATGGTATGACAAGATCACTGAAATGGTATGACAAGATCACTAATGTGGAATTGATAACCAGAACTATATAAATGCTGGTGGAACAAGAGCAGACGTTGGAGATGAACTAGGCAGACATTAAACCTGTTGACAGAACTACCAGGAAGTCATTCTGGAATCCCCAGAGTACAACAGCAGAGGTAGACCAAAAAACACATGGATTGGATAAGAACTGGAGGCAGATATGAAAATGATGAAGAAGATATGGAAAGATCTTAAAGTTGATGGCACAGGACAGGAGCACTTGTTGATGATCTAATCCAGTCTTTTTATCCTGAAGGAACACTTGAAATAATTTTCAGATCTCAGGGAACCCCTGCATAAACATTAGTGTATCTGCAGCTCATGGTAGCTTAGCATGATCAGTAAGTTGTAAATACAATAATCCATTAAAAATTATTATATCTACAAGCTCACGGTACCTTAGCATAATCAGTAAGTTATAAATACAATAATCCAATAATAATTGCCAATGCTCTTTTGAGTAGAGAATAATTGTTTTTCTGGATCTGTTTATTTTAGCCAACGTATTTGACCTACTCTTTTTGTGTGGTTCCTCCTCCCCACAAAGGATATCTCTAATACAAGTCAGTAGAGTTGGTAGAAGAAACATCAGTTTTTAATTTTTTAAATTTCCTTCTTAATTTTTTTTCTTAAAACTTATCCAAGTGGGCATACAAGTCTCATCACAAATGTCTACTCTACAAGATGCTAATGAAATTTGGTAAGTGCAAGAGTAGTTTTTTTTCCCTATTTAAAACTAAAAATGACCTTATTAGCCAACTTTTCTTCAAAAGTTCAAAAAACGACTTTTATTTTATTTTATTTTGTTTCCCTTTTGCGGAACCCCAACCGACCTCTTGTGGAACCCTGACTGGGAAACCCTGGTCTAATATGTAATGAATGAATGAAATCAAGATGATTGGGAAGAAATTTCATTCAGAATATCTTGTTCATGTAAGGTCATTTCAAATACACATCACAAAAAAAGTCATTTTCTCTTTCAAATTATCTTCACTTTTCAAAGATAACATACAGTAAATAGTTGTCAGTCTTTCTGACATAACATTATTTTTTCCTTCAATAACCTTATATTATGATATGTTATTGAAAAACAAACCTTTATTTGAACCTATATACAAAAATACGTAATTCTCTCCATTAATACATTTGTACACAAGTACAGCATATTCCCCCCCCCCCCCCCCCCCAAGTTTTTCCATGCAAACTGTCACCAGAATAGTTGCATCTATTTCTTAAACACTTAATCACATCTCCATCAACTTGGAAAACTCTGTGATCTTATTACCTTTACTACTTTCCTTCTTTCTATCCTCCTCTCCCTGCACTCTTCTCCTCCATATAGTCTCAGTAATGCCCAAATTACTGCCCTCTGCAACACCTTCAACTACATCATCTGTGTTCTTCAGTCGCACGAACCCCGTGTGAGACCTCTGTTGACTGGACCTCCCTTTCCGATACACCAAAAGCTGTACAATTATGAATAATACAGTTAGTAGACATGATAAGAACAATGTCACATACATGAGAGCCATATGGTTCACATTTTCATATAGATATCCAGTCATCACAGGAACAGTCATCTCCCCCACACCACACCCAGCCACAAACACAGCAGTGGCGCGGCCTGAGAGAGGGTAGCAAGAGTCCGCCCAGGAAATTGCAGTAGGAAACAGCGACGACATTCCCACACCTAGGAAGACTGTTCCAACCCATAAGATGGCTGGACTTACAGGTACACCAAAACTGAGGATTAAGGCACCAACCACAGTAAAGCACAAGTTCATAACCATCATTCTTGAAGGTTTGACACAGCGAGCAACGAAAATAGCAAAGCCTCTTCCCAGGGCCAAACAGCCCCAGAAGAGAGCAGTCAGTGATGCACCCTCTGCTGGTGTCCACGGATGTTCAGGGTAGCAAACAGCAAAAGTGGCCAGAAGACCACCAAATGTGACTTCCATTCCCATATATGCCAGGAAGAAGAAGAATAGCAGGAGAATAACTGAAGCCACAAAACATTTTGTGAAAGGGTTTCTGCTCGGATCTCGATACTGTCGTGTAAACATTGGGAACTTCAATATTCGGTCTTTGCAATGGAGAAACAAGAATAAGCCAGCATTGATCGCTAGAAGGAGGCCAATGACCAAGTAAGCAAACTGAATCCTGGACATTCTTGCCAACGTAGCCACCACATCTCTAAAGAGATAATCCGTAGTATCGGGTTTGAAGACTGAAGATCTATTTGAAGCTGACTTGGCTGTAGTAATATCTGATGTTGCAACAGTCTCTGAAACTAGTGCCGTTGTTACAGAGATGAATCTTGTCGATGCTGCTGTAGTTGTGGAAACAGTTGACAATGAAGCAGCTGGTGTAATGGTAGGTGTTGAAGTTGTTGTAGATATGGTTGAATTAATAGCCACAGTTGGTGTAGTGACTGTTCCTGTAGCAACAAATGTATCATTGGTCCCGAGGTCTGATTGGTGTCCAGTATTATTCAAATCTTGAGTATCATTTATCACATTCTCAATGCGACTTGTCACAATCTCAGAAGTCACATTCAAACCAAGACCTTCAGTGGAGATCTCAGTTGTTGGTGTCTTCTCTATCCGACTGTTCTTTGCAGGATTATGCTTTAAATCTTTTATTTTGGGATCAATAGATGCAGCATCAGCATGTTCCTTGCTGAGAAAATCACCATTATTAACACCAGGTTTCTTCGGCCTCTCCGTAATGACATTTGGAATCACGGTGGTAGTTGGATACTGTCCAGTACTGTTATACAACAAATTAGTATCATTTCCCACAATTATACTATTTTCAATCTCTGTATCATTTAAAATTTGTCTTTTGGCACGCAAAATAAATAGGTTTTTTAATTCTTCTCCACTGGCGATACTGTCAGTATTGTACTGGGGTGGTTTATTTTTTAAATCTTTCAATTTCACATCAAAAGGTGCGGCTTCTGCAAGTTCCTTACTAAGAACCTGGCCACTGCTGAAGTCAGGTTTCATAGGTCTTTTAGTAATTGTACTTGCTATCAAGGACTTCGTTAGATTCTGTCCTGCAATTATACTCTCTTCAATCTTAGCTTCTTTTAAATTTTGTCTCTTGTCAAAGGAAATAAATAAACTTTTTAGCCCGTCTTCATTAGCTGTAACATCAAGATGTTTCTTCCTCCAACGATTTGTGTTTGCAAAAAAATAATTTTTAGGCCATAATGGAATTAAACTGGTCTTGACAGCACTGATGTGAGAGTGTCCTGTAGCATTATTCATTATCTGTGCACCATCATCTGAATGAGAAACTCTCAGGCTCAAAGCATCCTGCTTCAGTGGATAATCTTGATCCAACATCTTAAGGCTAGATAAATCGCGGGTTAATCGGTGATTTGATGAAAGTGACCCACAAGGGATCCCTGTAAAATTAACTGGATACTGATATCCCTTTGTTGTGTTGTCAAAAGCATGTCCGTCTGTGAGAAACGGCTCTGCAATTAGAGGTGCTAGAAAAGCCCCAACGCCAAAAGCAAAGTGCAAAATCTGCATAAAAGGTGCACTCCTCTTGCCCCAGATTTTTATGCAGAAAACATTTCCACCTGAAAAGTAAAATAACACAGAAATGATAAGCCGCACACTAATAGACAACTACTGTAATGGATATAATAACTGATAATATAATCAACATTACACCCTAATCCCACTACAAGTCATCATTCAAACTATGAATGTAAAGATTAATAAATTTTATATTATTACTATATTCTCATTTTTTTCCCTGACGAATGAACACTTCTCACAGACGATGCCATACCTGTGTCCAGCACTCCAATGGCCACACCTTGCATACAGAACAAAGCTGAGAGAGTTAACAGCGCACTGCACCATGGGATGCCTGCAGTGGCAACCGCAACAACAGCCAATGTGTAAAACAACAATATTTGCTGATCAAAGAAATCAAAAAGGATCCCTCCAACTAAAGAGCCGATGAGAAAACCAACTGATCGGGCAATGAAGATGAAGGTCATGTGTTCTGTATCGCGGCTAACCCTCCTGCCAAGGTCAAGAAGTGTCGGGCCTGGAATGGCTATGCATAATCCCTGGGAATAAGATTAAAAAAGCAGTTCAGATCAAACAAGTACAAAAATAAGTATACAAGTTAATTACAGTATCCTATCATCAGCTATTTTTAGAAGGATTCAGGCTTTCGAGCATAAATGTTATAGAAGAATTTTGCGCATTTGCTATAAAGAGCACAAAACAAATGTCTATGTTAGAGAGAAGATAAACACCTATGCAGGCCACCAAGAACCACTTTTGTCAATAGTGAAACGTCGAAAGCTTGCCTGGTTTGGGCATGTAACTCGTCATGACTCCCTTTCGAAAACGATCCTTCAGGGAACAGTCGAAGGTAAACGGAGAAGAGGAAGGCAGAGAAAATCCTGGGCTGATAACATCAAAGAATGGGCAGGACACGGTTTTTCCACACTTGTACGCATTGCTGAGGATAGAGAGCAGTGGAGGACCCTGTCTGCTGATGCTTCCACCATGGCACCCCTACGACCCATGACGGGTTACGGGCTGAGATGAGATGATCATCAGCTATCTAGGTGAGACCAGGTCGTCTTTTTCCAGGTAAGCACTGGACACAACAGACTGAGATACCACTGATAGTATCTGTGCAGGACTTTTGGCACCAGCCTCTTCACAGCCGAACATCTGCTGCAGTCCTACCCAATATATAGAAATGAATGGAATAGCATATGGCAACAACCTATTTTTCTCCATAAAAACTGTTTGGAGATGTCAGGAACCTTGAGCTGACTACTGCCGTTTTTTAAGAGTCATTAATGTGGAAGTCTGTAGGTGAATGAGGAAGAAAAAAATCACAATATATTGCAATGATTGAAATGAACAACAGTGTGCCGTCTGGTCGATACAGTCTTAAAAAAGAATTCAGAGATGCAGTAAAAGTGGGTAAGGGTTTGAAATAAGTTTATAAATCCTAAGCCTTCTGTAACAGCAAATAAATGAGTTAAGAGGCAGAAGGACACAGTCACTGGCTATTTGAAATCAAAAGAAGAAGCATTATTAATAGGTCATAAGAACATAATAGAAAGGTTGACAGAATACATCAAGGAGCTGTATGATCATGAAAGACCAGATTTGAAGGACCAGCACAGTTGTGAAGGACCTCCAATACTTATGAAAGAGGTAGAGGATGCCATGCGCCACATGAAAAAAGGTGAAGCGCCAGGATCAGATAATATAACTGTAGAGGAAATGGAAGCTTTGGGAGAATTTGAAATGATAACAAAACTCTTAAATGACATCTACAAAAGTGGTCAAATACCTGATGATCTGCTAAAATCAATATTCATAGCTTTGCCAAAGAAACCTGGAGCCATGGAATGTGAAGAAAATTGCACCATTAGTCTTATGAGTCATGTAACCAAAACATTATTACAAATCACCATGAGATGAGTAAGAAATAAAATTAAACAAGAAATCAGTGATGAACAGTGTGGATTTGTAGAAGGTAAAGGCACAAACAATGCCATATATATTATAAGAACATTAACAGAAAGAGCCACAGACATAAAGGCAGATCTGTACTTATGCTTTATAGATTACACTAAGGCATTTGACAAAGTGAAGAATGAGGAAATTATCAAAATGTTGGAAAGCATCAATACACTGATGGTAAGGGCTTGAAGACAATAAAGAACATGTACTGGCAACAAACAGCAGCTGTAAGAGTTAGCAGCCAAACAGGAATGTTTCAGCAAGTTAAAAAGGTGTAAGGCAAGGATGTGTGCTGTCACCGGATCTGTTCAATCTGTACAGTGAAAGTATAACGAGACCACTGGAGGACATATCAAGAATATCTGTTGATGGACATAATGTAAACAATTTTAGATACGCTGAGTTAACATTACCTTAATACACAGTAGAGTATATTTAAATTTTGTTTTCTCGTGATAAGAAAAGCCAAATTTAGCTCCCGAGGTCTACGACGATATGAAAGAAAGAACAGGACCACTGTACCCTAAGGCGAGATCGTACTTACTTACTTACTTAGTCGTTCCCCTTCTACCGTGAGGTGTAGAGGTTTGGAAGAGAGAGCGCCAGACTATCCTATCGGCTGTCTTTCTCCTGGCCTGGTTCCATTCTAGTCCTCGATCCTTCAAAGATTGTCTAATGTTGTCCTCCCAGCGGACTCTGGGTCGTCCTCGGGGTCTGGATCCTTGGCTCTTTGTTTCCCATGCTTGTCGTGGTATCCGATCTTCTCCCATTCTGCAGATATGGCCAAACCATCTTAATTAGATCGTACAAGGTCACTAATATGAGGTTGTGCATGGTGATGGTAACCTTATCATGTAAAACAAGATTCCACAGAAACCAACACTACAACAGCATCAAACAGTTTGGTGCAGGTTTCCTTCAAGGGAACCTGCTGTAATGGTGGATACATGCTCCACACTTAGCACAGCTGAAAATGACGATAAGAAAAAATTCAAACACCAACCAAGCAAGAAAATGATGATGAGAAAAAAATTCAAGAACTAACCAAGCAAAAAAATTATGATAAGAAAAAATTCAAAAACTGACCAACAAAACAAATGATGATAAGAAAAAATTCAAAAACTAACCAGCCAAAAAAATGATGATAAGTAAAAATTCAAAAACTAACCAAGCAAAAAAATGCCATTGAAAGAGCCACTGTTTTCAGAAATCTCCGCTTCCATTTTTTTTTCTCTAGCGCTGTTTGTTTGTGACGAATAAGCTGTTCCCTCTGATCAAATTCTGTATTCTCCTCCTCCTCTGTTAAATCTAGACCACTACTGGACATTTTCTGTGAAAATAAATTGTTTCATCTGTAAGAATTACTCAACAACTATTTTACATGACACAGATAGACTAAGATTTACTAATGATAAATGAAGAAGGGAGGAAATCTGACTCCTGTGAACAGTAAATAAGTTAGCAAATAAATAAAGGTAATTACCAGGTACTCGTTGGACATAAAGGATGACTCCAGACAACAGAAAAGACAATTTAAGTGATAGGCTTACCGGGAATCGAACCTAGGACCAACTAAATGGAGCCATCGCTTTGCTGTGACAGTACATCGTGAAAGGATGCTCAGCCCATTTTGCACCCCATAAAAAGTGCATTATTGGCTGAGGTCATTCTCATGACACCAACACAACTATGGTATATAGGACCTGTGGATGACCCAGAAAGTTTAAAGACTAATATAACTTTCCTATCAGCAAGTATAGACCAAATAAAGGCCAAAATACTTGTGTCAAGTAATGTGTAGTGGAAGACGAATAACACATAATAGACGGGTAGGTTAAAGTCACAGATGGGTGAACTCTTAAATAAATAATAGAGGAAACCTGAGTCCTGTGAACACTAAATAAATAAAGATAATTAACAGCATAAAGGCATAAAGGATAACAACAGAAAAGAAAATATAAGTGATAGGCTTACCAGGAATCGAACCTAGGACCAACCAAACAGGGCCATTGCCTTGCTGTGACAGTGCATTGTGTAAGGACGCTGAGGTACACTTAACATACACGTCAACAACACTTAGCTTAAACAAGCTTCCAGGGTTTACATACTCAGGTAGCATTTTAACAGTATTTTGGCCTTTATTTGGTCTATACTTGCTGATAGCAAAGTTATATTAGTGACTGCATCTGTCTTAGAGTGGTGTGTCTTATAAATAAATTTATTATGACAAATTAAAGTCAGTTAAACAATAAACCAAAAACCTCAAGTTTAACACAATTTTTTTAAAAATTTATTTATTGTCTCTGCGTTATGCACCTCAAACAGTGTGACAGTACATGAAACACTGCTAAAGGGAAATCACTCCAAGGGAATATTCTGTGCAGAACGATTGGCAACGTTCTTTTGGAGATTACCCAATAAACTACATTACGCGAAAGGGCGAAATTTCAAACATTCCCATTTAAATTTCAGTTCCGACGACATAATTAAAGTCGCCATCCCCACAGAATCGAGTAAATTATTATTGACAGTCCTGGAAGATTTCATACTGTTGGATCGTTTATAACAGATTATCATCATATTTTAACTCAGATTTTGTATCTATCATTCTGTATGTTTCTTTAACCAGTTGTGAAAAAAAAAACATGAATATTTTAACACGGTCATGGACGGCTTTAGGCCGATTTAACGTATTTGACCCATCGGGCCCCACGCATATACATATATATATATATAATTTTGTTTGCCATATGTTGACATCAAAACACATTACAACAAAAATAATTTTAAATGCAGGGAGCCTCATCAGAATGGCCCAGATCAGGCCATGCAATTCCTCAGGCCGATCCTTAGCATGGTTCTAGGTTTAGTCAGTTAAAACATCCACGTCTATTGGAAGTTACAAATAATTTTTATATTTAATTTAAAATGTTAATGAAATTATCTATTTATTGCACAACCGTTACTAAATGTCAAAATGAACTGAAAAAAAAATGTTCATGTTTTGCCATTGATCATCAAGAGTAAGAAAAAGAATGTAGTTTTAAATCAGTGGACTGTACTTCAAACTGCTTTCCATGATTCAGAAATTGCCAACAAATTTGCATTTGCCAGCACCAAAGCACTTGATGATACACTTTTTGAAAGACTGGAAGAAAACAACATTGCTCATTATGGTGTTTTCACTGATATGAACAGACATGTCTCGGGTAAACTATTTTAAATAGTCATTCAGTATTTTCACTTGAAAGTCAGGGGTTTACCATACAAATTAATTAAGGTGCACAATACACAAAACAAGGCAGCAGAAACGATTTTAAAATATCTATTGAAACATTTGTTTAAAATACGACTTTTTCAGAGAAATAGTTGCGTTTACTTGAGATAACTGTAGCAAAATGTTATGTGGAACTGGGCATAATGTTGAGGTTATGGCATCTCTATGAATTCTTTTATAAGGCCCTATCAAACAGACAGCCCACTGTTCTTCATTTCAACTGCCTCAGCGACATCGTCATGTATTCAATTGAACGTTTTTCCCTCTTCTGCGAAGATAATGAAAAAAAAAGGACCACTGCTCCCATCGAGCATATTGTATGGAGTCAATGCAATAAGGTTGTGTATGGGCATGTACAACAGATTGCTAGAAATAGAAACTGTAAGAGCTTAAAGGCTGCTTTGACACAATGCACAATAGAATGCTCAAGTCTCCAAGAACTGGTGTGGATCTACTGTCCTGCAGGGGTATGTGGCAATGAGAGAGCTGACAGACTGGCCTCGAGAGCACCCATAGTGGGGACACTGGATATGGATAAGGGAGAGATACTAATGGCTATTAATGATCGCCTGCTAGAAAATGACACTGCAGTGGATATATAACTAGGCTGAGACTGTTGGAGTTTGGCATCAAACATGGGATTAGCAGAGAAGGAAGTGAGAGAAGATGCATCCATCGTATATACAACCAGTTTGCTATAGATACAATTAGCATCCATAGTCTTCGATATTTGCTGAGGGAGACTGAGCACATATGGCTTTGTCCTGAGTGCTGAGAGGTCGATTCTGATTAACAATAACAATGCACAAGCTTCCTGAATATGTGCCAGCTATTATGTTTTCTCTTTGCTTCTAAATGGGAAAAAAGGATGAGAAAGAGAGACAGATGAACCTGTATCAATGCCATTATTTTCAGCATTTGCTTTATTTAAAAGCCTTGTGAATCCATGTTGATAAACACAGGGTCAATATTTACGCTATCGTGTCATAAAATTCGAACATTTCTGACAATAAAGATTGAAACACTAAATGTAATTTTTTTTACAAATTAGGCCTATATGAAAATGTATTTCAAACTTTCAGTATGAATCTTATTGAAATTTAACAAATCTTAAGGTGTTCACGATAATGCTTTGATAATCTACAGGTCGCCTGTACCTGGTCAGACCTGGAACGATATTGCTGTTCATAAGGGCAGGCCACATCGTTGACTACACAACATGCCAGTTATTAATAATGTTAAAAGTAAGCTTACAATCGCGTTTATGCACTTCTAATCTTGAAAGATTTCGGTCAGGCCATCTTAAAGGGAATGCATTACTATTTAGATTTTACTTGAAAGTTAAAGTCAACATTTTTACAACTGATATACTTTACTTTAATAAAGTTTAATAATTGCAGTAAATACTAAAATAGTATACCTGGCTAGATAAACAAACCGGTGGTTCTTGCTTATTTTTATCATGGCAGGATTCGGGGATACGATCCATCCTTACATTAGATACTTGCACTATGCATTATGTTTTCTGTTAGTGTTTCTTGTAATTGTAACTATTGGCAATTTTCAGGTTTTTATCTCAAAGCAGACATTGTCTCAGTGGGATGAAGGTATGTTTGCAGTATTTTATCAGGTCACTCTGTGTGCAGTCTGATATGAAGTGAAATTTAAATGTTTTTCGTGATAAATATTAGTATATAGGCCCTAGGCCTATTAGCAAAAATAATGAAGATCTGCATATCACCAGGTCCACTTAACATACACGTCTACAACACCTAGCTTAAACAAGCTTCCAGGATTTACATACCCAGGAAGCATTTTAATACAAAATGGAAGACTTGACAGAGAAATTGAAACAGAAAGCCAGTGTAGTGACTTAGCAACTGTCACTACTGAATATATCAATAGGGAAACTAATCAAACGCTGATAAATTGTATATTCTTACCAGCTGTTTGCTGGTAAACATGGCAGGCCTACCCGACCAAAGCATAGGAGAGGAAAATCACACCCTGTAATATGAGATAAAACTCGAAGAGATAAAAGACATTTCATCAATGAACTGGCCGTAGAAGCTGAAAATGCTGCAAGAACTGGTAATAGTAGGTGCCTTTATCAAATTACAAAACAACTATGTCACCAGCCTACTGCTATGGAAACACCTGTTAAAGGTAAATTAGGGAATTCAATACCAACAGAAAAAGAACAAATGAAGAGATGGGCTGAGCACTTCATGGAGGTGCTAAACAGACCACCACCAACAGTAACACCTGATTTTAATAATGAAACATCCACAACCACCTTGCCAATAACTTGCGATGAATTCACGCTGGACGAGATCAAACAAGCCGTTAAAAGATTAAAAAATTTTAAAGCTGCTGGAGTTGACGAAATTTCAGGGGAAATGATTAAAGCAGTTAATGACAACAACCTCTTGAGAATTTTAGATATTATAAATGAAGTATGGAGAGAAGAACAACCACCACAACAATGGAAAGACAGTATTATTGTAAAGTTACCGAAGAAAGGTGATCTATCAGACTGTAATAACTGGCGTGGTATATCTCTATTATCAGTACCTGGAAAATTATTATGTTGCATGATGTTAGAAAGACTTAAATTGCATGCTGACGAAAAGATCAGATAAGAACAAGCGGGTTTCAGGCCGAAACGATCATGTATTGATCAAATATTCACACTAAGAACAATTATAGAAGAATCAGTGGAAAGGCAATCGCCACTTATTATCACCTTCGTCGATTTTCAAAAAGCCTTTGATAGTCTACACCGCCCATCATTGTGGAAGATACTTACAATCTATGGTTTTCCAACAAAATATGTGAATATAATCAAAGCGCTATATGACAATGCAAGATGTTGTGTTAGAACAAATAAAGGGAATACAGAATGGTTTACAGTAGAAACAGGGGTGAAACAAGGCTGTATTATGTCACCACTACTTTTTGGAATAGCTATTGATTGGGTTATGAGAAACTATACCCACAATGAACAATTGGGTATAAAATGGACAAATGGAAAATTCCTGGGGGACCTGGATTTCACAGATGATGTAGCATTCTTAAGTTCAACACCAAGACAATCCCAAGAAGCAATAAATAATTTGTGTCATCTCTCGGTTAAAATTGGTCTCCAAATAAATGCCTCTAAAACTAAAGCTATGAACTTTTCTAACGAGACCTTTGATATCATCTTGAACGGGGAAAAACTACAGAAAGTTGAAAGTTTCAATTATTTAGGCAGTAAAATGACTGAGGATGGTGACACAACAAGAGAAATCCATACTAGAATTGCTTTGGCAGCTAGCGCCTTCAATAGATTATCTAACATTTGGAAATTACGATCATTGAATATATACATACCAAGCTTCGTCTGTTTAATTCAAATGTTATCTCAGTGTTAACATACGGCTGTGAGAGTTGGAAAATAACAAAATCATTGGAGAACAAGCTGAATACATTCGAGAACAAATGTCTTAGAAAACTCATGAACATCAGTTGGAAAGAATTCAAGACTAATCGACAAATAAGAGAAGACTCTAGGCAGAAATATGTCTCCGACTATATAAGGAAAAGACGATGGTCATATATCGGTCATGTCCTACGAATGCAAAACAACAGAATACCACTACAGGCGCTCACTTGGGTTCCTGAGGGTAAGCGGAAAAAAGGAAGACCAAAAGAAACACTCAGAAGAACAATAATAAGAGAAGGAAGAACGTTGGGCCTAAATAATGTGCAAGAGCTAAGAGGAGTGGCGTCACAACGAACAACCTGGAGAGCACTGGTTTCTGCCTTATGCGCCGTGTTTGGCGCTTAAAGAATTTATTATTATTATTATTAATATGAGATGTTTAAGAAAAGCCATTAATATTGCCAGGAAGGACAGACAGAAATGATAATAGAAAAATTGTAGGAACTAAATCCTGAATCAAGTATATAGAAAGACAAAAAAACTGGTTTGGCCATCTCACTAGATTAGAGCCAGATAAATTACCACTGTGCGCCTACAACAAAAGATCTGGTTTCAGAGCATGGGGAAGACAGAGAGGCCGATGAATAGACAACATGACAGAAATTCTACAACAGCAGCATCCAGTGTGACTGCTTGACTCAAGGATGCAAACTTCATCTCGCCACTAGACTTCACAGAAAGAAAGTAAAAATTGAGTTGAAGGAAGCATATATTAACAGAAACATTAATTCTGTCTGTCTAAGGCAGTTTTTTAGGTTTAACCATGGTACAAAAATGGATGCAAACTTTTTTCTTTGACAGGTTATGTTTTAAAACCAGCAGGAAATGTTTATATTTAAGAAAAAATCTCTCATAATATATTTATAGTAGTTTCAAATGGGCTGAATAATATTTTGATGATTTACAAGCCCTGTTATATGCCACAAATAAGTGTGTAATATAGCATACAAAGTGAATGAGTAAATCTGACAATTACTAAATGCAGCTGTTGGTAAAATAAGGTAGGCCTACTTGGTTGTGGCGCACCATACGGCTTGTGGGACAGAAAGAGTTACACATTTTTATTAAAGCCGTACGCACATTAGTTGAGTGCATGTCAGAGAAAAGAGAACATAAAATTTCTAAACACCTTGTGGGTTGAATCACACACCACCAGTTCGCCAATTCATGTAGATAAGTAGCCACACTCTTGATCCATAACTTTAGCATTTTTTTTTTTAGTGTATGGCCTTTTATCTTTTACAGAACACAAAATAGGGTTAAGGTTAGCATTAGGGATTTTTTTTTCTGTTTCTTCAGCCTAACCGTAAATCCTGGTGCTAAACTGCTAATCATAACCAAGTTTCCAGCATTTTGCTTTCTTTTTGCAAATAATAAATGGTTACAAATCTTACAACCAGAATGGTTAATACTAATCTTAACTGTAACCAGGGGCAGACTAAATGGTTGGGCAGTGCCTGGAGGCCCACTCTCCCCTAGCCTCTGTCTAGCTTAATCTATGTTGAATGTGTGGTTAGGTGCCAATGACCCTTATTTCCCAGGGTCCAGAGCACTGTCCGTCTGCCCCTGACCATACCCCTAACCCTGTTTTGAGGTTTTTAAAAAAAAAGCTCTTTGACACAAAACAGGAAAGTGCAGTAGTTATAAATAACAAATTGGGATAGCCTACTTATCGACTGCGACTTGCGCAAATGTGTCCAGTATTCTGTGATTCAGTCAACCCAATGAAAGGAGGCAGAATTAAAGGAAAAGTGAATTGGGGCCATTAGTACTACATGTTACCCACACTGGAACAAACAGAGCAGAATGTTTTCATGTCTTCCTGCTGAAAACAGCCAGTATGGCTCTGCTCTCAGCATCTGCCTTAGGCTGGCACACAAAATTACTGTCATTACATGTATTTTTCCTGCTTTGTAAAACACTGACCTACATAGAAAAATATTAGAGAATAAATGCTTCTTAAGAAGGCACGTGTTAACAGTCAACTCACAATTTGTCTCGTCTCCCCTGTTCACAGACAGCCCAGTTCTGGTACGTTTCCTAGGAAATTTAGCTGTGTTGGCCATCTTCATCCTACAGCATAGCTTGATGGCAACTGAATGGTTCAAGGCCAAACTGGCAATATGGTTACAGATAACAGTGTCAGAAAGGCTTGTCTACATCACCTGTACTTGTTTGACACTTATGGTGAGTAAAATTTTTGGGTGAATCACAGAATACTGTGCAGTTGGCCATATAGTTATAGTCCTGTTGCCAGCAGGGTTAAGGTTAGCACTAATGGTTATGTTTTTGTCTAACCCTAAATCCTAATGCTACACTCTGACTGCATTCTCCTGAAATAAACACATAAAAGCACTCTTAATTTATTACACTACTGCTGACCTGAACCTGATGGAGTCATGGAATAGTAGACAGATACATACATGTCGGCCAGTTGACTGTCCATATATTGACCTTGTCACTAACCTTAACCATAAAAGTAACCCTGTTTTTGAGCTTTTTCCTACAAATATTTGGCTGTATGTTTAAAAGGAAGAAACAAAAAAAGTAGAAACTTAATGCCGACAAACTATGAAAATGTGCGTAAAGCCATCACTAACATGATTCAATTCAACTAGACTCATATTTCTCTTACACCGTTGACATTGATAATGATCTGTAAAATAATTTTTAATATCCCTTTTTGACATTTTAATCACTCCAAGCAACACTGCTGACATGACACGACCCAAATATCAATGGCCATTTGGGAGACATCATGAAGTCTCTGCCAGATACTGTTATGCTTTATTTCAGATCTGTCAGTTAATGTCATGATGTAGTTCAAAACTATTTAACTGATCTGTTTACACTGATTTTATATTTAATTAACACATTAACTACCGCAAGCTGGTGGGACCAACTTATGAAATCATATCATTTGGACCATGAGCTGCTCAGAACGTTGATCAATATTTAGTAATAAAACGAATGAAAAATGTACTGAAACACTTTCTGATCTGGTTCGAGATTTTAAGTTGCCACCGGAAAACAAATTCCCAAAGCATGGTTGTTGTAGAACACTGGAAAATAGATATTATGTTCATATTTTTCAGCGTTTTGGGTTAGTTACCAATATTTTATGAAAGTGGTGTAGCTGTGATTATGTAAGCTACCAATAGTGTAAATATTAGTCAGTATGTCTGTCCTTGGGCTTGTTATTATTGTAATTGGATATACCATGTGATAATCACGTACAGAAAAGCGTTAACTGCCTTAGAAACAAGCAACATGTTGATATGTTGATACTTACTTACTTACTTAGTCGTTCCCCTTCTACCGTGAGGTGTAGAGGTTTGGAAGAGAGAGCGCCAAACTATTCTATCGGCTGTCTTCCTCCTGGCCTGGTTCCATTCTAGTCCTCGATCCTTCAAAGATTGTCTAATGTTGTCCTCCCAGCAGACTCTGGGTCGTCCTCGGGGTCTGGATCCTTGGCTCTTTGTTTCCCATGCTTGTCGTGGTATCCGATCTGATATGTTGATAATTTTAATAAAAGTTGAAACTTTGTTTGTCTTTCAATCAATGAATATTATTAATAATATTTACCATACCTGTAAACATAATTTGTTTTCTGCTTGTTGTAATAGTACATTAATTTATCTTTAAATTGACGTATAATTCACAAAAATCTGTAAGCAATTATGAAAACTACAGCTTAATTTGTGCATACACCTACAGGGTGAAAATGGGAACAAAATTTAATTACACCACAGAGTGTTTTCTAATTCAGTAGTTAATGTGTTAATTCTAAAGTATATTCCTCTTTTGCCCATGTGTTACACTCTTTCTCCCATGTGTTACACTCTTTCGCCCATGTGTTACACTCTTTCGCCCATGTGTTACAAGGGCTGAAAAAGAAAATCATAGAGTACAGATGCTGTAACCTGCCAGACATGTCACAGAGGACGACCAAGAAGGATTGAGTGTATGGCCAGCTATTCCTTCCTGTTGAAACTTAAAGCCAAAAAACCTTCCAGAACAACATGGGCAAGTCAATTAAAGAAATAGCAGTGGAACTGGATGTGAAGAAAAGATGCTGGCATTGGCCAGGACACACACTGAGAAAGCTGGTTGATAGCATTACAAGGCAGTCCTTGTATTGGAATCCCCAGGGGGAGAGAGGTAGAGAGAGACCAAAGACACTTGGAGAAGAGAACTGGAGTGAGACATGAAAGGAATAAAGAAGACATGGAAAGGCCTTGAACAAATGGGAAAGGACAGGAAGGTATGTAGTGTTTCTGTTGAATAAACACATAGTGGTGCTTAGCTGGTAGGGAGGATAGTGTGACTCACTTCCATAGCTAGGCGGGGGTGCTGCACGGAAGGTCCTGGGTTCGATTTCCCGGTAAGCCATTCACGTCTGTTGGTTTTTCTGTTGTCTAAGTTTTCTACTTCTTTTTTATTCACGAGTGCCAGAAAACTATACCTTTATGAGTGTGTAATATTTATTTTCTGTTGAAAGCCTATGCTCCACACACAGCTGAAAAGTAATGATGATGATATTCCTTTCTGCTTAGCATTAAATTCTTGTGTTACTGTTAGCCTGTGACACATCAAAATAATATAATGATCAAAATAATATAATGATCAAAATAATATAATGCTTGTTACAATTACAGTTTGCGTTAATTATTATACAAAAGTGAGTTTTTTTATTTTTGTGTACAAAGAGAACAAAGCTTGTCTGCTTTAATTTACACATCTTGGCTTCTGCAGAAAATGGCTGATTCAACAATGTGCAAATTTCTCCTGATGCAAAGGATTTTCAACTCCGCCGATGCCGGTCCCAAGCCCGGATGAAAAAGGAGGAGGGCGGCCTGCATGGAGGCCGTAAGGAGGCAGCCCCTCCACCATGCAAAGGCACAACAGGCCAATCACCTGTTTGCCTTAAAACAAAGATTACTAGTTATAATAGAGAGAAAACCGGACTGATTCTAAAGGCGACGAACTGGAACGGACTACGGACTACGACTTATGGAACTTGGAACACAAGAAGTATAAATGGGAAAGAAGAGGAGCTGGTGGAAGAGATGAGGAAGCAAAACTAGAAATCCTGGCTATTACGGAAACAAAGAAAAAGGGACAAGGAGTCATGGATCTCGATGGCAACACGCTGCTATACAGTGGTGTACCCTGTCATGGAATATTCTAATCCACATATATAAATTATCAATTAAATATAAAGCCTAATAAATACATATAATAAAGAAAAGAGCAATGGTAAAATGACAGTGCTATCACAAAGAATGTACTCGAAATCCCCCTTGTTTTCTGCTTCGTCTGCAAATTGTAACGCTTTCACGTTGATAGTAAAGCTTACTGTATTATTACCCGCCTTCTTCAATGAAACGTGTGCTGTATTTCTTGGAAAAGCATTGAGACGTACTGCGTAATGACCTAAATTAACCCTAACATTAATTATACTGCGTTACCAAAACGAACGAACAGATGGACTAAAGGGATAAAAAGAGAAGGGAGAGGCAGAAAGCCGAACACTAAACCCGCTTCGCGCGATACACAATTACTACCATCACGCGTGTAAGTCTACATGCACTAATTTTTTTTCAGACGGACAGTGATAAAATACACTACCCTTTCCCAGAGTTAGGTTTATAAATCATAACAGACTCTTATTAGAAAAGACAACATTATATGGGTTTACGTTTGAACACATAACAGTACCCAGACAGCACATCTTCTAAACAGGAGATAGAAGAAATTGCATATTTTGAACGCAGCCACGTAGCTCCTTTAAATTAGTATTTTTGGGTTCCTTAGGGTTTGCTGACAAATAATATGTAAAACGTTACGCAAATAGTCCAGGAATTAATAAATTATACCCAAAATAAAATATTGGGGGTGCCTGACAGCATAAAATCATTTCTGCTCATAAGATTTTTTTTTAACGTGTTTGAAAAAATTTTACGTTACAGAAATAGCCTACCATGTAAACTTCAAATTGATTGGAGCGCAACAAATGAAAGCCTAACCACGATTGGTCGGGCTATAAATACTATCTTGGTTGTTAGGGGAGACGGGAAAAGATAACATTTTTTCAAACACTTGTCGAAACGTGGCTCATTGGCCAGTCTCGCTGATATACACACTTGGGAGCGTTAGTTCGAGACCACTAATTCAAATAAGCTTGATAAAGCGACAGTACGTTGAAGCCAGCTCACATTTTTGCTAAAATAAAAGCCTGGAACATAGGCAGAACGGAATTTGTGCCAGTTTGTGCCAGAATTCATTGCTAATCAACGTATCTGTGTTTATTTCCATGAAATTGTGGTAAGCTTGAACCATTCAGTATCTTTTAATGAAAAATTGAATGTGAATTGTTGATTTATGCCTGTATATATATGTGTAGTTCAGTGGCAAACGTGAGGTAAAGCCTATAATGCTCCAGCCTGAACAGAGGGTGTCGGAGAGAAGTAAAACGGCATGGAATGGCCAAATAGTACACTGACACCTGGATGATGGACTAGAAAGAAATAATGCTGGAAGTGCAGAGGCGTAGTAACCATTAAGAAGGGTAATACTGGAATAAAGTATTTCAAATGAAGCTGACTGTTGGCCTAACGCTCTGAACGCAATGTTTGTGCTGTATTGTGATCAGTGTAAAAGAGAATATAAATTAGTTATGAAGTAGAAGGTACATCCTTCTTGATTTCAGGGACAGTGGTCTTGATGGTACTGAGCAGCATCTGGTCAGAGATTTGCTGAATCCAGTGTCGGACAGCATACTCCTTGGTCCTTTTAGCTATCAGTGAGGTGTCTCCAGAGCCCAGAAGAGAATTCGAGCAGAGGAGTCCTCTCCTGCCGCCATCACTCAAGATAAGCAGAGTTGGCCAGCTGAGCTCAACATTATGTCCCCTCATCTTGAAATAACTTTATAAAAATACCATTCAGAGGGGAATTTACTTGTCTTAAAATCAGGAACTGTGAACATCTCCAATAATAGTCCCTAAAGACAAACTATTGAAGTCATGATGACCAATACCAACAGAGCTTGAACAAAACAAAACCAGTATTACCTCATTTTACTACTACACAACTGACACACATAGAACATTTGTACTAATATATGTCACTACAATATTCATATTAAATACATTCTGTACATAACTTGTAATTTAAATTGATTGTGATTCCTGGTTCCCTTGTAGTTGAATCAGGACACATATTCATTCATGCCAGTAATGAATACATATTGTTATTTGAAAGTTCATCAGTGACTCTTTTAAGATATCTTTGTAGAGTGTTATATGTATGTGAGTGTCACAGTGTTGTCAAGAGTAGTGGATTAAATTAAATTGTTTATCTGTCTGTTGTTGTGACTTACACTTCACCATACTCATACCCTAGACACATAACGTAGCATCACACTATTCCAGAATAATTCTGACTGAGATATATAGATATGTGGTAGCAAGTAAGGTTATCTATAATACACTACTCTTAATAGATATAGATACCTTCACAGCTGATCTCAGTCAGTACACTAAGTTCCCTATAAGTATTTATAACTTCCCACTTCACCACATATATTGGGGGCTCGTCCGGGATTTTGAATCTTTCACTATTAAAAATATTGGGGGGTAATTCACTTCAGGGAATATAAGAATTAAAAGGTATCCTTGGGTGGAGTTAAATAAGGTTGAGCTCACGGTGCCTGTGTTGTCCATTAGAGATTGAATTGTTGGTTAGACATTGTATAAATTTACATAATAGACAATGGCGGACCTGGCCAAATTTCGATCTGCTGCGGTTCAGACTGCAAAAGAGTTAGGATTAGATGGGCAAGTTATGGTTGCCTATGTCACAACGGAATGTGACAAATTTATTGAACGCGAAGAAAGAAGATTAGAAAAAGAAGCCGAAAGAAGGTTAGAGGCTGAAAGGGAAATTAAGAAGTTACAATTTGAAGCTGAGGCTGAGACTAAGAGGTTGCAGATTGAGGCTGAGACTAAGAGGTTGCAGATTGAGGCTGACAAAGAGGCTAAAGCAGTGGAAGCCGAGGAAAGAAGACAAGCTGCAGAAAGGGAAGAGAAGAAATTAGCTGCAGAAAGAGAAGAGAAGAGATTAGCTGCAGGGAGGGAAGCAGAAAAGGAGGAGAAGAGATTACAAAGGGAACATGAGTTACGACTAAGGGAGTTTGAGTTTCAAGGCCATGCTCCTGAAAATGGTGCCAGTCCTTTTGCCTCTGATGCTACGGTTACTCAAGGAGCCTCAATCTCAGCTATGAATTTTCATTTAGATCATTTTGTTGAGAAAGACGATGATATTGAGAGCTATATAAATAGGTACGAACTATTAGCTACCACGTATGGGTTAGAGAGAGAAAGGTGGAGCTTAAAGTTATCTCAGGGACTTCGTGGGGCAGCTTATGAAGTTTTTGCAAAAATGAGCAGAGGTGATCAGGAAAATTATGACATGCTAAAGCAGGCTCTTTTGTTAAGGTATGAAAAGAATGCAGAGTTTTACAGGAAAAAATTTAGGAATGCAAAACTACTGTCAGGTGAAACCTATCACCAGTTCTCTGCACGAATAGAGACATACTTGGAGAAATGGACTTCTCTGGGGGAAAACCCAAGATCTTAAGGAAATGGTCCTTATAGAGCAATTAAGAGAGTCCATGGCTCCAGACCTGAGAAAGTTTCTCATGGAACAAGGTGCAGAGAGGCTGGGTGAGTTGCTAAATGTTGCTGAAAGGTATCAAGCAGCTCAAGCAGAGGTAACAGGTAATAAAAAGAAACAGGTGGATAACTTTAGGGCACCACAGAACTTTAATAAATTTGATCCTAAGGATCAAAATAAAGGTAAGCACCAATTTGATAGGCCACGGTATGACAATAAAAATAAAATCCCACAATTCGATGAAAGGAAATATGATGAAAGAAAATCTTTCAACCAAGGGAAAAGGTGGTGTAAAAATTGTCAGATGGACAATCATGACACTGACCGTTGCAGAAGGAAACCTGTGTATATGGCAACCCTTCAGGTCAGGTCGACCTCAAGACAGGAGGAGGATATTATGTTGGATACCACCCCAGAAGAGATGAGGAAGGCACAGGCTGGGGATAAAACACTCAAGCCTTGTTTCAGAAAATTGTCAACTTGTCATACAACTCCAGGCAAGGGAGATTTTTACATGAAAAACAAGTTGATGTATAGGAAGACTGGAGCTAGATCCATAGGTCACGGACAGCTGGTACTTCCTAAAAGATATAGGGCAGACTTAATAAGGAGCCTACATGTGAAACCAGATGGGGACCATGAGGAGATAGGTACCATCATTCAAAAGGTGGCTCACAATTATTATTGGCCCAAAGCAAGATGGGACATTGAGAATTTTGTAGAAAGGTGTAGCATAGCACATGAGGGAACACCCACAAGTGGGAACATGGATCAGGACCTGGACACGCCACGGGGCAAAATTAGGCCTGATAATAAAAAGAGATATAGATTTGATAAAGTGGACCAAATGGAATGGGAAGCCCCTTTTCACGGACAAGCTTCACTTAACTGTTTTACAATGGCACTATGCGGAGAGTGCAAAAAGATGTCTTACCCCAGGATAAGCCGACAATCCCTCAATCGGACTTAAACAAACTGGAGGAAGAGGATGTAGAGAGGAAATCTCTCATCAAGAATTTTAAGTGGGGAGAAAGCCCCAAAAGAAAAATTGGTAGCGGTCGTTTTGTGATGAAAATTCTGGGAGGAAAAATCATCACTATAAAGCTTCAAGTGGAAGAGACCATACCGGTGCATGGACAAATAGGTCCACACAATTAAAGGTCCATATGTAGCTTTGTTAAGAACGTGGACTGATGAAAAGGCAGAGGAAAACATTACATCTTCATACCAATATGTGAATGAGCTGACCACTCGGTTGAAAACTGGCTGGAAACTTGCCAATGAAAATTTGAAACAAGCAGGAAGAAACATGCTGCCTATTATAACAGGAAGGCGAAAGACAGAAATTTGGCTGTGGGAGAGAAGGTACTGCTTCTTTTGCCCGGGAGTCAGAATAAGTTACAAATTGGATGGCAGGGTCCATATACAGTTCTAGAGAAGGTGTCTAGAACAAATTATAAGATAGATAAGAAGGGGAAAGAAAAAATCTATCATGTGAATCTCCTGAAGAAATATTTGGAAAGAGAACATCAGGAAGAGACACACACTTGTTGACCTTGTCCATCGCCATGGAGATGAAAAAGGAACCACTTTCATCATTTGAATATCCATTACACCCCTGTGAGACAGCAGCACAGGTGAAAATCAGTACACATTTAACGAAAACTCAGAAAGAGAGAGTGCAACAGGTTCTAAATAATCATGCAGAGGTGTTAACAGACCGACCAGGGCATACAAACCTATTGGAATATGATATGAAACTCATAGACTCCACACCTGTCTGTATGAAACCATATTCGATTCCGTTTGCTAAGGAAAAAAGCTTTGAAGGAAGAGATAGACTATCTGTTGAAGGAAGGAATTATTTCGCACAGTGAGTCTTCGTATAGTTCCGGTGTTGTACTTTTAAGGAAGCCCTCTGGAGAACATAGACTCTGTATAGATTACAGGAGACTGAATGCTATTACAGAAGGACAGGTGGATCCATTGCCGGATACAATCAGCTGTTTGCCAGACTAAATAAAGCTAAATATTTCTCAAAAGTGGATCTGAGTAAAGGATACTATCAGATTCCAGTAAAGCCTGAGGTTAGACCATACCTAGCTTTTAGTACCTCAGAAGGACACTATGAGTTTAATAGATTGCCATTTGGATTGAAGAATGCGCCTAGTGTCTTCTCTAGAATGATGAGAAAATTATTGGATCCTCTGAATAATCCCTGTATAACAAATTTTATGGATGATATCCTTATAGCAACAGAAACATTTTGAGGAAACACATTGACTCTCTGAACATGCTGTTTGATCGACTTAGGGAGGCAAATTTAACAGCCCGACCAACCAAATGTTGCGTTGGATGTAAAGAATTGGAATTTTTTGGGACACACAGTTTATCAGGGAAACATGACCCTGACCCAAAGAATTTAGAGAAACTACAGAAAGCCCCGAGACCACAAACCAAGAAGGACGTGAGATCCTTTGTCTCATTATGTGGTTTCTACCAGAAGTATATCAAAAACTTTAATTCCATATGTGCACCTTTAACGGAATTGACACGTAAAGGACTTCCAGATCGCATTACATGGACACCACAATGTGAAATGACTTACCAAGAATTGAAGGAAAAGCTCACAAGTAAACCCATTTTGAAATTACCTGACTTAAGTCAAGAATTCATAGTAAGGACGGATGCAAGTAATATTGGGCTAGGTGCAACTTTACTACAGAAATCAGAGGCATTGGATGGGGAATTAAGCCCAGTGGCATATGCTAGCAGAAAGTTGAATAAAGCTGAAATCAACTACTCAACTAGCGAAAAGAATGTCTTGCAGTAATATGGGCAATAAGAAATTCAATATTTATCTATATGGGAAGGCATTTAAGTTGCAAACTGACCACAAACCTTTATCGTTTTTAGCACAGGCTAAGCATGAGAACTCTAGGTTACTCCGATGGTCTTTGCTTCTGGCTCCATATAATTTTAGCATTGATATATATCTGGAAAAACCAATCTGGGAGCGGATTTTTTAAGCCGCCATCCGTGTGATGAGAATCACCGTAAACCCCAGAAATAATAATAAATTTCTCTATGTGTATATAGAATAAAGGACTGACATATAATGTCTGTTTTAAGAGGGGAGGTGTCATGGAATATTCTAATCCACATATATAAATTATTAGGTAAATATGAAGCCTAACAAATAAAATTAATAAAGAGAAGAGCAATGGTAAAATGACAGTGCTATCACAAAGAATGTACTCGAAATCCCCCTTGTTTTCTGCTTCGTCTGCAAATTGTAACGCTTTCACGTTGATAGTAAAGCTTACTGTATTATTACCCGCCTTCTTCAATGAAACGTGTGCTGTATTTCTTGGAAAAGCATTGAGACGTACTGCGTAATGACCTAAATTAACCCTAACATTAATTATACTGCGTTACCAAAACGAACGAACAGATGGACTAAAGGGATAAAAAGAGAAGGGAGAGGCAGAAAGCCGAACACTAAACCCGCTTCGCGCGATACACAATTACTACCATCACGCGTGTAAGTCTACATGCACTAATTTTTTTTCAGACGGACAGTGATAAAATACACTACCCTTTCCCAGAGTTAGGTTTATAAATCATAACAGACTCTTATTAGAAAAGACAACATTATATGGGTTTACGTTTGAACACATAACAGTACCCAGACAGCACATCTTCTAAACAGGAGATAGAAGAAATTGCATATTTTGAACGCAGCCACGTAGCTCCTTTAAATTAGTATTTTTGGGTTCCTTAGGGTTTGCTGACAAATAATATGTAAAACGTTACGCAAATAGTCCAGGAATTAATAAATTATACCCAAAATAAAATATTGGGGGTGCCTGACAGCATAAAATCATTTCTGCTCATAAGATTTTTTTTTTTTTAACGTGTTTGAAAAAATTTACGTTACAGAAATAGCCTACAATGTAAACTTCAAATTGATTGGAGCGCAACAAATGAAAGCCTAACCACGATTGGTCGGGCTATAAATACTATCTTGGTTGTTAGGGGAGACGGGAAAAGATAACATTTTTTCAAACACTTGTCGAAACGTGGCTCATTGGCCAGTCTCGCTGATATACACACTTGGGAGCGTTAGTTCGAGACCACTAATTCAAATAAGCTTGATAAAGCGACAGTACGTTGAAGCCAGCTCACATTTTTGCTAAAATAAAAGCCTGGAACATAGGCAGAACGGAATTTGTGCCAGTTTGTGCCAGAATTCATTGCTAATCAACGTATCTGTGTTTATTTCCATGAAATTGTGGTAAGCTTGAACCATTCAGTATCTTTTAATGAAAAATTGAATGTGAATTGTTGATTTATGCCTGTATATATATGTGTAGTTCAGTGGCAAACGTGAGGTAAAGCCTATAATGCTCCAGCCTGAACAGAGGGTGTCGGAGAGAAGTAAAACGGCATGGAATGGCCAAATAGTACACTGACACCTGGATGATGGACTAGAAAGAAATAATGCTGGAAGTGCAGAGGCGTAGTAACCATTAAGAAGGGTAATACTGGAATAAAGTATTTCAAATGAAGCTGACTGTTGGCCTAACGCTCTGAACGCAATGTTTGTGCTGTATTGTGATCAGTGTAAAAGAGAATATAAATTAGTTATGAAGTAGAAGGTACATCCTTCTTGATTTCAGGGACAGTGGTCTTGATGGTACTGAGCAGCATCTGGTCAGAGATTTGCTGAATCCAGTGTCGGACAGCATACTCCTTGGTCCTTTTAGCTATCAGTGAGGTGTCTCCAGAGCCCAGAAGAGAGAATTCGAGCAGAGGAGTCCTCTCCTGCCGCCATCACTCAAGATAAGCAGAGTTGGCCAGCTGAGCTCAACATTATGTCCCCTCATCTTGAAATAACTTTATAAAAATACCATTCAGAGGGGAATTTACTTGTCTTAAAATCAGGAACTGTGAACATCTCCAATAATAGTCCCTAAAGACAAACTATTGAAGTCATGATGACCAATACCAACAGAGCTTGAACAAAACAAAACCAGTATTACCTCATTTTACTACTACACAACTGACACACATAGAACATTTGTACTAATATATGTCACTACAATATTCATATTAAATACATTCTGTACATAACTTGTAATTTAAATTGATTGTGATTCCTGGTTCCCTTGTAGTTGAATCAGGACACATATTCATTCATGCCAGTAATGAATACATATTGTTATTTGAAAGTTCATCAGTGACTCTTTTAAGATATCTTTGTAGAGTGTTATATGTATGTGAGTGTCACAGTGTTGTCAAGAGTAGTGGATTAAATTAAATTGTTTATCTGTCTGTTGTTGTGACTACACTTCACCATACTCATACCCTAGACACATAACGTAGCATCACACTATTCAGCCATGACAGAAATTTGTGGCCAGAAACCAGAAAGATAGTATCAAGGGATGGAACTTTGTCTCGGAGCGCATTATGGTTGTAAAACTAAAAGAAGGAGAAACCATAGTCAACCTGGTCATAGTGTATGGGCCAAATGAGGATGAGAGAGCAGAGGTCAAGGAGGAATTCTTCGAGCTGCTTCACAAGACAGTGGATGACTGCCTAGATGAAGTTATCATGCTCGGAGATTTTATTGCCAGAGTTGGCAATGACCATGCTAGATGGGGTGGAGTTATCGGAAGATATGGAGAAGATACTCTCAATGACAATGGAAAGCGGCTCCTTAGATTCTGCAGTGAGCAGAATCTGATCATTACAAACACAAAGTTCCCCCATAAGCGCATACATGCATACACTAGATGTGAACCAACAAAGAATGAGAAGTCAGTGATCGACTATGCCATAGTTCGGAGGAGCTCATTCAAATATGTCCGAGATGCTAGAGTCTGGAGGGGGCCAGAGATTGGAAGTGATCACTACCTGCTAACAATCAAAAGAACAACTGAAAGAGTTGCTCAGCCTAGGAACTGCCCAGCGTCACGCAAGAAACCAAGTAAACGAGCGGGAGAAATGAGCATTAGGACCTACAAGCTGAGAGAGCCAGAAATTAAGACCAGATATCAGGGACTTATTGCTGCAGCGGTGAGCAACACAGAAGAACAACCTGATGACTTGGAAACCCTCTGGATTAAATTCAAGGATATCATAAAGACAGCTGCTGCAGAAGCATGCGGTGAAGTCCGACTTGGGAACAAGAGAAAGAGGACACCTTGGTGGACAGAGGAAGTCAAAGAGAAAATAAGAGAGAAGAAAATGGCATGGAAACAATACTTAGGAGCTAAAAACACAACAGGACAAATGGAAAAATATAGAGAATATGTGACACTCAGAACAGAAGTAAAAAACAAAGTGCTAGCAGCAAAACAGAAGTCCTGGGAAGAATTTGGAGAAAAGCTAGAAAAAGATGCACAAGAAAACCAGAAATTGTTCTATAAGACCCTAAAGAACATGAGGAAGGAAAAACAATGCCCTCTGAAATTTATAAAGGACAAGCAAGGCAAATTGCTTACTGCCCCGAAGGAAGTAATGGAAAGATGGAAAGAATATTTCTCAGAACTCCTGGATGGTGAGCATGGTGAAGCATCAGAAATGATAACCACTAGCACAGAAGAGAAAACCAATGATGGTGAAGATGACATAAAGATGGAAGAACTGAAGGCAGCACTGGAGAAAATCAAGATGGGCAAAGCAGCAGGGCATGATGGTATAACACCAGAAATGGTTAAGTACATGGGAACATCAGGCGACCTATTACTCTTAAGGGTTCTACAGGCAGCGTGGTACAATAAGACGATACCAAAGGACTGGGAGATTGCCATCATAACACCAATTTTCAAAAAGGGTGACAATCGACAGTGTGGAAACCATAGAGGCATATCCCTTCTCAGTGTCCCTGGTAAAATCTACTCTAGAATCCTAGAGCAGAGACTCCGACGCCTAGCCGAGCCACAATTGGATGAGGTCCAGTGCGGATTCCGAGCAAACCGAAGTACTCAAGACCTAATCTTCACACTCAGACAGCTGAGTGAAAAGGCCCTTGAGTATAAGAGTGAGATCCATCTTTGTTTCATAGATCTGGAAAAGGCATTTGACAGGGTCCCCTGGAACAAACTTTGGGACTGTTTGGCAAGGAAGAACATTCCAGCACCTCTGATTCATGC
This sequence comes from Oreohelix idahoensis, assembly GCA_024509875.1. NCBI lineage: Eukaryota > Metazoa > Mollusca > Gastropoda > Stylommatophora > Oreohelicidae > Oreohelix > Oreohelix idahoensis. Next base: position 415,148 of record JAMPIV010008495.1, on the reverse strand, counting down.
TATACAGAGCTTCTACAAGTCTTGCAGAAATTATGTGAGGACAGCAAACCATAAGTCAGAAGAGTTCAGGACCACCACTGGTGTAAGACAAGGTGATATCCTGTCACCTTACCTTTTCATACTCCTCATGGACGATGTCATCAAGGCATGTAAGGAGAGAACAAGAAAGTATTCAGTGGGGTACTGGAAGATGAGACAGGTCTGTATTTCAGAGCTGGCATTTGCTGATGATGTTGCTCTGATTGCTAAATCAGAGGCACATCTCCAATCCAACCTGCAAGTCTGGAAGGAAGAGCTGGAGAAGAGAGGGATGGTCATAAGCAGCTCTAAAACAAAATCCATGGTGATATCACGAGAAGAAAGAAGACATCAGATTAAACTGGGAGAACAGGTCCTGGAGCAGGTCGACCACTTTAAATACCTCGGAGCTATTATAGACCGAAAGGGAGGCATCAAAGAAGAGTTGGCCACTCGAAAAGCAGCAGCTGGGAGACTTTTTCAGGCCATAAATCGAGGATTCCTCAGCAAGAGAGAGGTTAGTAAGAAAACAAAGATGGCTGTATACCGCTCCACCTATGTCCCAGTCTTGACATATGGATGCGAGTCATGGGCAATGACTACAACCCACAAAAGCCAGATCCAAACCTCAGAAATGAGGTATCTGAGGAAGGTGGTTGAAGTAACAAGAAGAGACATGGTACGCAACCAGACGATATGTCAAGGCCTTAAATCCCACCCCCTGCAGACCCAAGTAGAACAGTGCCAACTAAGATGGTTTGGCCATGTCTGCAGAATTGGAGAAGATCGGCTACCACGACAAGCATGGGAAACAAAGAGCCAAGGATCCAGACCCCCGGGACGACCCAGAGTCCGCTGGGAGGACAACATTAGACAATCTTTGAAGGACCGAGGACTAGAATGGAACCAGGCCAGGAGGAAGACAGCCGATAGAATAGTTTGGCGCTCTCTCTTCCAAACCCCTACACCTCATGGTAGAAGGGGAACGACTAAGTAAGTAAGCAAAGGATTTTCCAGAATACATCTTTAAAAAAAAAAATTAGTACTGCATCTTATACTGTCTTTTTTCCTTGAATAAAATTGTCAGTCAATTGCAACCAGTATCAGTCTGTCAACCAGAAACCTTTGTTTCCTTTAATGTAATTGTTATTCTTCTTCTTCTTCCATCCTTAGCCACCAACCGGCAAAGCAGTATGTGGCCAGTACGCCTAGTGGCGTCTTAGGGCAACAACAAATTGATCAATCTATCGCTGTTTCCACCACGCCTAGTGGCGTCTTTGTGGAACAAAAACAGACCAAACAATCTATCGTTGTTTCCGTAATCAGATTGGTTGGCAAGCAGGTGATCAGCCCACTGTGCGAAGTTTTTACGGGATGGGGTAAACAGCCCCATGCCCAACCCTCCTTAGTCGCTTTTTACGACATGCGTGGTAAGGTGCAGTGTTACTATTCTTTGCTCCCCTTTCGGGCCCCGGTAACACACGGGTGCGTAATTGTTATAAGCACCCTTTATTCCTTTGAAGACAATCATTATCAATCTGTCAACCAGCACCCTTTATTCATTTGTATACAATCATCAGTCTGTTAACCAGCACCCTTTATTCATTTGTATACAATCATTATCGGTCTGTCAACCAGCACCCTTTATTCATTTATATACAATCATTATCAATCTGTCAACCAGCACCCTTTATTCATTTGTATACAATCATTATCAGTTTGTCAACCAGCACACTTTATCCCCTTAAAGACAATCATTATCAATCTGTCAACTACCACCCTTTATTCCCTTAATACATTCATTACCAGTCTATCAACCAGCACCCTTTATTCCCTTTGATGCAATCAGTATCAGTCTGTCAACCAGCGCCCTTTATTCCCTTCAATGCAACCAGTATCAGTCTGTCAACCAGAAACCTTTGTTTCTTTTAATGCAATTGTTATAAGTCTGTCAATCAGCACCCTTTATTACTTTGAAGACAATCATTATCAATCTGTCAACCAGCACCCTTTATTCATTTGTATACAATCATCAGTCTGTTAACCAGCACCCTTTATTCATTTGTATACAATCATTATCAGTCTGTCAACCAGCACCCTTTATTCATTTATATACAATCATTATCAATCTGTCAACCAGTACCCTTTATTCATTTGTTTACAATCATTATCAGTTTGTCAACCAGCAACCTTTATCCCTCTTAAAGACAATCATTATCAATCTGTCAACTACCACCCTTTATTTCCTTGAAGACAATCATTATCATTCTGTCAACCAGCACCTTTTATTTCCTTATATACAGTCATCATCAGCCTGTCAACAAGCATGATTTGTTAACTATGTAACACTTTGTCAGATTCTTATTACATTTAAGTCTGTAAACGCCGACAACTGAATGAACCTGTTCTCATTTCAGTTCCTGATAATCCAGTGGCAGTCTATTCCAGAAACGTATTTGTGGTTTATTGACACTCAACAGCGCTATTTCCTGTGGTTGTTCTTTTTTCTGCTGCATGTGGTGGGCTGGTTTCTGCTGGGACTTGAGGTTTTGCTGATGGACTTTGGAGAAATGGTTGGAGTTACTCAGGTATGGTTGTCATGTGTGATGATATTCTTCTGACATAAGATGACATTGTTGTCATCAGATCCTGTTTAGTACAGGCCTTCCACTGATCTTCTGGTCAGGTACCTCTTTCAATCTTGACAAAGTTGTGAGAGGGTATGTTAAATTCTAGCAACCCCCAGACTAGGTTACAGTTAAATAGAAAGTCTGTGTCTGTGATGCTAATATGTACCTGTATGTGCTCCCTTTATGTATACAAGAATTATATTTTCGGGAAAACCTCGGGAAAATAGAAATCGCATATATTTAATGCATTATTATAGAGAGAAATGGGGGCTGCATGTAAAAACGTAAAATATGTCTCAGATGCATTTTAGCCACATTGAAATTATGTTATTACATCAGAAATTAATAAAAACATAGTAGAAAGATCAGTTTTAATATATTGAATATTCATTCATTCATTCATAACCCTCCACTCCCAAAGGAGCATAGGCCTTCAACAAACACATGCCAAGTCCTCCTGTCACGTGCCATCATCTCAAGTTCCTTCCACATTCTCATCATTTTCACTTCTGTTTCCAGCTCTCTTCTTCATGTGCTTCTTGGTCTACCTCTGCCTCTCTTGACATGGGGTTTCCAGAACAATGACTGTCTCGTAATGCTATCACAGGTTTCCTCTGCGTGTGTCCTATCCATCGCCATCATCTTCTTCTCATCTCTTGTTCCACTGACACCTATCTGGTTCTTGTTATCAGTTCCACAGTGGTAACCTTGTCACACCATTTTAATCCTTCTATTCTACGCAAGCACCCATTTATGAAAGTCTGTAGTTTTTTGGTTGTTGTCTTTGTTGTTCTCATCATCATTTTAATATTATTTAGTGTTAAAGATTGAATGGGAATTTGTTAGACACCAAGAGGAAATGTCTAAATTCAGGTCAGTAAGATGAAAATAGAGTGCAGTAAACAGTTTGGTAAGTCATACATCCATAGCTCACAACTATACTGATCTACACAGCACAGTGCCCACTGTGAGACTATGGTACCTGCTGGAGAGTGTTGCTGCATCTCAATCTCTGAATTCCCCTGTGTAGACCTTCAAATTTTCACAGAATATCTTTGTGTATACCAACACCTTCATTTTGAAGACCATGACACCTCCCATGTAGTCTTGTTGTCCCCCACAAATTTGTGGGAAATTTCTGTGATGTGGCAGGACAACTGCATAGTGAAACAAAGGTGTGCACACATTATTATGAGACTAGCAATAACCCGTCAAACTTGACGGTTTTTAATTATAGTGTGCTGTTTCCGTTCCCGGATGAGCAGATAGAAGTACATTCTTAGAGTGTTTTTGGTTTCTTTCCATTATACAGTGTAATCAAACTGTTCATGAAAACCGTCATTTGAACGCTTTTCTTTGTTGATTGTAACTATTTTCGAGAGAGTATATATAAAGGAAACAATACAATTTAAAAGTTCTTTGATGACAACATTTCGCGTGAAAGTGCTTGGATTGTTTTCATAGAGTGTCTCCTGATAATAAGTGGTTTTAACAAAAACTTTCAAGTTTTCATGATTTGTACATTGGGTGAGGGCTCATGCACACCAATTTTTACGCACTTTTTCTTTGTCGAGCGCAACTAATTTCGTGAAAGAATAAAAAAATTAATAAAAATAAAACCAAAGTATTTGTTAGATTAACACCCACGTAGCGCAAGTTGCACACCGTGCGTTGTGCACTTTTTTTCTGGCGCAAGTTACTATTTTGAGTGAGACCGACCGACGTAACATACATCTGTAATTATGTTAGTTGGGATGGGATAGCAGCAAGTGCTGGGACATTCATTAATTTTGAGCTTCACTGCACAGAATCAATCTTCGCACACATAAGAAGCAACTGGGAGAATTTGATCTCTCACATATTAGCAAAATTGCACATATGGAATTTGCATAAACTGAGGGATGCCTGTATTTTACTTATCATTTACTTACTTACTTAGTCATTCCCCTTCTACCATGAGGTGTAGGGGTTTGGAAGAGAGAGCGCCAAACCATTCTATCGGCTGTCTTCCTCCTGGCCTGGTTCCATTCTAGTCCTCGGTCCTTCAAAGATTGTCTAATGTTGTCCTCCCAGCGGACTCTGGGTCGTCCCGGGGGTCTGGATCCTTGGCTCTTTGCTTCCCATGCTTGTCGTGGTAGCCGATCTTCTCCCATTCTGCAGACATGGCCAAACCATCTTAGTTGGGACTGTTCTACTTGGGTCTGCAGGGGGTGGGATTTAAGGCCTTGACGTATCGTCTGGTTGCGTACCATGTCTCTTCTTGTTACTTCAACCACCTTCCTCAGATACCTCATTTCTGAGGTTTGGATCTGGCTTTTGTGGGTTGTAGTCATTGCCCATGACTCGCATCCATATGTCAAGACTGGGACATAGGTGGAGCGGTATACAGCCATCTTTGTTTTCTTACTAACCTCTCTCTTGCTGAGGAATCCTCGATTTATGGCCTGAAAAAGTCTCCCAGCTGCTGCTTTTCGAGTGGCCAACTCTTCTTTGATGCCTCCCTTTCGGTCTATAATAGCTCCGAGGTATTTAAAGTGGTCGACCTGCTCAAGGACCTGTTCTCCCAGCTTAATCTGATGTCTTATTTCTTCTCGTGATATCACCATGGATTTTGTTTTAGAGCTGCTTATGACCATCCCTCTCTTCTCCAGCTCTTCCTTCCAGACTTGCAGGTTGGATTGGAGATGTGCCTCTGATTTAGCAATCAGAGCAACATCATCAGCAAATGCCAGCTCCGAAATACAGACCTGTCTCATCTTCCAGTACCCCACTGAATACTTTCTTGTTCTCTCCTTACATGCCTTGATGACATCGTCCATGAGGAGTATGAAAAGGTAAGGTGACAGGATATCACCTTGTCTTACACCAGTGGTGGTCCTGAACTCTTCTGACTTATGGTTTGCTGTCCTCACATAATTTCTGCAAGACTTGTAGAAGCTCTGTATAGCATGAATCAGAGGTGCTGGAATGTTCTTCCTTGCCAAACAGTCCCAAAGTTTGTTCCAGGGGACCCTGTCAAATGCCTTTTCCAGATCTATGAAACAAAGATGGATCTCACTCTTATACTCAGGGCCTTTTCACTCAGCTGTCTGAGTGTGAAGATTAGGTCTTGAGTACTTCGGTTTGCTCGGAATCCGCACTGGACCTCATCCAATTGTGGCTCAGCTAGGCGTCGGAGTCTCTGCTCTAGGATTCTAGAGTAGATTTTACCAGGGACACTGAGAAGGGATATGCCTCTATGGTTTCCACACTGTCGATTGTCACCCTTTTTGAAAATTGATGTTATGATGGCAATCTCCCAGTCCTTTGGTATCGTCTTATTGTACCACGCTGCCTGTAGAACCCTTAAGAGTAATAGGTCGCCTGATGCTCCCATGTACTTAACCATTTCTGGTGTTATACCATCATGCCCTGCTGCTTTGCCCATCCTGATTTTCTCCAGTGCTGCCTTCAGTTCTTCCATCTTTATGTCATCTTCACCATCATTGGTTTTCTCTTCTGTGCTAGTGGTTATCATTTCTGATGCTTCACCATGCTCACCATCCAGGAGTTCTGAGAAATATTCTTTCCATCTTTCCATTACTTCCTTCGGGGCAGTAAGCAATTTGCCTTGCTTGTCCTTTATAAATTTGAGAGGGCATTGTTTTTCCTTCCTCATGTTCTTTAGGGTCTTATAGAACAATGTTTGGTTTTCTTGTGCATCTTTTTCTAGCTTTTCTCCAAATTCTTCCCAGGACTTCTGTTTTGCTGCTAGCACTTTGTTCTTTACTTCTGTTCTGAGTGTCACATATTCTCTATATTTTTCCATTTGTCCTGTTGTGTTTTTAGCTCCTAAGTATTGTTTCCATGCCATTTTCTCTCTCTTATTTTCTCTTTGACTTCCTCTGTCCACCAAGGTGTCCTCTTTCTCTGGTTCCCAAGTCGGACTTCACCGCATGCTTCTGCAGCAGCTGTCTTTATGATATCCTTGAATTTAATCCAGAGGGTTTCCAAGTCATCAGGTTGTTCTTCTGTGTTGCTCACCGCTGCAGCAATAAGCCCCTGATATCTGGTCTTAATTTCTGGCTCTCTCAGCTTGTAGGTCCTAATGCTCATTTCTCCCGCTCGTTTACTTGGTTTCTTGCGTGACGCTGGGCAGTTCCTAGGCTGAGTAACTCTTTCAGTTGTTCTTTTGATTGTTAGCAGGTAGTGATCACTTCCAATCTCTGGCCTCCTCCAGACTCTAGCATCTCGGACATACTTGAATGAGCTTCTTCTAACAATGGCATAGTCGATCACTGACTTCTCATTCTTGGTTGGTTCACATCTAGTGTATGCATGTATGCGCTTATGGGGGAACTTTGTGTTTGTAATGATCAGATTCTGCTCACTGCAGAATCTAAGGAGCCGCTTTCCATTGTCATTGAGAGTATCTTCTCCATATCTTCCGATAACTCCACCCCATCTAGCATGGTCATTGCCAACTCTGGCATTAAAATCTCCGAGCATGATAACTTCATCTAGGCAGTCATCCACTGTCTTGTGAAGCAGCTCGAAGAATTCCTCCTTGACCTCTGCTCTCTCATCCTCATTTGGCCCATACACTATGACCAGGTTGACTATGGTTTCTCCTTCTTTTAGTTTTACAACCATAATGCGCTCCGAGACAAAGTTCCATCCCTTGATACTATCTTTCTGGTTTCTGGCCACAATGCAACCCACGCCCCCTTTAGCTCGTTCAGATATGGGTACACCACTGTATAGCAGCGTGTTGCCATCGAGATCCATGACTCCTTGTCCCTTTTTCTTTGTTTCCGTAATAGCCAGGATTTCTAGTTTTGCTTTCCTCATCTCTTCCACCAGCTCCTCTTCTTTCCCATTTATACTTCTTGTGTTCCAAGTTCCATAAGTCGTAGTCCGTAGTCCATTCCAGTTCGTCGCCTTTAGAATCAGTCCGGTTTTCTCTCTATTATTACTTGTAATCTTTGTTTTAAAGCAAACAGGTGATTGGCCTGTTGTGCCTTTGCATGGTGGAGGGGCTGCCACCTTACGGCCTCCATGCAGGCCGCCCTCCTCCTTTTTCATCCGGGCTTGGGACCGGCATCGGCGGAGTTCTTATCATTTAAAAAGGAAAGGAAAAAGGAACCCGTTACACGCCCATTGAGGCATATTGGGAATATGGTGTTAGGCCCATATTATCTTGACCGTCGGCACACGAGGGGTGATGTGGTTGGCATCACGCCGGCCGCCTTAACCTTCCCAGAGTTGCTCTGGTACCCATTTGGGGCTGGGTCGACCCAGGAGCCGTTTGTGGCCTAAAAAATTCCCGCTTCATCTGGGGATCGAACCATAGACCACTGCGCTAGGAAGCCAGTGCACTAACCACTATGCTACCGCGACTCCATTCTTATCATTTAATTTACATTTAATATTTGTTTAAAACCTCTATTTTAAGTAACTAGCGGTCACAGTGTTAAAGCGACATGGGAGGTGTGTGATTAATAGGTCAGAAGTCGTACTGTTGAATAATTTATTAAAGTGTGACCTCTGTAGGTCAAGTAGAATAGATGATCCAGCAAGGCTTAGAAAACAAGGATGCTGGAAAATCAGTTGTGTATCCGTACCGAGAGCAGGATGACAAATGAAGTGAAATGTGGTAAGAATTTTTGCGATAAAGGATTTTGTTTGCTCTGGGAAGTCCACTGAAAGTTGCCATGGAGATGAGGTTATTGTTTTGGACTGTACTGATGGTGACACCTGTCAAATTGTGGTGGTGGTGGTATCATTTTAGTAAATACTTTTTTTCATGAGGGTACCTGTGTAAAAAGTTTCAAGTGGATATTGCCATGTGGGAATGAAGTGTTTGAGACTTCACTGTACTAAGTCCAGCTGTATGAGGTGGGGTGACCTGTTACTTTCCGTGCTAATTTTTCTTTCCAAGAGCAAGTCTGGTACCTATTTACAGCTGTACCCGGCGACCAGGGTTGCAATGAGGTTTCGAACCAGGAATCCAGTAACTTTGCCAGTAGAGACATGCTCACTAACCTTTCTGGAAATACGTCACTCTGTATCTGTGTAGTTAACATTAAATAACTTAGAGTGCTTTGTGACACAGTACTTCTTTCTTCTTTATTTTTTCCTTCCCACTAATGATGGGCTGTGAGGCCACCACTATATTAGAGGGCCCGCCGCCCCCCCCCCCCCCCCCCCCCCCCCCCCCCCCCCCCCCCCCTCAGCTGATGTGTCTGCACACAGAAGCACTGATGTACTCAGGGAGTCGTTATTTCTGAAGCAATTAGAATTGCTTGATGGGGGATGCCATTTCAGGAAGAAAAAAGTTCAGGAAAAATAAAAGACCCAGAAATGATCTATGTTACACTGAAAGGTTTTTGTCAGATACAAACAAATGTAAACAGCATAGAAGAGAATATGAACTAATTAAAGAGAATTTTTTTTTTTTAACCAGAAGACAAATAGCAAATTATTTCTGTAATTGTTACTGTTTCATTCTTTCAGTTTAGGTTGTATGTTCTCACATTTCTGTGATTGTTACTGTTTCATTCTTTCAGTTTAGGTTGTATGTTCTCACAGTTTAGCTTGTATGTTCTCACAGTTTAGGTTGTATGTTCTCACAGTGTAGGTTGTATATTCTCACAGTGTAGGTTGTATGTTCTCACAGTTTAGGTTGTATGTTCTCACAGTTTAGGTTGTATGTTCTCACAGTTTAGGTTGTATGTTCTCACAGTTTAGGTTGTATGTTCTCACAGTGTAGGTTGTATATTCTCACAGTTTAGGTTGTATGTTCTCACAGTTTAGGTTGTATATTCTCACAGTTTAGGTTGTATGTTCTCACAGTGTAGGTTGTAAGTTCTCACAGTTTAGGTTGTAAGTTCTCACAGTTTAGGTTGTATGTTCTCACAGTTTAGGTTGTATGTTCTCACAGTTTAGGTTGTATATTCTCACAGTTTAGGTTGTATGTTCTCACAGTTTAGGTTGTATGTTCTCACAGTTTAGGTTGTATGTTCTCACAGTTTAGGTTGTATGTTCTCACAGTTTAGGTTGTATATTCTCACAGTTTAGGTTGTATGTTCTCACAGTTTAGGTTGTATATTCTCACAGTTTAGGTTTTGTCTGAAAGTGTGGGTATCTCACAAGTTTAGGTTGTATGTCTCTGAACAGTTTGGTTGTATGTTCTCACAGTTTAGTTTATGTTCTCACAGTTTGTAGGTTGTATGTTCTCACAGTTTAGGTTGTATCTCACAAGTTTAGGTTGTATTTCTCACAGTTTGGTTGTATATTCTCACAGTTTAGGTTGTATCTCACAGTTTAGGTTGTTTTCTCACAGTGTAGGTTGTATTTTGTCTCAAAGTGTTTAGGTTGGGTATTCTCACAGTGTTAGGTTGTATGTTCTCACAGTTACGGTTGTATGTTCTCACAGTGTAGGTTGTATGTTCTCACAGTGTAGGTTGTATATTCTCACAGTTTAGGTTGTATGTTCTCACAGTTTAGGTTGTAGTGTCTGAAAGTGTCTCACAAGTTTAGGTTGTATATGATCTCACAGTCTTAGGTTGTTTTTCTGAAAGTGTAGGTTGTATGTTCTCACAGGTTAGTTTTCTGATCTCTGTCTTGTTGTTTTGTCTGAAAGTTTTGGGGTATCTCTCACAGGTTAGTGTTTCTGATCTCTGTCTTGTAGTTTTGTCTGAAAGTGTGGGGTATCTCCACAAGGTTAGTGTTTCTGATCTCTGACTCGTAGTTATGTCTGAAAGTGTTAGGTTGTATCTCACAGTTTAGTGTTTATGATCTCTGTCTTGTAGTTGTATGTTATGTTTCTGACAGTTTTGTCTGAAAGTGTGGGGTATCTCCACAAGGTTAGTGTTTCTGATCTCTGTCTTGTAGTTTTGTCTGAAAGTGTGGGGTATCTCCACAAGGTTAGTGTTTCTGATCTCTGTCTTGTAGTTTTGTCTGAAAGTGTGGGGTATCTCCACAAGGTTAGTGTTTCTGATCTCTGTCTTGTAGTTTTGTCTGAAAGTGTGGGGTATGTCCACATTGTAGTTTTGTCTGAAAGTGTGGGGTATCTCCACAAGGTTAGTGTTTCTGATCTCTGTCTTGTAGTTTTGTCTGAAAGTGTGGGGTATCTCCACAAGGTTAGTGTTTCTGATCTCTGTCTTGTAGTTTTGTCTGAAAGTGTGGGGTATCTCCACAAGGTTAGTGTTTCTGATCTCTGTCTTGTCTGAAAGTGTGGGGTATCTCCACAAGGTTAGTGTTTCTGATCTCTGTCTTGTAGTTTTGTCTGAAAGTGTGGGGTATCTCCACAAGGTTAGTGTTTCTGATCTCTGTCTTGTAGTTTTGTCTGAAAGTGTGGGGTATCTCCACAAGGTTAGTGTTTCTGATCTCTGTCTTGTAGTTTTGTCTGTCACAAGGTTAGTGTTTCTGATCTCACAGTTTAGTTGTATGGGTTCTCCACAAGTTTTAGTGTTTCTGTTCTCACAGTTTAGTTTTGTCTGAAAGTGTGGGGTATCTCCACAAGGTTAGTGTTTCTGATCTGCGTCTTGTAGTTTTGTCTGAAAGTGTGGGGTATCTCCACAAGGTTAGTGTTTCTGATCTCTGTCTTGTAGTTTTGTCTGAAAGTGTGGGGTATCTCCACAAGGTTAGTGTTTCTGATCTCTGTCTTGTAGTTTTGTCTGAAAGTGTGGGGTATCTCCACAAGGTTAGTGTTTCTGATCTCTGTCTTGTAGTTTTGTCTGAAAGTGTGGGGTATCTCCACAAGGTTAGTGTTTCTGATCTCTGTCTTGTAGTTTTGTCTGAAAGTGTGGGGTATCTCCACAAGGTTAGTGTTTCTGATCTCTGTCTTGTAGTTTTGTCTGAAAGTGTGGGGTATCTCCACAAGGTTAGTGGTATCTCTCACAGTTTAGTTGTATGTTCTCACAGTTTAGTTGTATTGTCTCAAGTTAGTGTAGGTTGTATGTTCTCACAAGGTTAGTGTTGTATCTCTCTTGTAGTTTTGTCTGAAAGTGTGGGGTATCTCCAAAAGGGTAGTGTTTCTGATCTCTGTCTTGTAGGTTTGTCTGAAAGTGTAGGGTATGTTCTCACAGTTTTAGTGTTGTATGATCTCTGTCTTGTAGTTTTGTCTGAAAGTGTGGGTATGTTCTCACAAGTTTAGTGTTTCTGATTCTGTCTTGTAGTTTTGTCTGAAAGTGTGGGGTATGTTCTCACAGTTTAGGTTTCTGTATCTTGTCTTGTAGTTTAGTTGAAAGTGTGGGGTATCTCCACAAGGTTTGTATGTTTCTGACTTGTCTTGTAGTTTTGTCTCAAAGTGTGGTTGTATGTTCTCACAGTTTAGTTGTATGATCTCACAGTTTTGTTGTATGTTCTCAAAGTTTAGGTTGTATCTCACAGTTTAGGTTTATGTTCTCACAGTTTAGTTGTATGTTCTCACAGTTTAGGTTGTATATTCTCACAGTTTAGTTGTATGTTCTCACAGTTTAGGTTGTTTATGTCTCACAGTTTAGGTTGTATGTTCTCACAGTTTAGGTTGTGTGTTCTCACAGTTTAGGTTGTAGTTTTCTCACAGTGTGGGTTGTATGTTCTCACAGTTAGTGTTTATGATCTCACAGTTTGTAGTTTTATGTCTCACAGTTTAGGTTGTATGTTCTCACAGTTTAGTGTTTTCTCATGATCTCACAGTTGTAGTTTTGTTCTCAAAGTGTAGGGTATGTTCCACAAGGTTAGTGTTTCTGATCTCACAGTCTTGTAGTTTATGTTCTCACAGTTTGGGGTATCTCTCACAAGGTTTAGTTTTATGATCTCTCACTTGTAGGTTTATGTTCTCAAAGTTTGGTTGTATGTTCTCACAGGTTAGTGTTTCTGATCTCTGTCTTGTAGTTTTGTATGTTCTCACAAGTTTAGTGTTTTGTTCTCATTTAGTTTTGTCTCACAGTTTAGGTTGTATCTTCCACAGTTTAGGTTGTATGTTCTCACAGTTTAGTAGGTTGTATGTATCTCACAGTTTAGGTTGTATGTTCTCACAGTTTAGTAGTTTTGTTCTCACAGTGTAGGTTGTATCTCCACAGTTTAGTTGTTTCTGATCTCTCACAGTTTAGTTGTATGTCTCACAGTTTGGGGTATGTCTCACAGTTTAGGTTGTATGATTCTCACAGTTTAGGTTGTATGTTCTCACAGTGTAGGTTGTATGTTCTCACACAGTTTAGGTTGTATGTTCTCACAGTTTGTTGTTTTGTTGTAAGTGTGGGTATGTTCTCACAGTTTAGGTTGTATGTTCTCACAGTTTAGGTTGTATGTTGGGTTGTATCTCTCACAGTTTAGTGTTGTATGTTCTCTGTCAGTTTGTAGTTGTATGTTCTCACAGTTTAGGTTGTATGTTCTCACAAGTTTAGGTTGTATGTTGATCTCACTTGTAGTTTAGTCTGAAAGTTGGTTGTATGTTCTCACAGTTTAGGTTGTATGTTCTCACAGTTTAGGTTGTATGTTCTCACAGTTTAGGTTGGTGTAGGTTGTATGTTCTCACAGTTTAGGTTGTATGTTCTCACAGTTTAGGTTGTATGTTCTCACAGTTTAGGTTGTATGTTCTCACAGTTCTCACAGTTTAGGTTGTATGTTCTCACAGTTTAGGTTGTATGTTCTCACAGTTTAGGTTGTATGTTCTCACAGTTTAGGTTGTATATTCTCACAGTTTAGGTTGTATGTTCTCACAGTTTAGGTTGTATGTTCTCACAGTTTAGGTTGTATGTTCTCACAGTTTAGGTTGTATGTTCTCACAGTTTAGGTTGTATATTCTCACAAGTTTAGGTTGTATGATCTCACAGTTTTGGTTGTATGTTCTCACAGTTTTTGTTGTATGTTCTCAGAGTTTAGGTTGTATGTTCTCACAGTTTAGGTTGTATGTTCTCACAGTTTAGGTTGTATATTCTCACAGTGTAGGTTGTATGTTCGCACAGTGTAGGTTGTCTTTTCTCGCAGGGTAGGTTGTCTGTGTTCACAGCTTAGGTTGTATGTTCTCACAGCTTAGGTTGTATATGTTCTCACAGTTTAGGTTGTATGTTCTCACAGTTTAGGTTGTATGTTCTCACAGTTTAGGTTGTATGTTCTCACAGTTTAGGTTGTATGTTCTCACAGTTTAGGTTGTATGTTCTCACAGTTTAGGTTGTATGTTCTCACAGTTTAGGTTGTATGTTCTCACAGCTTAGGTTGTATGTTCTCACAGTTTAGGTTGTATGTTCTCACAGTTTAGGTTGTATGTTCTCACAGTTTAGGTTGTATGTTCTCACAGTTTAGGTTGTATGTTCTCACAGTTTAGGTTGTATGTTCTCACAGTTTAGGTTGTATGTTCTCACAGTTTAGGTTGTATGTTCTCACAGTTTAGGTTGTATGTTCTCACAGTTTAGGTTGTATGTTCTCACAGCTTAGGTTGTATGTTCTCACAGTTAAGGTTGTATGTTCTCACAGTTAAGGTTGTATGTTCTCACAGTTTAGGTTGTATGTTCTCACAGCTTAGGTTGTATGTTCTTCACAGTTTAGGTTGTATATTCTCACAGTTTAGGTTGTATGTTCTCACAGTTTAGGTTGTATGTTCTCACAGTTTAGGTTGTATGTTCTCACAGTTTAGGTTGTATGTTCTCACAGTTTAGGTTGTATATTCTCACAGTTTAGGTTGTATATTCTCACAGTTTAGGTTGTATGTTCTCACAGTTTAGGTTGTATGTTCTCACAGTTTAGGTTGTATGTTCTCACAGTTTAGGTTGTATGTTCTCACAGTTTAGGTTGTATATTCTCACAGTTTAGGTTGTATGTTCTCACAGTTTAGGTTGTATGTTCTCACAGTTTAGGTTGTATATTCTCTTATGTTCTCACAGTTTAGGTTGTATGTTCTCACAGTTTAGGTTGTATGTTCTCACAGTTTAGGTTGTATGTTCTCACAGTTTAGGTTGTATGTTCTCACAGTTTAGGTTGTATATTCTCACAGTTTAGGTTGTATGTTCTCACAGTTTAGGTTGTATGTTCTCACAGTTTAGGTTGTATATTCTCACAGTTTAGGTTGTATGTTCTCACAGTTTAGGTTGTATGTTCTCACAGTTTAGGTTGTATGTTCTCACAGTTTAGGTTGTATGTTCTCACAGTTTAGGTTGTATGTTCTCACAGTTTAGGTTGTATGTTCTCACAGTTTAGGTTGTATGTTCTCACAGTTTAGGTTGTATGTTCTCACAGTTTAGGTTGTATGTTCTCACAGTTTAGGTTGTATGTTCTCACAGTTTAGGTTGTATGTTCTCACAGTTTAGGTTGTATGTTCTCACAGTTTAGGTTGTATGTTCTCACAGTTTAGGTTGTATGTTCTCACAGTTTAGGTTGTATGTTCTCACAGTTTAGGTTGTATGTTCTCACAGTTTAGGTTGTATGTTCTCACAGTTTAGGTTGTATGTTCTCACAGTTTAGGTTGTATGTTCTCACAGTTTAGGTTGTATGTTCTCACAGTTTAGGTTGTATGTTCTCACAGTTTAGGTTGTATGTTCTCACAGTTTAGGTTGTATGTTCTCACAGTTAGGTTGTATGTTCTCACAGTTTAGGTTGTATGTTCTCACAGTTTAGGTTGTATGTTCTCACAGTTTAGGTTGTATGTTCTCACAGTTTAGGTTGTATGTTCTCACAGTTTAGGTTGTATGTTCACAGTTTAGGTTGTATGTTCTCACAGTTTAGGTTGTATGTTCTCACAGTTTAGGTTGTATGTTCTCACAGTTTAGGTTGTATGTTCTCACAGCTTAGGTTGTATGTTCTGTTCTCACAGTTTAGGTTGTATGTTCTCACAGTTTAGGTTGTATGTTCTCACAGTTTAGGTTGTATGTTCTCACAGTTTAGGTTGTATGTTCTCACAGTTTAGGTTGTATGTTCTCACAGTTTAGGTTGTATATTCTCTTATGTTCTCACAGTTTAGGTTGTATGTTCTCACAGTTTAGGTTGTATGTTCTCACAGTTTAGGTTGTATGTTCTCACAGTTTAGGTTGTATGTTCTCACAGTTTAGGTTGTATGTTCTCACAGTTTAGGTTGTATGTTCTCACAGTTTAGGTTGTATGTTCTCACAGTTTAGGTTGTATGTTCTCACAGTTTAGGTTGTATGTTCTCACAGTTTAGGTTGTATGTTCTCACAGTTTAGGTTGTATGTTCTCACAGTTTAGGTTTTATATTCTCACAGTTTAGGTTGTATGTTCTCACAGTTAAGGTTGTATGTTCTCACAGTTAAGGTTGTATGTTCTCACAGTGTAGGTTGTATGTTCTCACAGTTTAGGTTGTATGTTCTCACAGTTTAGGTTGTATGTTCTCACAGTTTAGGTTGTATGTTCTCACAGTTTAGGTTGTATGTTCTCACAGTTTAGGTTGTATGTTCTCACAGTTTAGGTTGTATGTTCTCACAGTTTAGGTTGTATGTTCTCACAGTTTAGGTTGTATATTCTCACAGTTTAGGTTGTATGTTCTCACAGTTTAGGTTGTATATTCTCACAGTTTAGGTTGTATGTTCTCACAGTTTAGGTTGTATGTTCTCACAGTTTAGGTTGTATGTTCTCACAGTTTAGGTTGTATGTTCTCACAGTTTAGGTTGTATGTTCTCACAGTTTAGGTTGTATGTTCTCACAGTTTAGGTTGTATGTTCTCACAGTTTAGGTTGTATGTTCTCACAGTTTAGGTTGTATGTTCTCACAGTTTAGGTTGTATGTTCTCACAGTGTAGGTTGTATGTTCTCACAGTTTAGGCTGTATGTTCTCACAGTTTAGGCTGTATGTTCTCACAGTTTAGGTTGTATGTTCTCACAGTGTAGGTTGTATGTTCTCACAGTTTAGGTTGTATGTTCTCACAGTTTAGGTTGTATGTTCTCACAGTTTAGGTTGTATGTTCTCACAGTTTAGGTTGTATGTTCTCACAGTTTAGGTTGTATGTTCTCACAGTTTAGGTTGTATGTTCTCACAGTTTAGGTTGTATGTTCTCACAGTTTAGGTTGTATATTCTCACAGTTTAGGTTGTAAGTTCTCACAGTTTAGGTTGTATGTTCTCACAGTTTAGGTTGTATGTTCTGACTTTGATGTAAAAATAAAATAGGTAAAGGTAGTCCCATAGCAGAAATTGCTGTAGGGGAGTGAAGTGTTAGAGACTTCACCAAACTAGCTCAAGCATCGAGAGGTGGAGTGACCAGTTCCCTTCCTTGCTGCCTTTTCCTTCCCTAATGGGTACCCAGGTACCCATTTACAGCTGGTTAGACTGGAGCATGTCGGTACTGTGCATCAAACCCAGCACCTTTGCCACGAGACATGCGCTCTAACCACTCTGTCAATTGGACTTTGATGTACCGGAGCGAATACAGCAATCTTCTTTAGCTATTCATATCAGTGCGTTTAAAAATAAAATTATTGTATACAAAGTGATCCACTTGCTGCACAGCCCGTTTGGTGAAACATGTGGAGATTGTGAATGTAGCTAAACTATATATAGTGAATGTGGTGCTAAGCTCATGAGAAGCAAACCCCGCTAGAGAAGGTATTTAAAATGTCTGCTACCGAATACCACGTATATTTTAACAAGACATTCTGTATCGGAGAAAACCCTCATATGCTCAATCATATATCATTCTATCCTCCATCTCTTCTGAGTGAATGCACAGTGAGAGATAAAGCCGCACATGTCCTTCTGACGCCAGCGTTGCTAAACTCCACGCTTATTTCTCATAGGGTAAGACATAACTACAGAAGTGTTTTGTTTTTATCTATATCTAATTAACAAACATATTTAATGAAAACAGGGTTGCGTAATGAGTGGATCAAACTTCATCTTTGCCGTTAGATTAGTTCTCATATTCTTTTCTCTGTTGTTTTTATTCACTTATCCCTGATAAAGACTCAGAGGTCATAACATTTCCCATTTCTTTGTCCTGTATCCCAGTAAGAATTACGCTATCTATTTGTCTGGACCGTATCATAAAGATATGTTGTATCAGAAACTCTTGTCACCTACAGTGAATTGTCAGTGTTCCTAGAAGCAGAGCTTGGAAATGAAAAACAGAATCTTTATTTTTACTCTGTGTGTACTTACTTCCAGGTTTACCGGTATCACAACTATCTTAACCAACCTTTGGTCAAGAAGGCAAGAAAGCTGCGAGAAATCTACTCCCGTATGAGACATCCTGGTTCTGTTCTCTTGACAGCAATGCTGTGGCTCCACCCGCTGATGACACTGGACCGCCTTATCCTTGCGTGCATTCTGACCTCATACACGATTGTTCGTCATAGTTTTGATGAGTCACATTATGAATTTGCAGAGAAATATTTTACAGTGCTGTACACTGAGAGAAGGTCAAAGTCTTCTGTAAGGTACAAGCATGTTCAGAGTAGCTAAATTGACCACAACTGTTTTGCACCTGTTATTGGCCTTTTACACACCATATTTGATCCAGTGCCCTAATGAGTGCACCAATGTCCCCTTTTTCACTTCTTATGGTGCAACCGGACAGATCTGTCTTTATTATTTTACACTGATCTATCTTGAAACTGATATTTACTGCTGATTATAACATTATCTGTCTTTTGTTTTTCAGTTGTGCAGTTGAGCTACACTGCTAAATTTTAGAGTTACAATTTATGTATTTGGTTAAAGACAGTGTTATATAACAATTTACATGTCATGACATTCTTACAGTACTTTACCATAAGACTTAATTTTTTGCAGATTTTTTTGTTTGGCCACGTTTATTGTGAACATCACCAAATATGCTCATGCAAATAATTTTTTGGTCTCAGAACTCCCTGCATAAAAATTATTATATCTACAGATTAGGTTGCACCTCGCCTAAATGAGGCAAAATTGTATTTTAAAAAAAAACGTTAGCATAATCAGTAAGTTGTAAATATTATAATCTGATGAAAATTATCAATGCTCTTTTCAGTAGAGAATGTTTTTTTTTTCCTGTGGATCTGTTAATTTTGTCCAACATATTAGTCTACTTTGTTTTGTATGTTTTCCCCTCTCCACAACGGATATTAAATCTAATGCACATCAGTAGTGTAGATATAAGAAATTTCAGTTTTTTTCCTTTTTATTAATTCCTACTTAATTTTTTTATTTAACCTTATTCATGCAGGCCTAATAGTCTTATCACAAATTTCTACTCCACAAAATGCCAATGAAATGTGGTACAATATGTGCAGGAGTGAACACGGTCCTAAAGCGCAGTGCCATACAAGGCTACTCAGTTTTACTGCCCACCTCTGCGAGCGCTAAAACCACCCAGCGTGAAAAGTTTAAAAAACGATGGTTTTTTTTTTTTCGCAGCGTCCCTAGCGACCACTCATGGAGTCCCTAGGCGAACTCTCACAGAGTCCCGGCGATCTATCATGGAAATCTAGGGCTCTGTGGAACCCCAGTTGAGAAATCCTGCTTTAAAACTCTTTCATTTTTAACAGTCTGATACTAGTTGTTTACTCTGTTATTGTTGTAAGTATTTTTATTTTTGCCTAATTCTCTTCCCACGGAGCTGTTTTGTCACAATCCTGCACCACCTGAGGGAGCTAAACGATATGGTGATGATAAGGATGACTTGGTGACAAGGGTGACAACTGGTAGACAGAAGTGACAACTGGTAGACAGCAGTGACAGCTGGTAGATGGCAGTGACAGCTGGTAGACAGCAGTGACAACTGGTAGACAGCAGTGACAACTGGTAGGCAGCAGTGACAACTGGTAGACAGAAGTGACAACTGGTAGACAGCAGTGACAACTGGTAGACAGCAGTGACAACTGGTAGACAGAAGTGACTACTGGTAGGCAGCAGTGACAACTGGTAGACAGCTGTTAGACAGCAGCAACAACTGGTAGGCAGAAGTGACAACTGGTAGACAGCCATGACAACTGGTAGACAGCAGTGACAACTGGTAGGCAGCAGTGACAACTGGTAGGCAGCAGTGACAACTGGTAGGCAGCAGTGACAGCTGGTAGACAGAAGTGACAGCTGGTAGATGGCAGTGACAGCTGGTAGATGGCAGTGACAGCTGGTAGATGGCAGTGACAACTGGTAGGCAGCAGTGACAACTGGTAGGCAGAAGTGACTACTGGTAGGCAGCAGTGACAACTGGTAGACAGCGGTGACTACTGGTAGGCAGCAGTGACAACTGGTAGGCAGCAGTGACAACTGGTAGGCAGCAGTGACAACTGGTAGAGATTATGAAGAGATCAGACTTGCTCATACCAATATGACCAGCAACCACATTTGATGATCTAGACATGACAGCTATCTGCAGTGAGACCCTCTGCAGTGCTGGTTGCTTTGTCCATAGAAGCAAAAAGGGAGATAATGCTGCTACTGATCTCGGTCTACACACATTGCTTGACATATCAAGCCTTACATTAAATGCTTATTCTGTGTTGTCACTGCAGATACTGCCATGTCTATCATAGTGGGCTAACGTAATGCACTGTGGCCTTCAATACTTGCTTTACTTAGTCATTCCTCTTCCACTGTGAGGTGTAGAGGTTTGGAAGAGAGAGAGTGCCTTACTATTCTGTCGGCTGTTTTCCTCCTGGTCTGGTTCCATTCTAGTCCTCTAAAGATTGCCTAATATTGTCCTTCCAGCGGACTCTGGGTCTTCCTGGAGGGTTACATCCCTGGCTCTTAGTTTCCCATGCTTGTCATGGTAGCCGATCTTCTCCCATTCTGCAGACATGGCCAAACCACCTTAGTTGGGACTGTTCTAGGCCTTCAGCACTTCTGAATAATAATAAGGCCCTCTGGCCTGAACACTTTACTGAATGTAGGCACTGTTGTACCATCACACATATGAACACAAGCAGCTGCTTACCATCAAGGTAGCTCACAGGATCTGTACTGTTCCCTAGATACATACAGGCATCATAACTTCTCAAAATTGCGTTATACAAATGTGCAACTGGTGGAAATGCTGTTCGGTGCGGAAAACGGTCAAATAATAATTGCAGTTTATAACACACTGCATAGCAGCTTCTAGCACAGGTCATAACAGCCAAGTGGTTAATAACATAAACATACATCATTTATTATATGTACAATTGTTTGTAAGTGTTACTGTCTTTTCTCTATTTATAACTGATATTTACATATCAGTTTTTTTAATTTGCTAAGCTTGTACAGGTTGTTAAATACTTTAATTGTTGTAGTGCACGATATATACATTACATTGTAATAAATCTGGTTGATAAAAATATATTATTATTGACAGATATGTTTGTGATATTCATTATTAAGTTAACGTATGTTTACAATTTCAGTTGTGCAAGATCCTATGATACCATGATAACTCTTCTATATTTGTGTTTAAAAAACAAAAATTCCTGGTGTTGGATATACATCAGAAATAAATAAATACCAAAAAAAAAAAAAGAAAATATGACATTTTAAAAATACAAGATGCATTTTGCACAGTGTAACCATTCTCATCATCATCAGCTGCCATCTACTCTACAGAGGTCAGCTACAATGGATCTCTAACATGTTGTCTCCTGTCTTGATAATGCACTCTGATTGATTCTTTCTTGTCTGTCTGATGATTTTATCTTCCCACTTATGGCACTGTCTTCCTCTTGCACATTTGCCTTTAACTCTGTCTCCATTTTGCTCACTCAGCGGCCATCCTTTATGCCATGCCCCAGCTAAGTTGTTTTTGGTCTGCCTTTCTTTTGCCTTCCTTCTGGGGTCCATAGCATAGCTGTTCTTGTGATGGCATTTGGGTCTCTTCTGAGAACGTGGCCAACTCAACTCCAGCGCCAAAGAAAAAGAAAAACATTGTGTGGAAAGAATACCTAATTTCATAGCAGGCAGCAATTTTTCTGTCCTTTGTAATGTCAGTCTAGATTTTAATTTATTTCTGGGAATATAAAGTACAAAAAAAAAAAAAACACATTTGCCAAATAGCAGTTACTGCTGCATGTTTAATGTTTACTTTATGTATAGGTGGGAGCCGCGGTAGCATAGTGGTTAGTGCACTGGCTTCCTATCGCAGTGGTCTATGGTTCGATCCCCAGATGAGGCGGGAATTTTTTAGGCCACAAACGGCTCCTGGGTCGACCCAGCCCCAAATGGGTACCAGAACAACTCTGGGAAGGTTAAGGCGGCTGGCGTGATGCCGACCACATCACCCCTCGTGTGCCGACGGTCAAGATAATATGGGCCTAACACCATATTCCCAATATGCCTCAATGGGCATGTAACGGGTTCCTTTACCTTTACCTTTTTTATGTATAGGTACTAAAGATAAAATGAACATTTACAAATAGTAACTTGTCAATCACCCTGCAGTTAGGTAATAATTCCTTAAGCTGAAGATCTCATGAAACAGATATGGTCACATTTTTTTTGTACAAATTCATTTAAAATTCAGCCATTCCGTGCAAAAACTAGAATCATAGGAAAAATAACAATGTAACGTAAACCTTGCTCACCATTGGACACAAATGTGTCGGCTGATTCTCAGTAAAACTCGCAGGTAAATAAACATGCCAAGAATGACACCCAGCCCTGTAACTGGACACAATGCAAGACAAGCCAATATGTCATTCAAACATGCACAGTGCCATTTCCTAAAGCTACATTCATCATCACCAATGGCTTTACATGTGAGTCACGCAACGCCATCTGTGCCATCATATGCAAACATTGCCGAATAACGTACATTGGCTAAATGGATACATGACTTGGGGACCGGTTTTGTAGATGCCACTACGACATCTCTTGAATGGAATCCACACCTGTAGCCATGCATATTAATGGCCCTGGCCATCATGGTGCTACTGGTTCCTGTTTCCACCTTTAACAACACTTCATCCACCTGATCGGTTGCTTTAACCCCACGGTCGAAACACTTGGCATTCTTTTAACTGAGACGTTACTTTCTACGCAGTCATATTTCTAGAATGATTTCTGTCACCCCATCTTTCCCTTCAGTTTTTTAAAGTTATATCCCCCCACCCCCATTTTATCTTTCTTTCATTTTCCTTCCAAATATTATTTTATTTATTGATTAATTTATATATATATATATTGTTATTTATTTTATTAGTTTATATTTATTTCTTTTTAAATTTATTTTATATTTTTACATTTTATTTTATTTATTTCGATCAAATTTCTTTTCTTTTTTTTTAAATTAATTTATTTTATTTGTTTATTTTTAATTAATTAATGTATCTTTTATTTAATTTTATATTTCTTTTTACTATACCGTCACTCTGTTTTTCCCGTCCTTTATTTTCTCTCTCTTCCTGTAGCAGCAGCAGCCAGTTTGATCCAGCCATGTTTGATCCTAATCAGGGATTTTTTTTGCTTTTATGTTTATATGTTGTACCTTATTCCCACTGTGTGTCCTTTATGTTTTTGTTTGTCTGTCCGTGACGAAGGCCGTGCAGCCGCAGCTTAGGTTTTTCCTTGTCTTTTATCCTAGTAATATGTATTATCTTTTTCTACTCTACACACATATACGGTACTATTGTAAGTACATCAGTGTTAGGTACTTGCAACTCGACTTAGAGACTTTAGTATTGTTAGGAAAAGACGTGTCGATAACTCTACATATGGCCGTCACCATTATTACTACTAAATGTATTAAAGTTGATGCCTGAAAGTATACGAAGATGAAAAAATTATAAATAAATATTTAAAAAAAAAACATTTAATAAACTGAAAAATGTGCGCACATAAATGCAGATAATGATAGTGTCTTGTAGCCTGTTTTTTTGTCTCTGCCTGAACTTACCTGTTATTTCTTATAAAACAGTAATAATGGTCAACGTAAGCATTGACTAAAACCTACCCACCACAAAAATATGTATAGGATGTGTGATTTGTTGGTTCTCTGATTCAATGTATTACAGAGAAAGAATGTAACTACTACTCACACCGGCATGTCACTTTTGTTGTTGTTTAACTAGGGCTGCTTTGCTTCTCGCTCTTTAGCAGCCAATACCAAGTTGAAGAGTCCTTGGTATTATCTACACTGTAGATCTAGTCTTTTCCTGTGGCTTTTCTGCCATTCCGAAACATGTTGAGTTGAAGTCATGAGCTCCAGTTTCTCCAGCTTGGCTTCCAGTTAAAGAATCGTCACATCTGGTCCGAAGTAAGAAGTGTGTGGCATACTGTGCATTTCCCACCATCCAAGAGGTGGCTCTCTAACTATGCAGAGCTAAAATACTATACTCTGCTTCTGGGCTCTCCCAAGGAATTGTCACGTCCTGCACAGAGCAACTTCTCCTGCCTATTACTGAGTCCACAGTGAGATCCTTCTGCATGCAGTTAACCAAGTCAAAGCCAAAGAATTACTACTGGGGGTCAAGTGACTGTTCCAGTGTACCTGCTGTTTGGAAATAGAGGCTTGTTGAAATGTCAAGTTCATCTCATAACTATTCAAACTGTTTATCTCTGGTTGCATTAAATGGTGATTAAGTGCTGAGGCACATTTTATGTTCATAAAAATGTCAGAAAGGCTACACCCCTTAGATGTTGATTACCGTACCACCAATCTCTAGAATTATGAGCAACCTTGCTCAACCCAGGTAGGTTCTTCCGGATGAGAATGCAGCTACATGTTGGTGTTTCTTGGCACGTGATATTGCGTATAATGTAATGTCATCTCTCACCTTTAGTTTATTGACACAGTTCATCTCACAGTAGCACACAAGTCAACTGGCGACACTTAACAAAAAAAGTCACCACGAAAACTAACTATTTCATTGACATAGTCTTCAACGATAACTAACAAAATCTCTAAACAACAATTGAGTAATTCACTGATGACAACTACCATAAAATTAATATTGTTTATTAAGATTACTAAAATTTCTCTCCACCAAATAAGATATGAATATAATAATATTAAATAATGCACTGTACACCTATATAATAATTATAATTTTCAATTCTATTACTTTTGTGCCATACGTACTAATCCTATCATCATCTAATAAGTTGAGAACCTCTGTTCTCATTCTTCTCAATTAAAATACTTTGTTCTCTATAAGAACAGAAATCTGAGAACCATTGTTCTCTTCATTACATTAAAAACTATATCAACTCACTAGTTACACTGATTCTCAAAATCTCGTGTAGAATAATAATAATAATATCATCTTCCTCAGTATTCAATGAACATTTCTTATCAAATTTTACAGTAACTATAATTGAGTATGGAGTCAGTGGTTATCATGATGTTTACTTACCATTTACAGATGGCCTCAAAGGCTAAGCGCCCGGAATAAATTCACCACTATTTATTCATCTATTGCCAGCCCGTCTGCAGGATCACACATTATTGCTTCACTACAACCGCTCCACCAACGGCATGAAGTTATAAAATATTCTATAACGTTAACACACAGAAATAATAGTATCCTTAAAATGGCCCAAGAGCCGTTTGTGAATCACTTATTCACCTTAGCGGATAAAGATCATTGGTTAACAGTTTGAGAACCACTATCTCTCTTTCTTACTTCATTACAATCTTCGGAGTTATTCAGAATATTCAGCCCTCCCCAGACTCTACTACTTAACAAATAATCCATCCTACTAAAGCAAATCACAAAGTATATCTGAGCACTACAGAGTCGACCCAAAACTCTAAAGCTCCACGAAATACTCTCTCCAGTTATCTGTACTTACAGTTAATCTAACTCTAGCTGAGATTATCCAGAACTGATGTTCTTAATATTGTCATGGGGTAATTTTGAGAAGGACAGATTGAATGGAATGGAAGAATAAAGATAATAATGTCTTATTGATAAGTCTACGAGTTTGAAGAAACTGCATCTCCTCGGAAAAAAAGTGTACTAGAAATCCTTGATGCAAAGAGAATTCTGGCAACTAAACAGGATATTTTCTGGATGATAAATTCTCTCTCTCTTAGGAATCCTACAAAAGGACTATGTAAAGCACATATGGTTGAGAAATGAAATTTGGTGTCCAGCCACATTAACTAAAATATCCCGACCCACTAGAAGTTAGTTTAATTATGGCTCGGCTCCCAGGGTGTAGATTTATGTTTAAAACAAAATACAGCCTAAATAAAGTTAACAAGAAAAATAACAACAGACTCTGTTAAGTTAAATTGAATAAAAGAGTATAGATTCTCGCATATCTGAATGTACATATAAATATGAAAAAAGTTTACAAAAAAAAAACAACTACTATGGTCATCACATGCACCAGGAGATCTCTTCTATTGTTGTAATGCTGGTAGGTGTTATACTCATCTCTCCCAAGGCCTGCAGTAGCGGCGGAGATGATTTGTGTTCGGACTCTCTTGGTTTGGTCTGCCCCCAGCACTTAGGTAGCATAAACAGTTTAATGGGTTCAGAGGTTGCTTCCCTGGACTCAGCACACATCACAGATAAGGATGGGTAAGTCTGCCCTGCTGAATACCTCTTCTGCTTATGGGATGTTTAGAAAGGAATGGGTTACTGGGTGATAGGATATGGTTTGGTATGGTAACCTAGTTAATATGGTATGGTGGGTAGGGGTAATCTTTGGTACAGTGGACTCATAACCTTGTTTGTACCTTGGACCAGTGACCTGGGTTAGTACCTTGTAACCGTAACCTTGGTGGACTGCACAAGGATCCCACTTCGGATTTTAGCAACTAGTAATACCCCACTCCGAGGCCCATAAGCTCCTCTGCTCTGTTCAGCAGTTGAAAGTAGAATGCCTTACTATGTCCCTTCCACAATTTCCTTATGGCCTCCCCCGGCGCTTTTTAGGTTGACCTCATGGGTGGCATCATACCACCTGCACACCCACAAGTTTGTGTGAGAACTTGGTTGCAGGGTGATCTAATTCCTTCATTTAACTGGTCCTAGTGGTTAATTCTACAGGCTTCATTGATTTACATGCGTCCAGTACGTGACACAAACAAAGGGTTGACTTCCGGGCTGGTCGTAGTATTGTTTTTCACCTTCGAAGTGGAATGACTTTCGTTGGCCATGCGAACAATTTATTGCCTTTGGCCATGAGAATCCTATGCTAGCCAGTACTGTGTAATATAAGACTAGAGAGAGAGACTTTTCTCATTGTAAGAATGAAAAAAAAATCTGAAGAGAATTGGTCTCCTTTCTAGCAATAGCAGAGATTTGGAGAGGAATAAATTAATAGACAGAAGAAACAGTCGGTGAGTAGTCGGTACACGACAAATATTTATTATTATTATTATAGCTATTCTCTACAAAAACATTGTTTATAAACATCTATACATCTTTCCTACTTTATCATTTGCCCCTGTACTGGCTAATCCAGCACACGGACCTATAATAAACTTCCTACATTTTTAGTTGTCTTAATTATTAAGCTGCCTGTCTAAAACCTATGAGTTCTCTGTCCTAGTGTGTTCTTATCTGTATGAGCATAGGTATTTATTTTCCTACCATTTTACACCTGCCACTTGTTTCCTCTGCTCTTCCATGGGAAAGAGTCTGGAGTTCCTGATTCTGTCATCACTGCTGACAGAGTGAATGATGACTTCAGCCTGTTTTGTTAAATCTATCGACTCTTTCTCACGTCCCAGATATGTGACTCAACTGCACTTCTACACATATTCTCGTGAACAGAAAATCCAAAACAATTAATCAAAATGTTTCTACATAATCAATGTCCCATTCACACGCACATGTGTTTGGTGCTTATAGTCAAACTCAAATTCTTCCCAAATGCAATTAACATCAATCAACATTACATACCTTTTTCTTGTTAAATTTATATTTGTCCTAAAATAACCTTGAGGTGTGAGAACCATTCTACAAAATTTCACATCCATCATCACACATTTTTTATGCTTTGCGTGAAAGGTGACGGGCAATGTTTGTATTTGCGTGACATTAAACTGTGAGAAGTGAAAACGTTGTTCGTTACCAAGCTGTCATAAGTTTAATTGTATATAGTAACATATACATTAAACACTGTCTTATACGAGAATAACGCTCCAGGTGGAGTATTTATAACGTGTGTATTAAATCTGCAGGAGGAGCATGGTGTACACTGCTACATGACTTCTCCAAGCTTAGTGTGCATTGTTGGGTTCTCAACAAGTTTCACCACAGGGGATATCCCTGGAAGTGTGTGGATGATTTCAAGAGTCAGTGAGGATGTAATTAGCCTCACAGACATAGGTTACTTCCATGTACGTATATTGTAGCATTGTGCATAGCTGGTGGTCATATAAGTGTTACGTGCAGTCTTTGCTATCTTGTAATATAGTTTGTTTGTATACTTGTTATGTATGAAAATATGTTGTAACAAGATTTCGGGTCTAAAGCAATTTTTGTTAGAACCCTATACTAAGGGCGTATACTCATTTTTTACTTTTGAGGAAAGTAAATATTTTGTTACCTCCTCCTGAAGGCCTATATATATTGAAGATACCAGCTGACTTATAGGTTAGAGGTGATGCGATCAGCGCATGCCCGAGGTAGAAAGTTTCGGAGAAGACTTCCGCCGACGAGTAAGGCCATCTTGATGATTTGGGTCGCCAGACGAAAATGTCTGTTTAAGTCTGCATTGTTTTGGGGATTGTGTAAAATCCCTAGTGTTAATTTGTTCGTCAGGAAGACGATAGTTGTGGTGTAGTGTATATGGAAATTCGTTGTCAAGGTAACAGTACACGAATTTTCCATACTTTCTTTGCTAGCAGTGTAAGCTGAACATAATTTTGAATTCAACCGGTGACGAGAGTTCACTTGTGGTTGAAAGACAGAGATTCTACTTGTTATACTCGTTGGAACGATCTAAAACCGTTTGGTTTAGATTCGTACATAAAGACCCAGGAGATAAAATATTAATCAACAAAAAAAAAGAAAAAGAAACCGCCTGATGAGCGTTATATCTTTATACTTGGACAATCATGTCTGCACATAAGAAACTCACAGTGTTTACTGTTTATCGGGGCCTAACATGAACTATCTGGAGTGGAGACCAGATGAGGTGCAACCTGGTACGATTATAACTTTGAATATGAAAACTCGCCTGAGGTACGAGGGAGTTATGTAAACCTATCTTCGAAAGGACAGATTATCATCTATGCGTCCGATTAGAAGGAGGGACTATGCTATTTTTGTCGCCCGCCATGTTTGGGGTCAACGGGGAAAGTTAAGAAGAAATCTGACAGTGAAGTCAAGATGAAGTTGGTAAACATTTATAGTTATTTACCCGTTGTGTGATGCGGGGTGTTTGCTGCTAGTGTGGAATAAGAAATGAACTGGAGTCAGCAAGATATTGATTTACGTGTTGATAAACATTATGTATATTCGATTGTAGTGACTGTCTTCACGTCCGCCATGTTCCTGTCATATGAAGTTGTTTACGGTCCTGTTGCTGTGACTATATATTAAATATTGAGGAAAAAAGTCCACAGCTGTTCACCTACATTTGTGACTCTATACATGTGACATATACATCATGATTCCATCGACTCTACATCCACACCTTCTTATGTGATGAACACTTTCCACTTGTATGTTACGTCCTGTGATGCAAGTCCACACTGTTACTTGGGTGTCCACCTTGGCGAACTACCATATCATGCATTCGCGACAAGAGGTCATCATCACACACACAGAAAATATTACAGCACGATATAACCACCATCAAACCTCTACTCAGAAAGCAGCACACAACAGTACGTTTATCAGTGGTAATAATCAGTACCAACCGATCCGGTTGTTATCAATAAGGATGACTCCAGAATAGCCTCCACATTTCCGGCATGTCGTAAAGGGTGAATAAATGAGGTTGGCAACCTCTTAATGTAAAACAAATTGCCACAGAAACCACTGTTGCACGAGGATATGACTGCTTGGTGCAAATTTCCTGCAAGGAGCCCAGCTGCAATGATGGATCCATGTTTCAAAAAAAAAAAAAAAGAGAGAAGTGGAAAATGATGATAAGACAGTTCAGAGTTTTCAATATCAGCTCTACTGAAAATTGACCCAAATAATAACACAGCAGCTTTATTTACTAGTGTTCCTTTCGGCGTTTTCTCCTCTCTTCTGATTGCCGTGGAGAGCTTTTTTTCCGCCCAATCTGAGGTGGCGCTGTAGAGCGTACCGCCACTTGGTGCGATCGGCGATCATCCTTCCAGGTTGCTGGATTTATGTCCGATGCCCTCGTGTCTCTCTTACACACATCTTTGAACTTCAGTGCGGTTGCCAAATTGTTCGTTGCCATCTGCCAGTTGTCCGTAAAGATATCTTTCGGGATGCGACCATCTTCCATGCGGAGGACATGGTAAAGCCAGCGTAGTCTAAGCTGTGTATACATGCTTTGAAGGCCAGCACTGTTAACACCTCGACATTTGTCACGTTGTCTTTCCATGAAATACCGAGGATGTGGTGTCACTCCACCTATGTTCCAGTCTTGACGTATGGATGCTAGTAATGGGAAATGACTACAACCCATAAAATCCAAACTCAGAAATGAGTATCCGAGGAAGGTGGTTGAAGTAACAAGGAGAGACATGGTCCGCAACCAGACGATACCGCAAGGCGTCAAAACCAAGCCACTGCAGACCCAAGTAGAACAGTTCCAACTACGATAGTTTAGCCATGTCTGCAGAATGGAAGATGATAGGCTACCACAAGCATAGGAAACTAAGAGCCAGGGATCCAGACCCACAAGTAGACTCAGAGTCCGCTGGGGGGACAACATTGGATAATCTCTCAAGGACTAAATTGGAACCAGGCTAGGAGGAAAATAGCCGAAAGCATATTATGGCGCTCTCTTTAACTAACATCTACAGCTAACAATAGAATATTTTTTTTTCAAAGTATCCCGTTTAACCCTTGAAGGATTATAATTAGGACAAGTGTAATGTAATAAATTTAAAGCAATAAAGTCAGATTTCAGATGTCTAAATATAGCATCTTCTTCCCCCCTCCACTCAGTCCTAATAGAATAAATCAAAACCAAAATTATGTGAATGTATTTGTGTGTGACCTCCCCTTTCCAAGAAACAAACAAACAACAATAAAAACAACAAACAAACAAAAACAACAAAGTAAAGTCTCTCATAACTGTCCTGCTGTTAACAAGGTGAAGAGGGGTGGGAAAGCCAATGAGTTGTCCGAGATTACATCAAATCCACCAATTATCTTTTATCATCCACAGACTATCCTTTATCCTCACACCATTATTGATCCTTATATATTAATTTTAGTTCTTGTTATATACTGTTTAACCATATTATGCAATTCTCTAGGTCTATCTATTCACATTTATGGATAAATTCCATGCCTATAAATAATCTATTATTGGTTTTCCATGTTGTTCATACCTCCTACATTTCAGTAGGAAATGCTCTAAATAATTTTTACCAGACACTCTGCACAACAAGATTCTTCTATTCTAATACAGCTCATTCCTATTTGCAGTGTAAGAAGTTTCTTACTGCTAAGAATTTTTAGTTCTCTAGATACCTGACATATTCTTGTTGGAGTCTTGAACAATTTATTTGCATGTCTGCCCTTCAGACTTCCATCCCACTCTTCTGTCCATTTTTCAATTATTGTTCTTTTAATTAAGCTTTTAATCGCTGATGTGCTCATCCCAACATTTATTTGGTTTCTATTATTTCTACTTTTCTTGGCTTCTTTATCTGTCTTTTCATTTCCTTCTATGCCAACATGTGAAGATATGATGGTATTGCCTCCCCTGCTTTGCAGTAGTGGCCCAACAGTGACCAAAACTCAAGAGTATATAATATGGGTCTTCAAAGGTGTCTACCTTTGCACAAGATTACTCTTGGCAGAGATGTAGATAGAAGGGTAATGACATTTCTATTACAAAGGGAGTCTTCACAAGAAATTCAGATGAGCGAAAACAATGCTGCTTTGGCTGAGCACGTTAATTCTACAATCTGCTGACAACTTTTGTGAAGGAATTAAGCACTTATTAATTTCAGCTCGTTCAAGCCTCCACCCCTGATTTACTCAGTGGAATTCGTATTATTCTGGTATAGCTCTGTTTAGAGTGTGTGCAGTAAATTGACTGAGACAAACATGCAGTAACTTTAAAATGACTAATCTTACTTACTTACTTAGTCGTTCCCCTTCTACCGTGAGGTGTAGAGGTGAAAAAATGAAATGACTAAAGCGAAGTTAAATTTGTAACATTACAAATAACAAAATTTAATAACCACTTTAGGTTTTAACAGTTTCTTCTTCTTCTTCCTCGTTCGTCCTGAAAAGGACGGTGGTTGCGTTGTGTCTGTTTACGCCTAAGCTGTGATATCTGCACCTTTCGGTCGACACATCCGACTTCTGCACGGCATTTTTAGGACCGGGTTTGCCTTCCCATTGCGATCCACACTCGCTCAGCCAGACTGCACTGCTGCAGACTGTTTCCAGGACCACCACGTGGAGGTGGAGTGCGGTCTTGACCAGCTCTGGTTCGCTGGTCCTGACACAGGCAGTCAAGCTATGGTTCGCTGACTGCGTTCACTACTGCTGCATCTTGATGTCCCCGTTTTAACAGTTTGAAAATAAATTGAATAGTTTAGAAGAAAAGTTTCATCATTGATTTATAGTAGAGATGATGGGAAAAGTTCAGTTTGGCAGCGTATATTTTTCACTTAGCTGCCAATAGTAGTTTCTGCTCCCGCTGATGGGGTCAGTTTACACTTCTCTCACTCGTTGCTGGTCAAGGTTAAAGGCGCCGCACGTTCCTAGAACGTCAAGAAGTAACGGCTAAGCTGGTCCTGCTTCTGTCTATAAGACCCTCTTATGATGGCATCTCGCACATCGTCAGTCCATTTCTACCTTCACTTGGTTCCAGAGATAGTACTTTCTGCTGGTACCATCAATAACTATGATAAAGAATATAAACGAAATGCTCTTCTAAGTATTGCGTTTCCCGACACATACTTATGTGACCCCCTCTTCTATTCTGCCATCCCATTTATCTCAGAATTTACCCTCGATGAGAATTAAATGTAATCCCTCGGGATAAACTTTCTTTACATTTAAACTGAATAGCTTTAGCTTTACATTCCATTTAAATGAAAAGGTTAATAATACAGAAAGAGTCTGTTTACATTTCCATCTCCACTGATTGAAAAGTATTCACAATATAAATTGAATATGTTTTCATTTATGTTTACACTGATTTGAAAAGTTTGAAACTTTCATTAATTTTAAAATAAATATTTTCACATAGACATTTACACTGGCTTACAGCTTGAAAACTTGCATTAATTTTAAAGTGAATAGGTATATGTTTATATGGACATTTACACTGCTTTGAAAATGTAAGTATTATGCTTAAAATGTACATCATTTCTTTCATATTTCCCTTCCTGCTCCATATGGAACCTGGGATTACCTTTTGCTTTTAGTTCTCTTTAAGAAACTAGCAATAAAGCAATCACCAGCCCGTGCAGTGGTGGTCCATGAATCATCATTCTATACGCTGAGGTTGCCAGCCTCAAATGACTCGGACATCCACGAGCTATTTTCACATATTAAAATTCACATGGCGATATATATATATATATATATATATATATATATATATATATATATATATATATATATATATATATATATATTAGTTCACATGTTAGTAATGAGAAATATAGAATGTAAAATGGCAACTTATGCTAATCCTGGCTCACAGACGTTTTGCTCAGATGAATAAAAGAGACTTGAGTCGACCTCTTACACGCGTCTAGGTTGTCATTAATTTAATAAGTTCCCTCTCTGACTTTGTGTGTTTCAGTTTCCTCAGTCCAGGTTTCCTGGGCAATGTAAGTTCGTCCAAAATTCTCCAATAAAAGGTGTCCGGTATGTTAAGAAGGAATTCTGAATTCTAGGCTTCACTCTAGCAAGGTCCGGTATCTTGGCAAGCGATCTTCACAGTGGAATAACACTGAAACGTGTCAGATTATATTCCCGGTCTCCCACGCATCTGTTTGTTATAGAGTTAAAAACACGCTTCAATCATTTTCAATCAGGCGGGTTAGGGTGTGGTACTTTCAGAATATTCCACGTGAAATAAGGTGCGTACAGCAAAAGGTCATGTATTACCTACCGTATGTGGCAATAAGACATACGATACCTTGCGTACAGGCTCGCGAACATGTCGTTAACTTAATATGACGTGTTCCAAAAGTAACAATTCATTACTTTATCCGAAAGTAATCTCTTATCTGTGTCTGTCCATCAGTTGTCTCCCCGTATTCCAAGCTTTGGTGATGCGCGCACCCGTCTTATAGATGATTAGGCTGATAGCGCTGGGCGATGTACGTGTTAATCCGTAGCGGCCAAGCTGTGGTACAAAGGAATTTTACCAACCTGCCTCTCGTAATATTATCTCTACCTCTCCTTGCAAATGTGAGGTGTTTATCAGCCACAAGGAATGTCAGATAACAGAATGGACGCAATATACTAAGTAGTGAAAGAATACTTGAAAATATAAACTATCTGCTACATAGTATAGAAAGAAAGTGCGACAATTGAAAGCACGCAATAAAATCAGTACCACAAATGCACCGATTACTGCCAGAGTGAAACAGAGATCGAGAGGGGTCGCCCCATTCTGTCACAGAAGATATCCAAGCTATTAGAACGGAACATACTCTGGAGCATAAGTACGTATTTGCCAGTAAAATTTCTTCTGCTATATCAAGTCCACTGCATTTTTGTAAGTTTCTTTTAGCTTGAATAGCTTAAAGTGGGTCTGTTAATATTGTCAATTTATGAGAAGGATAGAAGAATAACGACTAAGTAAGTAATTTTCCCTTAGTGTGATATTTTTCTTGGTTGTGTGCTGTATTATTCCTCACGAAGACGTTTTTTTACGAATGGTTCAGTCAGTTGTAAGTAATCAGAATATTATTTCTTTGTGACTTTCTGTTTTCGGATGACTTTTATTCAATTTATTAATTTAACGAAACAGAAAAATTCACACATTATGTCTTACAACCTTAAATTTCATCTTCCTTGTAATATCCTTGCATACTCCCTAAGAAGCAAAGAAACAATAGCATTCATTCATAACCCTCCACTCCCAAAGGAGCATTGGCCTCCTGTATTCTACGCAAGCACCCATTTATGAAAGTCTGTAGCTTTTTGGTTGTTGTCTTTGTTGTTCTCCATGTTTCAGAGCCATACAATAGGACTGACTTCACATTTGAGTTGAAGATTCTTATTTTCGTGTTGGATCCGATTTCTCTTGATCTCCATATATTTCCCAATGCAATGAAAGCTTCTCTTGCCTTTTGTATTCTTATTTTGATATCACTGTCTGTCCCTCCAACTTTGTCTATATTGCTGCCAAGATACGTGTACGATTCTACATCTTGTATTGGTGTTTCTTCAAGTTCAACAACTGTTATCATTACTTGCATTTATTCTCATTATTTTTATCTTTTCCCTGTGTATTTTCAGACCCAATTGCTGTGACCACTCATCGAGTGTTTTCAATTTGCCCTGCATCTGATTACGGTTATGGGACAGAACAGCCAAGTCATCAGCAAAATCCAGATTATCCAACTGCTTAGTCAGAGTCCACTGGATTCCATTTATGTTGTGTGTTGTCGATGATCTAAAAACCCACTCTATTGCTAGTAAGTGTCGTGAAAATTCTAATCCACATATATAAATTAGAAATTAAAGGTAAAGCCTAACGAAGTAATTTAATAAAAGGAAAGAAGAATGGTGAAAGACCAGTGCTTTCCCAGTATAGATAAAGCCTTCGTTATAGAACGCCGTACGGGCTAAACCCCGCTTGCTACATGTTTTCATTCGGTTGTTCTCACAAAACGATGCTGAACAACTGCAATAATAGTAGGTTCTAAAAATAGAATGTGTAGCCAACTTTTCTACAATTAACAACAAGTGCCTAAGATCGCGTACCATGTAACTCAGAAAGACAGACGGAATAAGAACGAGTGAGAGCGACTTCAAATAAACAGTGACAAAAAACACTACCAATACATGGTAAGGTTTTAAAAAACCTGTTAAATGCTTATTGGGAACCTGATAAATTCCGTAGGAATCCTGACTTTATACTGACAGATCAGTCGAAAAGGCAGAACAGGTGGCGGTTCTACAACAATAAAAAGAAGAAAAAAAACTAATACACGACTATCCTAGAATACATATTTTTAACGGAGCCACTTAGCCCCATTAAACTTATATGTTCTTGTGCCTTAGGACTTGCTGACAAAGAATATGTTAGATGTTAAGCAAATAGGCTGGAAATTAACAAATTATAGCCAACATACTATAGGGGTGGTGTCTGGCAGCACCCGATCATATTTGCTCATAACGGCGTTTTTGAAAACGCACTGCTTTAGGGGAAATGGGGCCAACATGTTAGATACGATTTGATTGGGTGTAGTAATATGTACGGCAAAACCTTATTGGTCTAACTGCAAGTACTATTATTGTTGTTAATGGCTACGTGTGGGATGGGTAAGATTTTTTCAAAAAACTCTTGTAACCATGGTTTCATTGGTTAGACCGTTCGATATAGTCAAATAGAAGCGTCTGTTCAGGGCCACTTTTGAAAATAAACTGTGTAAGAAGCAAGTGCGTTGAGAACCAGCTCATATTTTTTTTAAATAAAAGCCTGGGACAGCGGCAGATCAAAATTGTGCCAGAATTCATTGCCAGTCAACGTTACTTGTTTATATTTCCTTGAATTGTGGTAAGCTAGACATATTTTCCTATATATATATGTGTGTATATTATATGAAAATTGAATATGAAATGATAAATTGTGTCTGTATGTATGTGGTTCAGTAGCAAACAGAACGAAAAGCCTAGCCATTGCTCCACCATGTAAAAGCTTGTCAGAGAGGAGTATAACTGCATAGGCATATCTGGGATTGCCAAATAGTAACATGACACCTATCCTATTGTATAGAAGGAATTAACGCTGGAATTGCAGAGGCGCTGTAACCATTAGGGAGAGGAATACTGTATATTGTAACATGAGAAGCTAGCAGTTGGCCTACAGCGCTGAACTTTGTGTTTGTAATGTCCTGTGTGTCATGGTGGAAATAGATATATATATATTAGGTCTGAAAAGGAGGTACAACCTTCTTATTTCAGGGGCCGTGGTACTGAAGTCATTGAGCAGCACCTGGTCTGAGTTTTGCTGGATCCAGAGGGTTGGCAGCAGACTCCTTGTCAAAGATATCGACCAGTGGGGTATCTCAAGATAACTGAGAAGCAAGCGAGCAGAGGAGACAGTTTCCTGCCGCCGACATATGAGCTAAGCATTGTTAGCCAGAGCAGCTCACCCTTGTAAAATCCACCCTAAAATTGACTATAATACCAAATCCAGAGGGACAGTTATTGTGTTACAATTAAAAGAAACTGTGATCCCTTCAATATTATTTCCAGCAGTAACAAACACATGAAGTAGTTATGATAAACAACAACCTAGCTTCAACAGCCAGTATTGCCTCATAATACTATATCCCAACCATACACACATATTGTAATACTATTCTATGTCAGGACAAAGTTCCTTTGTATAAATTTTGTATATACACATTGTGTTTACAGTTGATTGTGATTCCTGGTTCGCTCTGTAGTGGATCAGGATATCTATTCTTAAAAGCACTTAATACATAATTTAAAAGTTACACTTGACTTACTTAAGATATATCTTTAAAGTGTTTTATGTTGATGAGAGTTATAGTGTTATAAGTGTTGTGGTTCTTAACGTAGGTGTTTATTTGGCTGTTGATTGTTGTGTACTTACACTCCAGCACTATCATACCCTAGACATAATACGCAGTCATCATACAAACCCAGAATAAGTCTGACTGAGGTCGACATGTGGTAGAAAGTAAGGTCCTATATAATACACCAAACTTAATAGATACATAGACCTTCACAGCGGATCTCAGTCAGTACACTAAGTCCCCTATAATTCTATTTATATACTCCCAACTTACCACAGTAAGAAAAGAAATGGAGACAAGAGGCCTCCCTGTCGCACTCCTGTTCTTATCCCAAACGGTTCTGTAAGCTGTCCTTCGTGAAGAACTCTGCATGTCATGTCTTCATATGTTTTCTTTATTAAATTAATGATCTTCAGGGGAACTCCATAATGTCTCATCAATTTC
Organism: Oreohelix idahoensis; assembly: GCA_024509875.1. NCBI lineage: Eukaryota > Metazoa > Mollusca > Gastropoda > Stylommatophora > Oreohelicidae > Oreohelix > Oreohelix idahoensis. The sequence continues at coordinate 377,392 of JAMPIV010008495.1, read as the reverse complement.
TAAAGTGATTCTGTCTACACTGTCAAATGCCTTTTCGTAGTCCACAAATCCGATGTATAGTGGTGAATTCCATTCCAGACTTTGTTCAACTATTATTCTCAAAGTGGCTATCTGGTCTGTACAGGATCTGTTTTGTCGAAAACCTGCTTGTTCATCTCTCAGTTTCTTGTCTATGGTCTCTTTTAATCTCTCAAGGATAATCCTATTTAATACTTTTCCTGGCACTGATAGTAACATTATTCCTCTATAATTTGTGCACTCTTGTAAATTTCCTTTCTTAGGCAACTTAACCAGATATCCTTCCTTCCATTCTGCTGGTATCTTTTCCTTTTCCCAGACTTTACCAAGTAATTTATATAACATCTCTGTAGCCGTGTCGATATCTACTTTGATGGCCTCTGCTGGAATGCCATCAGGTCCAGACGCTTTTCCATCTCTTAGAAGCTTTATGGCTTTCTTTATTTCTTCATTCGTTGGACTTTCACCGTTAATTTGTAGCTCTTCTTCTGCTGGCTGAATGTCCGGGGGGGGGTTTGTGGAGCCGGTCTATTTAGAAGGTCCTCAAAATATTCTGTCCACCTCTTCATTTGCTCTTGTATATTGCTGAGCAGTTTTCCATTCTTGTCTTTTATGAGGCAACTTGCTTGCTTGTATTTCCCTGTTAGCTTCGTTGTGCTGCTATACAGTTCTCTCATATTTCCTTTGGCTGCAGCATCTTCTGCCTCTCTTGCCAACTCCTCAATATACTTCCTCTTGTCTCTTTTGATACTTCTTTTTACTTCTTTGTTTGCTTCTGTGTACACTTCTTGAGCCTTGGCTTTGGAACTTCTGGTTTTGCTTGTGTTTACATCTGCTTTCTTGTTTTTTCTGTCTTTTATCTTATTGATGGTTTCTGTTGTTATCCATGCTTGTCGTTCCCTTTTCCCCAGTATTTCTTCACATGTCTCATTCCATACAGTTTTGACCTGCTGTCAACAGTCTTCTGTATTCTCTGCCTCTTCCAGCTGTTGGAGCACTTGGAATTTGTTGAATACTGTGACCGCAAATTTGTCTCTTGTTTCTTGATTTCTTAGATGTCTTACATTAAAGTGTTGTCTATAATTTTGCATTGTTGCATATCTCTTGAGTTTCATTTTTACTTTGGCTATCAGAAGGTGGTGATCTGATGCCACATCTGCTCCTCTATATACCTTTACATCCTGCAATGATGATCTAAACTTCTTGTTTATGCATATATGATCAATCTGATTTTCTGTTCTATGATCTGGTGATATCCATGTTGCCTTGTGTATTCTCTTATAGGGGAACATGCTTCCTCCTATAGCCAGTTGATTTGAAGCACAGAAGTTTGAGAATAGTTCCCCATTTTCATTCATTATTCCTAGCCCATGTTTTCCCATGACTTCTTCAAATCCGGTGTTGACTGTACCTATCTTTGCATTCATGTCACCCATCAAAATTGTGATGTCTCTTCTTTTAACTTTATCCATAATTTCCTGTAGTCTAGTATAAAATGCTTCTTTCACAGACTCTTCTTTGTCATTAGTTGGCGCATAACATTGGGTGACATTTACATGTATTTTCTTTCTAGCTGTTTTAAAAGTAGCTGTTATTATTCTGGGTCCAACAGCTTCCCATTCAGTGAGTGCTTTCTGTGCCTCTTTAGATAACATAAGAGCTACCCCTTCACTGTGGTGTGAACTTTCGTCTTCATGTCCTGAGGACAGCACCAATTCACCTGTGATGAGTTTCTTCTTGTCTACCCCCTTCCACTTTGTTTCACACATTCCCAGAACCTCGATTTTATATTCCCTCATTTCTGCTGCTACTTGTGCCACTTTCCCTTGTTCGTTTAATGTCCAGACATTCCAGGTGCCAAATCTGGAAGTTCTCCTAGAAGAAAGAAGGTTAGTCAGCAACACAGACTCCTTTCGGCTTTCTCTGTGTTGCATCATACGCCTCCCTGCGAGAGGACCTTCCCCTGTCTTGGATGGCTGTGTTTTATTTTCCTTAATTGACTTGCCCATATTTGTTGAAGTTTTTTGTGGTTTAAATTTTTTTACAGGATGGGGTAACCAGCCCCATGCCCAACCCTCCTTAGTCGCTTTCTACGATATGTGTGGCAAGGAACAGTGTTACTATTCCTTTCTCCCCTTTCGGGCCCCGGTAACACACGGGTGAAACAATAGCATGATCAACATAAAATATCCAAGCACTGCAATGAATGATTCAACAACGCTGAGACCGTTTGATTGGTTGCTTTTTTAAGGACTATCTTCATGGCACACGGACAACTCCATCAGTGCTCCGATCTCCTCCCTTAGATCACACAAGGAGAATCTCAGCACAGTGCACGAACTCCGTAGCACTGGCGAGTATCCCAATGTGTCTATATAGAAATCAGACATTCTATAAATATTTTTTATGGTGGGTAGGTTTCTAATTTTTAAATTTTGCCAGGGCAGCAGTCTGATAGGCCTATTCATTACGATTTCCAACTGCCGTGGGATTTTTAACATGCGCAACTTGCACATGGGACCACCTGTTTTTTCGCCCTTATCCGAGAAGGCTAGGAGGTATCCTATCTCACTACCCATGATACCAGGGGGGAGTATGACGTAATTAGGAGTTTGGCATCAAACGTGGGACTACCAGACATGGACATGAGAGAGGATGCAGTCGTCCTATGTACAACCAGCGTGCTTCTGGTACACCTAGTATTCATACTCTTCGACATTTGCTGAGGTAGACTGAGCACCTATGGGGTTGCCTTGAGTGCAGTGAGGTCGATTCTGATTAACTTACTTATTCGTTCCTCTTTTACCGTGAGGTGTAGAGGTTTGTAAGAGAGAGTGCCATACTATTCTATCGGCTGTCTTCCTCCTGGCTTGGTTCCACTCTAGTCCTCGGTCCTTCGAACAATAACACTAATAAAAGCCCCTTCCGTGTTAACTTACTTATTCGTTCCTCTTCTACCGGGAGGTGTAGAGGTTTGTAAGAGAGAGTGCCATACTATTCAATCGGCTGTCTTCCTCCTGACTTGGTCCACTCTAGTCCTCGGTCCTTCGAACAATAACAGTAATAAAAGCCTCTTCCGTCATAAGTGACTATGGGAATGCGCCCCAGAGATGCCGTTCTCTTCTGCCACTTCCAGGTTGATACATTTATGTTATTGTCGGTCAAAATGACCGATGAAAAAAATAGTCCGTCGTATATACAGGTACGTATATTGGAGCGTGACGCTTTAACATCAGTTATATATCATTTTTACTTAATAAATTATTTGTGTTTTATACTTATTCATCATCGCTGATGATGCTGCAGTCGTCACTCAAAGCCAACAGGAGCTTCAGAACTTGATGAATCGCTTCACTAAAGCATGCAAGGACTTTGGCCTCACAATAAGTCTAAAGAAAACGAGTGTGCTGAGTCAGGATGCGGGTGCTGCACCAGTTATCACTATCGATGACTATGAATTGGCAGTGGTGCACCACTTCACATACCTAGGGTCTACCATCAATGACAAACTCTCACTGGATACAGAAATCGACAGCCGCATTGGCAAAGATGCAGCTACCTTTGCCCGCCTCACATCGCGTGTTTGGGGAAACTCTAAACTCACAACGAAGACCAAAGCTGCGGTATAGAATGCCTGCGTCACCAGCACACTCCTATATGGCAGCGAGACCTGGACGACCTATGCTAAGCAAGAAAGAAGGCTCAATACCTTCCATTTACGGTGTCTACGCCGCATCCTCGGCATCTCGTGGAAAGATAAAATGACAAATGTCGAGGTGTTGTCACGTGCTGGCCTTCAAAGTATGTATACACTGCTTAGACAGCGCAGACTTCGCTGGCTTGGCCATGTTCGCCGCATGGAAGATGGTCGCATCCCAAAAGATATTTTTTACGGACAATTAGCAGATGGCAAGAGAACAGTTGGGCGACCACAGCTGAGGTTCAAAGATGTGTGCAAGAGAGATATGAGGGCACTGGACATGGATCCAGCAACATGGGAGGATGAAGCTGCCGATTGCACTAAGTGGCGATGCTACTTACGGCGCCACTTCAGGTTGGGCGAAGAGAGGCTAACACAACAAGCAGAGGAGGGGACAAAACGTCGAAAGGAGCACCAGGAAAATAAGCAGCTGAGGGCTGTCACCTCAGGGGCGCATTCCCATAGTCAGTTATGACTGAAGGGGCTATTATTATTATTATTATACTTATTTGTTTTTATTAACTTTATTTTGATATGATTTGTAAAAAAAATATTTTTTAAAAAATTAATTACAATTAAATACAAACTGTTTTATGTTTAATTTACTTTTTAACACTAATACACATTTATATCTCAAAATAAATAAGTTGTTAAATATTTACATTTTTTAAATTATAAATAGAGTTACTTCCCTTTATTACTACCCTTTTTTTTCTTTGCACTGTGTCTATCATTTTTGGGACCACTTGAAAAAAAAAACTAATTTGATGCATACCTTTAAATATCTCTTTATGTGAACTCTTAAAGGAAGAAAGACAAGTATTTGGGATCATTTTTCGAATTTTATTAATCCTCATTCTTTTTTCTTCTTCTTTTTTAAATACAATTTTGCCTCGTTTTGGCGAGACGTGTCTTGTTCAACATATGCCTAGTGCCCTAGATTCTATAGAGTTACGCCAACTAAAATTTGGCCGCCATTTTCGGCTGTACCCGTATTGCAGGAAAATGGACCCAATCGCTAGTTTCAGACCCAATTTGCATTTTCGTTTAGGTTAACTAATAATTTGAAATAAAATTAGATGCAAATACAGTAGCACATATTTGTACTATTATTTGTATTTCAACTAACAAAACAAAAAGAAGAAAACTAGTTTACTTACCGGTTTGTTAAAAGAATCAGTAGCGTGAATTTTTAACACTTACTCCGTTAAATTTCATATTCCGTCAGAATTCCACTATTTGGCAACAAATAATCTGTTAGAATTGCAACACTTAGCAAAACATACTCCCTTCGAATTGAACTATTTACCTAGTTTGAAATGTGGAAACTGGTGAATGACTGTTGTAGACACTGACAGTTTTACTAGATCCAGATGATCACATCAATTTTTGTTTTCATTAAAAATGCGACAATGTACAGATATAAAATTGTATTATATTATATAATTTGTATTATATAATTTTATATTTTAAAATTATATAATTATAAAATTATATAACTTATATTATATAATTTAAAATTATATAAAATATATATAGTAAATAAATTTATGATTATATATTATATTTATAATATATTTATAAATATATACATATATATATATATATATATATATATATATATATATATATATATATATATATATATATATATATATATATATATATATATATATATATATATATATATATATATATATATGAAGACCAAAGCTGCGGTATATAATGCCTGCGTCACCAGCACACTCCTATATGGCAGCGAGACCTGGACGACCTATGCTAAGCAAGAAAGAAGGCTCAATACCTTCCATTTGCGGTGTCTACGTCGCATCCTCGGCATCTCGTGGAAAGATAAAGTGACAAATGTCGAGGTGTTGTCACGTGCTGGCCTTCAAAGTATGTATACGCTGCTTAGACAGCGCAGACTTCGCTGGCTTGGCCATGTTCGCCGCATGGAAGATGGTCGCATCCCAAAAGATATTTTCTACGGACAATTAGCAGATGGCAAGAGAACAGTTGGGCGACCACAGCTGAGGTTCAAAGATGTGTGCAAGAGAGATATGAGGGCACTGGACATGGATCCTGCAACATGGGAGGATGAAGCTGCCGATCGCACTAAGTGGCGGTGCTATTTACGGCGCCACCTCAGATTGGGCGAAGAGAGGCTCACACAACAAGCAGAGGTGAGGAGAAAACGTCGAAAGGAGCACCAGGAAAATAAGCAGCTGAGGGCTGTCACCTCAGGGGCGCATTCCCATAGTCAGTTATGACTGAAGGGGCTATTATTATTATTATTATACTTATTTGTTTTTATTAACTTTATTTTGATATGATTTGTAAAAAAAATATTTTTTAAAAAATTAATTACAATTAAATACAAACTGTTTTATGTTTAATTTACTTTTTAACACTAATACACATTTATATCTCAAAATAAATAAGTTGTTAAATATTTACATTTTTTAAATTATAAATAGAGTTACTTCCCTTTATTACTACCCTTTTTTTTCTTTGCACTGTGTCTATCATTTTTGGGACCACTTGAAAAAAAAAACTAATTTGATGCATACCTTTAAATATCTCTTTATGTGAACTCTTAAAGGAAGAAAGACAAGTATTTGGGATCATTTTTCGAATTTTATTAATCCTCATTCTTTTTTCTTCTTCTTTTTTAAATACAATTTTGCCTCGTTTTGGCGAGACGTGTCTTGTTCAACATATGCCTAGTGCCCTAGATTCTATAGAGTTACGCCAACTAAAATTTGGCCGCCATTTTCGGCTGTACCCGTATTGCAGGAAAATGGACCCAATCGCTAGTTTCAGACCCAATTTGCATTTTCGTTTAGGTTAACTAATAATTTGAAATAAAATTAGATGCAAATACAGTAGCACATATTTGTACTATTATTTGTATTTCAACTAACAAAACAAAAAGAAGAAAACTAGTTTACTTACCGGTTTGTTAAAAGAATCAGTAGCGTGAATTTTTAACACTTACTCCGTTAAATTTCATATTCCGTCAGAATTCCACTATTTGGCAACAAATAATCTGTTAGAATTGCAACACTTAGCAAAACATACTCCCTTCGAATTGAACTATTTACCTAGTTTGAAATGTGGAAACTGGTGAATGACTGTTGTAGACACTGACAGTTTTACTAGATCCAGATGATCACATCAATTTTTGTTTTCATTAAAAATGCGACAATGTACAGATAGTTTTAACAAAATCTAATTACATATGTTGGACCGGAGATTTTATTATAATTATATTATATTATTATTATATATATATATATAATTATATAATAATAAAAATTATATAATATAAAAATTATAATATATATATATTATATATATATATATATATATATATATATATATATATATATATATATATATATATATATATATATATATATATATATATATATATATAACCTTCCATTTGCGGTGTCTACGTCGCATCCTCGGCATCTCGTGGAAAGATAAAGTGACAAATGTCGAGGTGTTGTCACGTGCTGGCCTTCAAAGTATGTATACGCTGCTTAGACAGCGCAGACTTCGCTGGCTTGGCCATGTTCGCCGCATGGAAGATGGTCGCATCCCAAAAGATATTTTCTACGGACAATTAGCAGATGGCAAGAGAACAGTTGGGCGACCACAGCTGAGGTTCAAAGATGTGTGCAAGAGAGATATGAGGGCACTGGACATGGATCCTGCAACATGGGAGGATGAAGCTGCCGATCGCACTAAGTGGCGGTGCTATTTACGGCGCCACCTCAGATTGGGCGAAGAGAGGCTCACACAACAAGCAGAGGTGAGGAGAAAACGTCGAAAGGAGCACCAGGAAAATAAGCAGCTGAGGGCTACCACCTCAGGGGCGCATTCCCATAGTCAGTTATGACTGAAGGGGCTATTATTATTATTATATATATATATATATATATATATATATATATATATATATATATATATATATATATATATATATATTTATATATATTTATATATATTTATATATATTTATATATTTATATATATATTTATATATATATATATATATATATAGTAGAACTCCATTTATCCGAACCCCAATTATCCGAACATCCAATTATCCGAACACTTTTTCCAGAAAAAAAAAAATCAGTCTCCACCAGTCACGTTAGACTACAGTTCTGAATCTTTTGATGCGGCAAGCTTCAAATGTGTGCGAACAATTTGTAGACAATGAGATGGGCTAATGGACGGTCGCTTACGTACATGAAGTCAGTTAGATCATAAAGTCCGTTAATATCTGGTTTACCAATCCAGTGTACGTGTGCGTTCTAGGCAGAACACTGGCTAAACAGACAGTTCAACTTAAAATAATTGTGTCTGCTACTACAGCAGAATAATTTTGGTGTACACGTATTTCTCTGTGCGACCTGGCATCTTCCAGTAGGCCTAAAGCATATAAAAGGAACCGCAATGTTTTGTCAATTGAAACGAAAACAGAAATTATCAAGAGACTAGGAAAAGGTGAAACTGTGTCTTCATTTGCGAGGATTTTCAATGTTGAGAAAGCTACCGTCTCTGACATCAAAAGTAACAAGGATAAAATTATGAGTTTTGCATCGAAATTGGATAGTGAAAATGGGTCGAAGAAACATAAAACCATGAGAAATGCGAAAGATTTGAAATTGGAAGAGGCTCTGTATATATGGTTTGTGCAAAGAAGAAGCAAAGGGGAACCTATCTCTGGCTCTCTATTGTGTGAAAAGGCACTTCAGTTCAACAGTCAACTTGACGGTCCTCCTGACTTTAAGGCTAGCCAGGGATGGTTAAGAAACTTTAAATCTCGTCATGGCATACGAGAATTGGAGATTCAAGGGGAATCTTCATCTAGCGATGCAACTGCCGCTGAAAATTTTAAAGAAACATTCTTGGCTTTTTTGGAAGAAGAAGGTTATTTACTCGATGATGTGCTACAAAGCACAGAAGAGTGCTTGGATGAATAGTGAAATATTTCTTGATTGGTATACAAATCAGTTCATCCCAAATGTGAAGAGGTTGAAAGAACAAGAAAAGAAAACTAGAAAAGTAATTCTTCTACTGGACAATGCACCATCTCATCCAGAGACGGATACATTGAATGCAGTTGATGCAAATTTTAAAGTAATTTTTCTGCTTCCCAATGTAACAGCACTGATTCAACCAATGGATCAGGGTGTTATAGCAAAGCTTAAAAAGATGTACAAGAAGGAAGTCCTGCGTCGTTTATTGTTGGCTGAAGATGAAGAAAGTGTGGTGGCGTTTTCAAAAAAAGCTTAATCTCAAAGACTGCTGCTATATGTAAGCTGATGCTTGGACCACCCTGTCACAAGATAATCTCAACAAGGCTTGGAATAGATTGCTTGGGAAAAAAGGAGGAAATGAAACTACTGCAGTGGACACAAATGATGATTGTATAAATGAAGTTGTGGAACTGTTTCAAGCAATGCCCGGATTTTCGGACTGTGACAAAGATGATGCACACATGTGGCTAGAAGATGATAATGATTCTGGTTTTCAGTTTTTGAATGACGAAGAAATTTTGTCTTTTGTGCAAGAAGAAAACCAAATACATGTAGTGACCGATGATGAAGACTCCTCAGAAGTACATGATGTACTTGTAGATTATGAAGAAAACCCAAAACGTCGACCAAGTCCTGAAGAGGCCTTTATAGCACTAGAAACAGCGATGGCTTGGTACGAGCAAGAAGATGACAGCTGTCCTACACAGCTTCTGCTGTTGAAGAGAATGCGGGACTTAGCAGCCAAAAGCAGACTATCCAGTTTGGCGCAAAAGAGGATTCCTCATTATTTTAAATAGTGGGCTACATCTGTGCAAGTACATGTATACGTAAGTTGCGCCTGGTTTTGAATTGTTTGTAATGTTATTTTGAAAACATTTCTCTTTCTTAACAAAAATAATTAATACAAGTAGTACATGCACTGCAGTGTAATGAAAGATTTTGGTGATACAGTGATCTAATACAGTGTGGGTATTATTATTACAGTACAAGTAAATATGTTTTATAGTGTATTTTCCTTGTGATTGTTAATTATTTTTAGAAATATGTGTACATGTACTCGATACATCATGTAATCCAATTATCCGAACATTTGATTATCCGAACGATGCTCGGTCCCATGGGGTTCGGATAAATGGAGTTCTACTGTATATAATATAATTTTTTTATTATTATATAATAATAATATTTTATAATTTATTATATAATTTTATTATAATGTTATTATAATTAATAAATAATAAAAATTTTAAATTTTATTATATTATAAAATTTTTATTGTGTAATTTTGTATTTTGTATATTAAAATTATATAATTTATATTACAAAATTTAAAATTATATAAATTATATAAAATATATATATAATATATAAATTTATAATTATGTATTATATATATATATATATATATATATATATATATATATATATATATATATATATATATATATATATATATATATATATATATATATATATATATATATATATATATATATATATATATATATATATATATATATATATATATATATATATATATATATATATATATATATATATATATATATATATATATATATATATATATATATATATATATATATATATATATATATATATATATATATCTTATAAATATAGAAGAGGTGTTAAGAATAGACGGACCTAGGGAACTGTATAATATAGTCAAACAATATTTAACACGTACAAATGTTAATACTGGTGGCTGGGAATGTGAAGGTCTGATGCTGTTCTTACAATGCATATGACTTTTAACAGATGAAAGTCAATTAAATATCTGTTAAAGTCAGTTATATAACTGGAACCACCAGGCCTTTACACCCCTCCATTTTAATATTATTCTTGTTCAGAGTTTCTTCTTAATTTTGTATGGTTTTTTTTTTTTTTTTTTGGTTTTTTTTTGTTTGTTTATTCATTTAACGTATTAGCATAATTGTGATTGTCCCTATTTACAATGATTTGACAAATGTGATGCCACTTTCTCATATCGGCAGTTGTTCATATTATTTGGAATTGAAAACAATATATATCCTAATTATAACCCATCAGAGGTTGAACAGGATATTTTTCTTCATTAATTTAAAATAAAAAAATCTTATTCAATGCCTATTCTCGCTACTAGCCCTGGTATTGTCCAGCCGAAAATGGCGTCTACGTCGTTCAGCCTCGTTTTCGAATCTTACATAGTTGACGTAACTCTCTATAGAATCTAGGGCACTAGTTCAACATACACGGTGTTCCACGAATAAGCGGTCCGTGACGTCATGGAATGCTGACGTATTGTGTCGGAAGTAGTGTGAATTGCCAAGTAGGCCTAGTGTTGAAGAAATGTGACGTCACTCACAGTATACAAGACGCTGGTATGTTGAAACTCTTGTTCAACTTGTGATGGATATGGCAATTCTGAAAAGGGTGTATGGTGGGAAAAAGTACTGGCAGTCTACTTGTAGGTCTCACAATAGATGCTGGAAGTGGTCGCCGTGCACGTCTATTCATGTTTGTGCCCGAGTAATCATGTTGAGGTACACATTTCGCAACACGGTCACGTCAATTGTTTGGATAGCAGTCTGTATATTGTCCTTCAGTTATTCTAATGTATGGGAGATTGTTTTATACACAACTCCCTTCAAATACCCCCATAGAAAAAAATCGCATGTAAATAAATCAGGGGATCGAGGAGGCCATAATCCTTTGCTGACAGTCTTTTCCTCGGTGAAAACATTATGAATATGGGCCAGTGATACATGAGATGTGTGACAAGTTGCTCCATCCTGTTGGAAGAAGGAATATTCCCGCTGATAACTTCTTAACTGTGCGTAGAACTCATCAAATATTATTAAATACACTTCAGTGTTCACATTCGTGTCAAAAAATATGGGACCGACAATCCCAGACGCAGCGCACCATACCCCGATTTTTGGGTCGTGTAATGGTTTCTCATACATCTTATGGGGGTTTTCTGTGCACCAATGCCTGGTGTTATGGGAATTAATATGACCAGACAAATGAAACCATGCTTCATCACTCATGAAGTACCGTACTGAAATGGATCCAACTCGCCATCTACGATCTTGTTGAGAAGCCAGTGACAATAATTCACACGTTTCTCCTTGTCGGGTTCTTTAAGTTCTTGTACACACGTTACGCGATATGGTTTTAAATTTAGTGAATGGAGAATTCTAAAACAAGAAGTGCGTTTCATTCCACTTTGTTGAGCTAATTTTCTCACAGATTTTGTAGGACTAGTTAAAATCTTCTCTTCAATAACAGCAATGGCCTCTGGAGTCCTAACAGTTGGCCCTCTACATTTTTTGGCATTAACGACCGACCCTGTTGTACGCCATTTTGAGATCAACTTCTGTATGCTACTCTATGCAGGAATTTTAGAACCAGAAAACGTTGATGCAAAAATTTCAGTTGTTTTCTTGAATGATCCCGTACGACTATAATTCTCAACAATAGCTATCCTTTCTTGCAGTGAAAACGGCATTGTGATAGACAGTTTATTTAAACACACACGATGGTTGAAAATACGCACGGTCCAATCACGGAAAATGATTTAGGGCAATCTATATAGTACTACCTTTAATAACCGACACATTTGTTAACACTGAAAAATGCTAAAAAATCTGGCTACTTTCACTTTGTGAATGAAGGCGCTTATTCGTGGAACACCCTGTATAAATATATTTACAAATAAAACAGTATTGAATCAGTTTAACAAATTAAAGGTACACAGGAAACACGGGACGATTCAGGGGTTCACCCTTCGTCAGCCACACTTACAAATAGTCAACAAGGACAATAAATATAAACACGTGAAAGAAAATTACTATAGTCCGTTCGGAAATTCGTGCCCACAGAAAGCGTCAATTTTCTCCAAAACTGTTTGTTGTATGGACATGAATTTTTGCATGCAGTCTTAGATTTTCCATGCAGTTATTAATATATTTTTTGCCCTTACAAAACTAATGTCATGTTCGAATTTTCTTCTTCACGTTATATAAAAAAAACTCTTACTCTTGTCTGGGTTAATTTTTAGTAGTTTTACAGGATAGTTACAAGATCCGTTCAAAAATATTTTTTTTTGGTTTGAATTAGTTACTCGCGACTGTGTACAATAGGTGCGCACTCGTGCGGACATGTAGTCACTACACTAATTCAAACAAAAACAAAAAAAAATTTTTGAACGGATCTTGTAAATATCATGTAAAACTAAGAAAAATTAACCCAGACAACAGTAAGAGTTTTTTATATAACGTAAAGAAGAAAATTCGAACATGACATGTGTTTTGTAAGGGCAAAAAATATATTAATAACTGCATGGAAAATCTAAGACTGCATGCAAAATTCATGTCCATACAACAAACAGTTTTGGAGAAAATTGACACTTTCTGTGGGCACGAATTTCCGAACGGACTATAGACACTACAAACAGGTAGGCCTAATATTTATGAAATATAGCAAATAATAAGAGAAGGAAGAACGTTGGGCCTAAATAGTGTGCAAGAGCTAAGAGGAGTGGCGTCACAACGAACAACCTGGAGAACACTGGTTTCTGCCTTATGCGCCGTGTTTGGTGCTTAAAGAATTTATTATTATTATTATTATTATAGCAACGCAGGTGAAGAGCAATAATAATTAATATAGCAAGGAAAATACAAAACCGAAAAAAATTATCAAGACAATTAAGTCAACGGTAATTTCCTATTACTCGTACCTTTTTTCTCCGCACAGAATATTCACTTGGAGTTATTTCCCTTCCTCCCCTTAGAAGAGTTTCCTGGACATGTATCGTTATTTGCAAGTATCAAATATGAAAAAAACGAAATTAGAAACAAAATGTGGAAATAATTGTATCTTTAAACTTGATACTTTTGATTTATAGTTTAATACACTTTTATTTGTCACTATTAATATTTTATAACAGCCCTCCCCCTTCCCCCCTCCCACAGAAGGACAGACTCACAGACTGACGAAATATATTAAAGTCCAATTTATTAACGTACTGATTCATGTATTGACTGACACACCGAGGGATTGACTGATGTATTCCTTTTGGTTGACTGAGTCATAGACGACGGGGGACTTCAAGGATCTACTTTTAAAATGATGTAACAGACGGATTGATTTGTGGGTGGACTGAATGAATGGATGGCGAACTATCTGACCAATGTATTGATAGAGTTATAGTTGAGCAGACAGATTGAATTTATTTTCTGCCAGCTGGAGGCAATTGTGAAAGTAACCCTTGTGTTGAAAACATTTTACCGTCTAGAGTTCCATAGCCAGTTACGTGTATTTAGTACCTGACTGTACGGGTTAGATGGTAATGTCTGAATCGATAAATAGTCATTTGCTTCAGTGGGAGAGTAAAAAGGTAGTCCCATAGCAGATACTACCGTAGAGGAGTGAAGTGTTAGAGACCTAACTATACTAGGTCATGCATAGAGAGGTGCCGTGACCAGTACCTTTCCTCGCTGCCTTTTCCTTCCCTAACTCAAGAGAGAAGTCAGGTACCCATTTACAGCTGGGCAGACTGAATCGTGTCGATACCGTGAATCTTTTTACTTTTCTTCTGCTTCTTCTTTGATCCTTAGCCGCCGACCGTCAAAGCAGTCAGTGGCCATCACGCCTAGTGGCGTCTTGTAGGGCAACAACAAATTGATTCCACTTTGCTCGTTCGGTGGCCATCCTTCGTACAGTGCCCCAACTCTTGTTCATTCTTTGCATCTCAGCCTCCACAGTCCTCCGCCAGTTTGTTTTTGGTCGGCCTCTCTTTCGTTTTCCTTCAGGGGTCCAAAGCATAGCTGTTCTTGTGATGGCATCCGGGTCTCTTCTGAGGACATGGTCAACCCAGCTCCAGCGTCTGCCAGCTATGATGGTGTGCATGTCCTCTTGCTTGCTACGAGTAAGCAGATCTTGGTTAGAGATGGTATTCGGCCAAAAGATTCGGTGAATTTTTCTTAGGCATGTTGTGTGAAAAGAGGACAATTTCGACATTTCCTTCTCTGTAACTCTCCAGCATTCCGCACCATAGAGAAGCACAGAAAGCACACAGCTCTGATATAATCTTAATTTTGTGCTTGTGCTGTATTGGGAGGACTTCCAGATGTTGTTTAGGCTAAAGAAGGCTGTTCTTGCCTTATTCATTCTGATGTTGATGTCTTTGCCTGCCCCGCCGTCTGGTGTTACTATGCATCCTAGGTATGTGAAGGTATCTGTCTGTACCAGTTGCTGATTCCTTACTGATATGGGCTCATGGTTACTCACATTGAGCGTCATGACCTCAGACTTCTTTAAATTGATGTTCAAGCCCACCTGCTGGCTAAACTTATTAAGTCTATCCGTTTTTTCCTGGATGTGTTGATGTGAATGTGCTAGTAGTGCAATATCATCTGCATATTCCAGATCTTCCAATGTAGAAAATGTAGTCCATCTTATTCCTCTTGGACTGCCCTCTGTTGTCTGGCGCATCACCCAATCTATGACTGTTAAAAATAGAGTGGTTGATAAGGGGCATCCCTGTCGTACTCCTGTCTTCACCTCAAAGGTTAGGTTGCTCTGCCCCACATTACACGTAAAGTTGGCATAGAGGCTTTTTATTATTGACACTATGCAGCTTGGAATTCCATAAGCCCTCAGTATTTTCCATAAACTGTCCCTATGTATGCTGTCAAAAGCCTTTTCAAAATCAACGAAATTAATGTAAAGCTGTCTTTGCCATTCTGAGCACTGCTCTATAATGTTCCTGAGAGTGAATATATGATCTACACATCTACTTTTCTTTCTAAATCCTGCTTGTTCTTTCCTCAGTTTGTGGTCTACTGCCTTTGAAATTCTCTGTATAATTATTCTGCCTAGTATTTTGCTGGGAACTGAGAGAAGAGTGATTCCTCTCCAATTATTGCAGTCTGCAAGATCTCCCTTCTTGGGCAATTTGACAATTATTCCTTTGTTCCACTCTGATGGTGTTGTCCCCGTTTTCCAGACTTGTGCGAATAGTGGTTCTAATAGTTCTGCTGCTAGCTCAGGGTCTGTCTTAAATAGCTCTGCATTTAAGTTATCATGGCCCGGAGCTTTGCGGTTCTTTAACCCTTTGATTGCTGTGATGATTTCTTCTTTTCGTGGAATGTCTGTATTCACATCTAGATCGTTTTCAGCTTCAGGAACATTCAATTGTGTCTCTGGTGGTTCCTTGTTCAGAGTTTCTCTGAAGTGCTCTGCCCATCTTGTTTCCTGTCCCTCTGCTGTCGTGATGAGATTACCTTGCTTATCTCTTACTAATGTAATATTGTTTGCACCTCGTTTTCCGCTGATGAATTTAGTTATTTTGTATACTGTGCTTTGTTCATTTCTCATTTTGGTCTATATCATCAGTCAATGTCTTTTCCTGACTTTTGGCAAATTGATATCGTTTCTTTATGTCGGCCGCAAAAGCTTTTCTGGTAAGGGAGTCCTTCAATTTGCTGATGTCAAACCTTTTCTGTGGAGTTACAGTTGGTCCAGCCCTTCTTAGTTTCACTTTCAGTTTTGCTACCACTAAATGGTGATCACTTCCCACATCTGCACCTCTTCGTACCTTCACATCTTGTAATGCATGTCTCCATCTACCGTTAACCATGATGGGGTCCATCTGGTTTCTGTCCCGACCATTTGGTGATTCCCATGTTAATTTGTGAATTTCTTTATGTGGGAAAAGTGTTCCTCCAATGACCAGGTTGTTAATGCTACAGAAACTTATTAGTTTATCCCCATTTTCGTTTGCTGTTCCGCTGCCGCATTTCCCCATTGTTCTTTCATTATATGTATTGTGTGTACCGACTTTCGCATTGAGGTCTCCCATTACTATAGCAAGATCATATCTAGGTGTGTCTTCCATTTCTTTCTGCAGTTGTTGATAGAATTCATCCTTGACCTCCTCATCGCTATCATTCGTTGGTGCGTAGCATTGTATTATTGTAGTGTTGGTGAATCTCCCTCTCAATCTTAATCTTATCAGTTTTTACTTTTCAAATGCTGTATAATACTCAGTATGGGAGTTCTGGAGTGAAATGGCTGACTTTACTATAATATTGTAACATGTCAAATGATGTAAAGCACTATGGAGGGAAGTCTGGAGTAATGTTATTGTCTTTCCTATTGTAGCGAAAGGTTTTCCTAGTATGATAATAGTGATAGAGGAGAAGTAGAATCTTTCTCCAGAAAGGGTGAAGTTCCAGTGCCCGGGAAGTACACTGGCATCACAAGTGAGTTACAGCTGTGAATACTCTGAGCTGGACAATAGACCTAGACTTCAGAACTATACGTTGCTACTTTCGCTATAGTAACCCTATGTGATAATATAATTAAATTTGAAAAGGTAACTCAAAATTTAACAGTTACAAATTTAACAAGTCAAATGAGTACAATTTCAATATTTAATATGTACATCTATATATTCTTATAATGAGAAATGGGTGTTAAAATAGGATAAAATGTATGATTATTTACAGTTACAAATCAAAATAAACAAGCGAACAATGCTTGGATTTATATTCCACTGAAGTTATAAAAACAGTTTGTCACATTATCTATTGCCATCTAGTTTCATCATTAGATAGTCGCTTTAGAAACTGCTCACAGAGTTTGTTGGATTGTATACAGAAAACTTATCTAGTCGGTGTTGTTTCGAAGTTCCTGATGACACACGGGAATTACGAAGACTTCCCTTCAGCCCGCCCTATAACTACGGGGGACTAAGGTGTTGAAGATAGGGTGACCTCTAGGCTTCAGTAGCAGGATCACTGTCTTCAAGTCTTTTGGGTAAATTCGTCAGGAATTCACAAAACTCGATCATCAATGATCATAGAAACTGATCATAAAACCTGGAACAAAAGGTAATAGGTAGCCAGGTTGTTCCAACAATCTCGCCACCACCTGCTGTTCATGATGCGACCATGTCTTCAGTGTTTGTATATAAATGAATGAATCATGGTAGTATGTTACAGAGATAGCATGATAAGATAATGTCTACTGTGCAGAATTAACAAAATACATGAATAAATCACATGTTATGATACATGGGTACGATAACCTTTGCCTTCCACTTATGTATGTCAAGTCAATTATGTACTTGCTGGTATGTCGTAAGCTTCCAGGCAAGAATTAGCCATGATATATTTGGCTAACCAATTAATGGTTATGCTTCCTGACAATGCCGGTGGAGGTTATCTCTGGTTAGCGTCACTCCCTTTTCATCATGTCTGATACAATAAAATCGTAAATAAAATCTGACATAAAATGATATTAGCCATACATCTATCTTTAATAAACTTACATACCCTCTTAGGATTTATAAGCTCACGGTGAGACTTTATTGGTTCAAGTTAATCTGCCCTGCATGCAGCGTGAAAAAATAGCTTTTCTTGCAGATACTGTCTTCCAGTTTCTCACTCAGGCTTCTGGATTTGGTGTGTGTAACTTTCAACGCGCCGCCCTGTCCTTATATATGTGTATCTCTCACGTACGAGAAAGCACCTCCTAAAATTCCAAAAGATTTCCGTTTCATCTCTGGGTTTTGAGGCAATTTGAGGCAATCTGTGCTTTTCCTGTACTTATTTTCTCTTCTGTTCATTACACACTTATATCCATCCTTCCTTCCTAGGTATGCTTTTATTTTCCCCATATGAGGCTTTCATTCTCTCCTAGTTTTATCAAAATCCGTTTAGGCATGTATTTATAATAAATTTTTAAAGATTATTAGCTAATTTTTAGTGGATGTGATGATGATGAAAAATGTTAATTATCTTCAAAACTATTTATATTTGAATAATATCCTTTTGGGTATAATTCATAATCTATCTCCTTAGGTGAATTATTTTTATTTAATTGATTCCCAATCAAGCGTTCTCTTGTAGTTACTAATTCTCTGTCTAGTAACTGCAAACTTTCAATGTTCGCCATGCATTCCTATATAGCCATTTAATCATTCTTCAGTAATATTGTCTGGCTTGACCGTAATTCCCATTTCCGCTGTCTTTAACTTCAAAGAAATACCGCCGCGTTGTTCGTAATCTGTGTGTGTGTGTGTATATATCGCGCTTACAACCAAGCAAGTGTTACTAAATCTCGCTACAGAGCCCTCTTCTTTAAAACAGTGCTTGCACGGTTAACGTTTTGGTAACACATGCTGCAGTTCCTCTTTACTTTTCTGTATCTCTATATCTCCTTTGATAGGATGACGACTTAAAAAATCGGGTCCAAGATTGTCCCGTCCTGGTATGTATCTCACATTGAACGAATATGGAGATAACAGTAAACTCCACCTTAAAAGTCGTGAATTTAATTTTTTAGACACTGCTAAAAACATCAAAGGCTGGTGATCACTTTCCACAATGAAGTGTTTCCCGTAAAGAAAAGGGGCGAATTTATTGATCGACCAGACCAAAGCGAGGCATTCACGTTCAACGGTAGAATAATTTCTTTCAGCTGTATTTAACTTTCTACTGGCAAAAGCTACTGGTAGAAGTATATGTGGCGGTGTGTCTGCCTGCTGTAGTAATGTTGCTCCGATGCCTACATTGCTAGCATCCGTTCTTAGTACGAATTCTTGTGTGAGATCGGGAAGGGCAAGTATAGGTTTACTAGTTAGCTTATTCTTTAACTCTGTATAAGCCTGTTCACACTCCGCAGTCCATTGTATTTTATCCGGCTGACCTTTTTTGGTTAAGTCGGTTAATGGCGCGCATAATGAGTTAAAATGGGGTATATATTTCTGATAAAACCCGCACAGTGACACAAAGGATCTTACATCCTTCTTAGTTTGTGGTCTTGGTGCTTTTCTCATTTTCTCTACATTCTTGGGGTCAGGAGACATTTGCCCTGTAGAGATAGTGTGACCTAAAAATTCCAATGTCTCACATCCAATATGACACTTAGTTGGACGTGCTGTCAATCCCGTTTCTCTCAGTCTATCCAACAACATGGAGAGTGCTACTATGTGTTCCTCGAAGGTAGTGGTAGCAATCAGAATATCATCCATGAAGTTGGTGATATGAGGATTTTGTAATGGTTCCAACAATTTCCTCATCATTCGGGAGAAGATACTAGGAGCATTCTTTAAACCAAATGGGAGTACATTGAACTCGTAATGTCCATCCGGTGTACTAAAGGCTAACAGTTTCCTAACTTCTGGTTTCACTGGTATTTGGTAGTATCCCTTGCTTAGATCTACTTTTGAAAAATACCGAGCCTTACTCAATGTAGCAAACAACTGATTGGTGTCTGGTAATGGGTCTACCTGAGATTCAGTGACAGCATTTAGTTTTCTATAGTCAATGCATAACCTGTGTTCACCACTAGGCTTCCTTAATAACACCACACTTGAGCTGTAGGGAGATTCAGACTCTGAAATGATTTTCTCTTTTAAGAGATAGTCAATCTCATCCTTGAGTGCTTGTCCTTTTGCATAAGGTATAGGGTATGTCCGCATACAAACTGGTGTAGGGTCAGTAATCGTCATGTCATACTCTAACAGATTAGTACACCCCGGCTTATCTGTGAGTACATCAGCATGGATTTCTAACACCTCCTGAACCTTTTCCCTCTGCTCAAGAGTTAAATGTTCACTCACATTAACCTGAGCATAACTTTCTGTAGTTGTTAGGGGGTATTCCATGGAGGAAATTGGTTCATCCTGCATTTCTGTTGCAATGGCCAGGGTCATGATATGTGCAACTTCTGATGCTTCCCTGTCATAATACTTTTTAAGAAGGTTGACATGTTATACCTTCTCCTTTCCTTTCTTGTTAATCTTATAATTGGTCCTGGAAAGTTTTTCCAATATGACGTAGGGACCCTGCCATCCAATTTGCAATTTATTATTGCTGCTGGGCAACAGTAACAGAACTTTTTCTCCCACCTCAAGTTCCCTATCTTTTGCTGTTTTATTGTAGTAAGCAGCCTGCTTCCTCCTGGCCTGTCTCAAGTTATCATTGGCCAGTTTCCAACTTGTTTTCAATCGAGATGTCAACTCGTTGACGTATTGGTATGAAGAAGTCACGGTTTCTTCTGCTTTTTCATCAGTCCATGTCCGCAACAATGCTTCCAGTGGACCTTTGATTGGCCGTCCAAACAACAATGTAGCTGGAGCCAATCCTGTGGAGTTATGTGGGACTTCCCTATAGGCAAATAGTGCTGAGGGTAAGCATGTGTCCCACGTTTCAGGTTTCTCGCTAGCCAACTTTCTAAGGATGGAAATGAGCGTGCCATTGAACCGCTCTACT
This sequence comes from Oreohelix idahoensis, assembly GCA_024509875.1. Lineage (NCBI taxonomy): Eukaryota > Metazoa > Mollusca > Gastropoda > Stylommatophora > Oreohelicidae > Oreohelix > Oreohelix idahoensis. The sequence goes on along the minus strand of JAMPIV010008495.1, from coordinate 356,330 downwards.
TGACCATTCCCTTGGGCGTGGTACGGGCTACAGTGATAATGTCTAGCTTGAAATATCCTGAATACTTCTTGTGTTAGCTTTCCCCTAAACTGAGAACCATTGTCAGTCAATATTTGATGTGGGAAACCTAATCGGGTGAATATTGTTAACAGTGCCTCTGCCACATGTTTCGAATCTATCGATGACATTGCTACTGCCTCTCCCCACAGAGAGCAAGTATCGACCAAGGTTAAGATATAGGCATTTCTCTTCTTGGTCCTACTGAGGGGTTCAACAATATCCACGGCAACACGTTCAAAGGGCGTTCCCATAATGGGCATTTCTCCCAGTGTTGCTGGTGCAGTTCTATGTTTAGGAGTTACTCTTTGGCATTCTGGACAGGATCTCACATACCTCTTTATGTCCTCTGTGATTCCTGGCCAAAAGTAGTGACAGGCTATCCGTTGTCCAGTGGCCCCTATTCCCATATGTCCACTGAAGGGTATAGCATGTCCTAGCTTCATAACCTGCTCCCTGTATGATTTTGGCACTACAAGCTGTCCATGTCCTTTAGGTCCTGTTCCAGCTTTTCTATATAGTAGGCCATTTTTCATATATAAGTCTCCTTTCTCTGGAGGGTTATGGCTTTTAGGTAATTTGCCAAAGCAAGGCTTCAATGTACTGTCAGCAGTTTGAGCCTTTCTCATCTCTTCGGGATGAGTATTGATGATAGTGTCCTCCTCTTTCTTAGAGCTTGCCCTGGTCTGGACTGTTGCCATCACTATGGGTCTTATAGGTTCTCCTAGAAAGACATATCTACAACCCAATATTAATGGGTAGATAGGGTTGTCCATCACTGCTGCTTTGATCTCTCCTTCCACATAGCGAGATCTTATGTTGATACGGGCTATGGGCAGTGTCATGGTTCCTGCTCCCTTGACTGGTCCTCTGATTTCCACGGTTTCTGTGGTTATCTGTTCAGGACTCACCAGAGAAGAGCACACTACTGAGTCAAAGTCCAAGCCTGTATCATATAAGCACAGTACTTGGGTGCCATTCAAGGTCACTTCCTCACAGACAGGGGGATGCTGGAAATCCTTCTGACTATCTGCCAGGTCCTTCCTTCCCTTGTTCCCTGTTGTAAGGCAGGCAGCGTGATGAGGAGGGTTTTTCCGTCTGCATTCCGCAGTATTGTGGTTACTCATTTGGCAAGATTTACACCACTTTCCTTCCTTTCTTGGAGGTTTCTTTTCTGATCCTAGAGGGTTTTTGTCTTTATAATCAGTTCTGTGTTTGTTCTTGTTGGAATTGTCCCTATGTTCATAGTTGGTATAGTTTTGTGAAGGTTTGAAGTTCCCCCCCTGCTTCTTCTTATTTCCTGATACTTCTGACTGAGCTGCTTGATATCTTTCAGCCATGGTTAAAATATCTTCCAATCTCTCAGCTCCTTGCTCCATGAGAAATTTTCTCATTTCTGGAGGCATGGCTTCTCTCAGTTGTTCCATCATGACCATTTCTTTTATATCTTGACATTTTCCTAAGCTAATCCATTTTGTCAGGTAAGTTTCCAACCTGGCAGAAAACTGGTGATAGTTTTCTCCTGGAAGTAGCTTAGCAGTTCGGAATCTCTTTCTATAAGATTCAGAATTCTTTTCGTACCTGACCAGTAAAGCTTGTTTTAAGATTTCATAATCTTCCTGGTCTTCTTTTGAGAGTTTTAAATAAACATCATATGAAACTCCCCTCAATGCCTGAGATAGTTTAAGGCTCCATTTTTCCTTTTCCAATCCATAGGTAGAGGTCAATCTCTCATATCTATCCAGGTACGACTCAATGGCGTCTTCCTTCTCAATAAATGGATCCAGGTGGAAACTCATGGCTCCATTTGCCGTGCTGTGGTTGGAGCTACTCTCAGAGTGAGGTGAGCTAGCACCATGATTGCTAGCTGCTCCCTGGAGTTCAAGTTCCTTTAAACTTAACTCATGAGCTCTTTGTAACCTTCTTTCTTCAGCCTCAGCTTCCAACCTTTGTCTCTTTTCTTCTCTTTCTGCTTCTAATTTCTTAGCTTCAGCCTCAACTTCAAATCTTTTGGCTTCTCTTTCTGCTTCTAATTTCTTAGCTTCAGCCTCCACTTCCATTCTTTTAGTCTCTCTTTCAGCTTCAGCTTCCATTCTTTTAGTCTCTCTATCTAAATATTTATCCACTTCAGTTGTGATATGTCGCATTAGAGCATCTCCTGTCATACCCAAGTCTTTTCCTTCCTGCATAATCGCAGCTCTAAACTTCACCAATTCAGCCATGATGCTTACTTACCAGAGGGTATATAATTTTATCTTCACTAACCAACTAACTTAATTAAAATCAATTAATTACTTTGAACAAGACAAATCCTTAAAACCTTGTGAGCGTCTCCTATTTACTTAGTGCTCAATGGTACTATTATTACAAAAAAATTTCTAAGTTTTAGAATTTTTCAAAAAAATTTATTTTTACAAACTATTTGTGGCTCAAGATAGAAGAGTACATAGATAGTGGCTCAGGATAAAAATAATATCCCGCGAAAGAGCCCCCAATGTAGCGAAAGGTTTTCCTAGTATGATAATAGTGATAGAGGAGAAGTAGAATCTTTCTCCAGAAAGGGTGAAGTTCCAGTGCCCGGGAAGTACACTGGCATCACAAGTGAGTTACAGCTGTGAATACTCTGAGCTGGACAATAGACCTAGGTTTCAGAAGTATACGTTGCTACTTTCGCTATAGTAACCCTATGTGATAATATAATTAAATTTGAAAAGGTAACTCAAAATTTAACAGTTACAAATTTAACAAGTCAAATGAGTACAATTTCAATATTTAATATGTACATCTATATATTCTTATAATGAGAAATGGGTGTTAAAATAGGATAAAATGTATGATTATTTACAGTTACAAATCAAAATAAACAAGCAAACAATGCTTGGATTTATATTCCACTGAAGTTATAAAAACAGTTTGTCACATTATCTATTGCCATCTAGTTTCATCATTAGATAGTCGCTTTAGAAACTGCTCACAGAGTTTGTTGGATTGTATACAGAAAACTTATCTAGTCGGTGTTGTTTCGAAGTTCCTGATGACACACGGGAATTACGAAGACTTCCCTTCAGCCCACCCTATAACTACGGGGGACTAAGGTGTTGAAGATAGGGTGACCTCTAGGCTTCAGTAGCAAGATCACTGTCTTCAAGTCTTTTGGGTAAATTCGTCAGGAATTCACAAAACTCGATCATCAATGATCATAGAAACTGATCATAAAACCTGGAACAAAAGGTAATAGGTAGCCAGGTTGTTCCAACAATCTCGCCACCACCTGCTGTTCATGATGCGACCATGTCTTCAGTGTTTGTATATAAATGAATGAATCATGGTAGTATGTTACAGAGATAGCATGATAAGATAATGTCTACTGTGCAGAATTAACAAAATACATGAATAAATCACATGTTATGATACATGGGTACGATAACCTTTGCCTTCCACTTATGTATGTCAAGTCAATTATGTACTTGCTGGTATGTCGTAAGCTTCCAGGCAAGAATTAGCCATGATATATTTGGCTAACCAATTAATGGTTATGCTTCCTGACAATGCCGGTGGAGGTTATCTCTGGTTAGCGTCACTCCCTTTTTATCATGTCTGATACAATAAAATCGTAAATAAAATCTGACATAAAATGATATTAGCCATACATCTATCTTTAATAAACTTACATACCCTCTTACGCTCACGGTGAGACTTTATTGGTTCAAGTTAATCTGCCCTGCATGCAGCGTGAAAAAATAGCTTTTCTTGCAGATACTGTCTTCCAGTTTCTCACTCAGGCTTCTGGATTTGGTGTGTGTAACTTTCAACGCGCCGCCCTGTCCTTATATATGTGTATCTCTCACGTACGAGAAAGCACCTCCTAAAATTCCAAAAGATTTCCGTTTCATCTCTGGGTTTTGAGGCAATTTGAGGCAATCTGTGCTTTTCCTGTACTTATTTTCTCTTCTGTTCATTACACACTTATATCCATCCTTCCTTCCTAGGTATGCTTTTATTTTCCCCATATGAGGCTTTCATTCTCTCCTAGTTTTATCAAAATCCGTTTAGGCATGTATTTATAATAAATTTTTAAAGATTATTAGCTAATTTTTAGTGGATGTGATGATGATGAAAAATGTTAATTATCTTCAAAACTATTTATATTTGAATAATGTCCTTTTGGGTATAATTCATAATCTATCTCCTTTAGTGAATTATTTTTATTTAATTGATTCCCAATCATGCGTTCTCTTGTAGTTACTAATTCTCTGTCTAGTAACTGCAAACTTTCAATGTTCGCCATGCATTCCTATATAGCCATTTAATCATTCTTCAGTAATATTGTCTGGCTTGACCGTAATTCCCATTTCCACTGTCTTTAACTTCAAAGAAATACCGCCGCGTTGTTCGTACTCTGTGTGTGTGTGTGTATATATCGCGCTTACAACCAAGCAAGTGTTACTAAATCTCGCTACACCTATAATGTTGTAATTTGTCAAATGTTGCTATCAATAAGGATGGGAATAAGGAGTAAAATTGCTGCCTGTACTATATTATAATTCGTGAATTATTGTATGGCACTAGAGAGAGAAGTCTGGAGCAACATTGTTGCTTTTACTATATTGTAATTTGTTAAGTGTTGTATATCACTAGGGATTGGAATTCTGAAGTGAAATTACTTTCACTCTTAGAACATTGTTATTCATTAAATTTTGTTTAGCACTTAGAAAAAGGAAAGCTCTGGAGGGAAATTGCTGCCTTTCTCAGAATATCGAAACTTGTCAAAATTGGCATTGCGGGAGGAGGTTATGCAATGAAATGAATATTTATCCTCGTAAGCGGAGTACATAGTGGTGATGTTGACGAATATAAAACTGATACAATTTTGTATTGTACGTGCATGCTGGGATCTCCGAGGAGACCAAAAAAAAAAAAAAGAATATATTGACTTCTCCAGAACTCCGCCTAGACCGGTCCCAAGCCGGCTGAAAAAGGAGAAGGGCGGCCTGCATGGAGGCCGTAAGGAGGCAGCCCCTCCACCATGCAAAGGCACAACAGGTCAATCACCTGTTTGCTTTAAACTTTTGATTACGAGAACTACAAGAGAGAAAACCGGACTGATTCTAAAAGCGACAAACTGGAACGGACTAAGCCGATAGGATAGTCTGGCGCTCTCTCTCCCAAACGTCTACACCTCACGGTAGAAGGGGAACGACTAAGTAAGTAAGAACTTCTCTCGTTCACGTCGTAAGAGTAATATGACGTTTATGTATGTGACTGGTAACCTTATCATGCACAATAGTTAAAAGTTAGTTGCTTATCCTTTACAGGACGTAGCAATCAACTCCAGCTTTTATTGGCTGTTTGTGATTTTTCCAGGCAAATTTTTTTTTCATTCAGTAGTTTGCCATTGCTTTCTACAGCTGATCACCTTATGGAGCATAGAACCATTATTACAGCTGATTCACCTTATGGTGTGGAGTATAGAACCACCACTCCAACTGATCACCGTATGGAGCATAGAACCATCACTACAGCTGATCACCTTGGGGTGTGGAGTATAGAACCACCACTCAAGCTGGTTCCCATATTTGAATCCTGCACGAAACATTCACATACACTTGCAGCAGTGTTTCTGTGGCAATTTGTTTCACATTTTCACAACCTCACATTAGTCTTATACGACATACTTGAGGAAGTAGTAATCCCATTCTTTCTTTGCCACATGAGAGATCTCGGTGAGCCACGTGCGGCAATTTATAAACTTCTGACTAGTAAATTTTCAAATATCTCTAACGTCGATATTTGTTGTTCTCATTTGTCGTTCTCACCGACTTTTTCTTTTGTCTATTATTTTATCCCTCTACAAATTTCTGCTATCATTAGACAAGAAACCAAAGTCTCTTTCTCTCTAGTCTTATATTTCACAGTAGACGCTAGCTGATTCTTATGGCCAAAAGGTAATAAATGATTCCATTAGCCAGCGAAAGTCATTGCACTTGAAAGGTGAAAAATTGTGTTACGAACAGTTTTGAAGTCGACCCTTTGTTTGTGTCACGAACCGGACACATGTAAATCAAGCACACACCGGGGATACTAGGGCGAGTTAAAATGAAGTTACTCGATACCCCTGGGACCAAGATAGAATTTGCAACAAGGCCACCCAAGAGGTCGACCAAAAATGCAGCTGGTATTGGAGGGAACTTTAAGTCATTCTTCTTGTAAAAATCACTCGACGTAGAAGCGTATAAGGGCCTCAAGCGAGGCTACTTTGTGGGTTGCGAATATTCGTAGTGAATTAAGTTGAGCGAAGTGAGTAATCTAATACTGCAGATTTTATAACATGAATAATAGTCATACTTTTATCAGCAGCATATTAATTCAGTATATTTTGTTAGGCATAGTTCTACATGGAATTTCCTTTCAGTGACGGATACGGGTACGATTCCTTAATAGCTTGACTTGCTATGGATTGGATCAAGAGTGCCACAGACTCCATGCTTTGACACTCTGTCTCTATTTAAGCCTTGAGTCGCCTTCCAGGGTTATCCTTATTAGCTGTACATGTAATAATACTGTGGGTTCAATTTTGGCCAGACATATCCCAACTCCCTGGCCCGCACACAGGCACTCAGGCACTAACACGTCAATAACCATTGACAATGTACAAACGTTTATTACAACACAATGTTGTTCATCTCTTCAAGTGCATATAATAAGAATTCTCTTCTAGTCGTGTCTAGACTACCGTCTCATCCTCGGAGACATCATGCATTTTAATAAAGGCTGGTACTCACGCATTTAGAAACTTCACACTCTGCTTTTGCCTAAACTGATAATACACTTGCAGTTGAAGGTGTAATACAGTTGATGGTAAAATAGCATGCAGGTGAATTAATAACACAAGCTGAAAATATCGTCCACACGGACATATGCCATATACACACGCCGAAGACACAAGCCCAAGTGTTTCAAAGAACGCTCAACGTGTCCCAATTCGAAGTTGCCGTCTGCTATCAATTTTGAGCAGAAGTCAAGACGTCACTTCCTGTAACCACGGGCTACCGTTTATAAACAATATACCCATGAAGTGATCGTATACAAAACATGATATGATATTTACTCATATCATTTACTCCCCCCTGCAATAAAATAATGAAAAGGAACTTAAGTCTCCCTATCTATGAAATGAAACGCATAATAGCAATCAAAGACAGAATAGATGATATGAGGCAGACAAATCAAAATATAAATAGTGACTGTGACAATATGTCAAAATAGTTATTAATATTTGCATGTATGCAATGTCATGTGGTGAATGACAATGTTAATGAGATGTCATGTGAAGATATATTACTTAATATCTAAACATACGAAGGTTATATGTTATACTAAGTATAAACACCAGTGTAATTCACTTCACGTAGTGACACATTAATGAACCAATGTAATATAACCAGGGTTATTAAAACCGTTCATGTTTGACCATACAAAGTCCTTGCTGTAGAATTTTTTTAAAGAATTAAAGTTCCAATAAGTCATTAGTTCGCATTTATTCACACATCATTGTTATTGATGTCCAGTTATGTACAAATGTAGGAACGAAATAGTTCATTGAAAAGATCTATTTTTCCTCTATGTCGGGTGCGGATGTTTGTCTTACACGCAATAGCATATACACCACAGATACCATTCTACATTATGTACTTGAGAATTTTATAAGTCCCGTTGAAATATAATTTTTCTGTTATGTCCCTTTTTGTTATTTGGAGTAAGTAATTTATAGTTACTTCCCTTTTTCTTAAACGTTTCAGTCATATAATTAGTGCAAATCATTTTGGAAATTGCAGCAAAGTGTCTGAAATGTACAGACTTGGATAGTCATACTGCCAAGAGTCATTCTACAACGTGTATGTAGTAGCGAAGTATTGTCCTTGACCAACTGCACTAGACATCATACGGCGAACGATTGAATATATAAGCTGACTTCAGATGGACAGAAATTCATCATCATCATGTTGCTTGGCATAATGTCTCTCGTTTTTGCAACCGGTTTAAGTGCATGACGAAGCAATGTGGCTGTAATTTCTGAAGTATGCGATATATCTGTTAACAGAAGTCATATGCCTTAGTTCATGATGCTTCATATTTGTGAAATAATTCCTGACTTGTCAGAAAGGAAGTTCTGTAATTATTTAGCATCAAAGTTGGATTGCAGCAGCCTTGGCGGTGACAACTGGAGATAGCGGATGCTTCACGCATCTTGATAAGACATCAGCCATCACATTCACCTTTCCTTCGATGGGTTTAATCTGGTATTGATAGGGTTGAAGGGCCAGTGAGGCACGGGCAGCTTTTGCATTCTTAAATCTCGCATTTTTCAGGTAAGAGAGTGCTCTCTGGTTCGTCTCGAGTGTGAAACTTGCACCAAGCAGGTAGCGCTGCAGTTTAGAGAGGCAGAAAACAAGAGCCAGCAGCTCTCTTTCAATAATCGGGTATTGCTGCTCAGTAGGCGTTAGCTTCCTGCTATCGTAAAGTGTCGGATGCAAACAGCCATTCCATTCTTGCAACAACGAACCTCCAAAGGAAGATTTTGATGCGTTACTCTGAGGGTAAAATGTTTGGAAGGATCAGTCAATCTCAATATAGGTAATTTGGAAAACAGACACTTTAATCTATCCAAAGTTACACGACATTCCTGACTACAAACAAACCTATTTGGCGACTCTTTCTTCACCAGTGATGACAATACGGACGTATACTCTGCAAAATTGGGGATAAACTTGCGATAAAAGTTTAGGAGCCCTAGAATACTTCTAACCTGTTTTTTTTTGTCTTGGGTAAATCAAGGATTAGAATCCTAGAGATGGTAGTATCCTCTGTTTTTAAAAAAACCTCCTCCCACTTTATAACCTAAAAATGAAATCTCCTGAAATCCAATTTTAGTCTGAGATGGACGTGCAGATAAATTATGAAGACGTAGAGTGCTAAGTAAGGATTGAATACCCTCCAAATGTTCATCCCACGATTGATGAAACAGACAAATGTCGTCAATATAAGTAATGAGGTCTTCTCTGTCAGAGAAGAGTCGTCTCATCATGCGAACGAAGGTCGCAGGTGCGTTTACTAAACCAAAGGACATATAATTGAATTGAAATAGACCCAATGGAGTAGCGAATGCAGTATAAGGCTTGGATCGTTCCGTTAATGGCACTTGGAAATAGCCTTTAGACAGATCAAATTTAGAGAAGAATGTAGCCGAAGCTAGTCTATCCAATAAAGACTCCAACACGGGAAGTGGTTCCGCGTCATGAATAGTCACAGAATTTAGGCGTCTAAAATCTATGCATATACGTATAGATTTGTCTTTTTTCCGGATCAAGACCATCGGAAAACTATAAGGGGAATGAGATGGAGAAATGATGTTTAATTTCACCATCTGTTCTAGTTCCTCCTTAACTTGACATTGTAAATGTATCGGTATAGGGTAAGGTTTCAACTTAATCAGTTGAAAGTCTGTCAGAATAATATCATGTTCGATGATATCAGTGTGTCCTGGAACATCAGTAAGGACATCAGCAAAAGAACGTAAGATTGAAGTAACCTGTTCTTTCTGGAAAGAAGATAGAGTTGGCGATATATCAACATCATTCAAACTTTCAGTAGCTAAGAAGTGAAGACTAGGTAATACTAATAGTGAGTCATTTCCATCAGTCAAATCAGAATTTTCCTCCTGTATGACAGCCAAAGAAGAATGACGACTGACAGATTGATCAAGAGCTTCAAAGACTGGTCCTATATATGGTGGACGTGTATGAAACTGCTGTAACATATTGATATGAAAAGTTTTTTCTTTTCCATCTACTAACACAATATAATCAACATCAAACAGTTTCTCCACAATCCTGTAAGGTCCTCTCCATGACACTAATAGTTTGTTATCTCTCCTCTCGGTAATAGTACGTATGCTTCATCACCAGGCCAAAGTTGGCGTAATTTGCGGTTTTGGTTAATAAATAACCTTGCCCTAAGCTTTGCCTTTTCAGATGAACCTACTGCTATTTGGCATGCGTCTATTATTTTTTTTCTCAAATTGACCACATACTGATATGAGGTTTGAACCTCCTTGTTCATCTCAGCACCAATTAAGAGTTGATTTAATATATTCATTGGGCCTCGTGGTCTGGCGCCAAAAACCAATTCGAATGGACTAAAGCCTGTATGTTCATTTTTTTATTTCTCGATACGCAAATAAAATAGCTGGGAGAACTCGGTCCCAATTTTGAGGATATTTAATAGTAACTTTATGTACCATTTGTTTTAAAGATCTGTTGAGGACTTCTATTTTTCCGTTAGACTGAGGATGGTATATTGAACTAAGAGATCTTTGAATCCCAAACATATCCATAACCTGTTTCATAGCATCTGAAACTAACTGAGTTCCTCTACCAGATAGGATGTTTTCAGGAAAACCTATTCTGCTAAAAATCAAAAATAATGCATCAGCAATATCTACTGTGGTGATGGTTTTTAAAGGTATAGCTTCCAGCCAGCGTGTGCACATATCTATGCAGGTCAACACATATTGATGACCTCTGGCTGATGTTACCTTTAAAGGGCCAATAATATCAATGGCCATCTTTGCAAAGGGACGCAAAGAGATATCAGATGCTTGAATGGGCGCATCATGTTTTGGTTTTCTGGTTGCTACACTTTGGCAGATGGTACATGTACGACAAAATAATTTGACGTCTTTTGTAATTCCGGGCCAAACAAAATATGACAAGATTCTTTGTTTTGTTCTAGCAACACCTAAATGTCCTGCATATTCAATGTCATGTGCATGTCGTAAAATGAATGGTCAAAAACTAGCTGGTACCATAATATGTTTCTTTAGGGAATTAGCAACTTGATAGTTTCTTACCAAAATCCCTTTATTGATAGTATACCAGTGTTTTGCATAGTCATCACCCATTATATCATTGAAATGAGCAATATGAAAAAAAAATTTTAAGGAAACATCATCTTTCTGTCTTTGTATAAAGGTTTCCTTATAAATGAGTTCCATCTGAAATAAATTGTCATCATCAGTATTGACATCATCCAATACCTTAATATCATCATTATTTTCCTGTTGATAATGAATTATATCATCATTATCATTTTCATTTTTTTCTTCTTCTTCTGAAGTGATATCTTCAGTTATATCTTCAGGTAACACATCAACGACTGGTATGTGTTGATCATTGTCCATGCGAGACTGAGCTCTGGTAGTCACAGCATTTGAACATAATAAATGTTGTCTTTCCCATATTTCAATATCTTCCTGTGTACATTCATGCAATTTAGGTATGTTTCCCAAAATAATTCCAGCAATTGGATTGTCCAAGAGGCATACAAGTGTTCTTCCTGTAAAATATGGTGTATCCAAAAACACCTCAGCTGTGGGGTAATATTCCACAGTTCCTCCAAAAGTTATACATTTCACTTGTTTTCCGGTATAGTCCACCTTATCAACCAAGGCTTTGCGCACTCCAATGATGGTTGCCCCAGTATCTCTCAATAAAGATACTAACTGATTATTGACAAAACCTCTATTCAAGATCAATGAACCAGTACTTTCAAAAGATGACATGACTGGGAGGGGATGTCCACATAATAATCTTGGCACTCCTTGAGGCTGAAATAAAGAATTGCAATTAGTGCAGTTATCACTATTTGCTAAGTCTACACTGCATGAATTTGCATGTGCTACAATATCATCATGGTTCTGATTATTATCATGAACAATAGCATTGGTATGTTCAGTGTTTCTTGATTGTCTGGAAGTATTGTTATGATAAGATCTTTTATTTGCATTCTGATCATTTCCTCTATAAAATGATTTCTGCCCTCTATTTGATTTTGAGTTATATTCTCCTCTATTTTGCCAGTTATTGGACTTAAATGAGGTTTGTGGATAATAGCTTTCTTCCTGATATGAATTCCAATTTCTTTGAGGTTGGTATTTATTAAAATTGTATCTACCTCTATTTTGACTGTAATTATGTGATGGTTTAAATCTTTGATTCCTATCCATACTGTTTGATCTATACCTAGGTGCATTGTCTTGGAATGACCTAGCAGATGCAGCTGGTAATGAATCCTTAACATTGTTTTTGCTCAATACTCTATTAGGATGTGCTACTTGATATTGACGTCCTAGGGTTTGTAGTTTAGTCAGGTTTTCTGGTTTTCTTTCCTGCAGGAACGCAAGAAAATCAGCACTAATAGATGACAAGACCTTGTCTCTTAGAATTAAATCTGACAATCCCTCAAAAGTTTTTTCAGTTTTGGATAATTCAATCCAAAGTGTTATTTCATTATATACATGCGACTCGACAAATTTAATGCATGAGTTCGCAGAAGTCAGTTACTCACTGCTCTTCTTCTCACATCATGGTAGAAATAAGACAGGGTTAAATTGTTGATGTATAACCTTATTGTTACTGTGGTATGTGTATTACTGAACTAAGCAGAACAGGAAAATACTAGGAGTCCTTATACTTCCCATTTCTTATAATGTTTCATTGTTCTTTAGTCACAATCATACAAACTTGATAAATATGTTCTTGTTCACATTTTTTATCCCTTTGCCTTGATTGGGATATTAATGTTTTCAGCAAGGAATATTCTTTCTATACAAATACCCTGCTGATGATTTCTCAACTATCCTTATTATATTTTAATGTGTTTATGTGGATGTGCTATGATGGTATTGTCAGGGTATATGGCTTTTTAACATAACCATAAAACTATGTAATATGTTGACTGACTTGTAAGCCAATGGTTCTCAAGCCTTGAGACCATGACTACCCTCCAAATGATTACTGCTCGAGTAGCAAAAATGTAAATCATTGGTTCTCAGACCTTGACAGTAATGACACTTCAACATGTTGAAGCAGCAAAGGAAACTATTACCCGGTTGTTCTCAAACCATTGACAATGACCCCAGAATTAAAATACTGCTCTATGGGCACTAGGTGAACCAGTGGTTCTCAACCAGTTGATGACCCCAGCCCACACCTCACAATTTATGAAACTCATAGCCCACATGGGGAAAACCATAGCTGTAAATAAGACAGACAGCCAGATAGAGACTGAGAACTCAAGATACGCTATAATGTCAGTTAAGAAGGAGTATGTCATAGATACAACAGAGGGCAATCCACGAGTAATAAGATGGACTACATTTTCTACATTGGAAGATCTGGAATAGACAGATGACATTGCACTGCTAACACATTCACATCAACACATCCAGGAAAAAATGGATAGACTTAATAAGTATAGCCAGCAGATGGGCTTGAACATCAACCTAAAGATGACAGAGGTCATGACGCTCAATGTGAGCAACCCTGAGCCCATATCAGTAAGGAATCAGCAACTGGAACAGACAGATGCCTTCACATACCTAGGATGCATAGTAACACCAGACGGTGGAGCAAGCAAAGACATTAACAACAGAATGAACACAGCAAGAACAGCCTTTTTTAGTTCAAACAACATCTGGAAGTCCTCTCAGTACAGCACAAGCACAAAATTAGGATTATATCAGAGCTGTGTGCTTTCTGTGCTTCTCTTTGGCGCGGAGAGCTGGAGAGTTACAGAGAAGGAAATGTCGAAATTGTCCTCTTTTCACACAACATGCCTAAGAAAAATTTTCCGAATCTTTTGGCCGAATACCATCACCAACCAAGATCTGCTTACTCGGCGTAAGCAAGAGGACATGCACACCATCATAGTTGGCAGACGCTGGAGCTGGTTGGCCATGTCCTCAGAAGAGACCCCGATTGTCGTAGATTTTTGATAGGGGAATTAAGACTTGGATTGGTCCCTTCTGAATAGATTTGAGTAAGTGATAGTCACAGTGAGAAGTAGTAATAGCAATAGATTTCCATGAGTGAGATGGTAGAAATGTGATAGAGGCTGTCTCTGAAATCAAGAAAAATCTTCTCTCTTTTACCTATCTTCTACGACAGATTTAGATTTGAGTCAGACAGTCTACACAGCTATATATGATATATATATATATATATATATATATATATATATATATATATATATATATATATATATATATATATATATATATATATATATATATATATATATATATATATATATACCCACTCACATACATACACACATACATAAGACGACAGTTAGACGTACAGACGTGGGAAAAACTATGACAAGGATTATATAAATATTCTAAAGCTAGCCTGTTCCTTGGACAAGATTTCTTCTGATTTCTGTTTTATTCTGTTCAAAAGTATCCTTAACATCACCTTACTTGGATGACTAATAAGGCTAATGGTTCTGTAGTTCTTGCACATTTTTAGATTTCCTTTCTTTGGAAGCGGTATTACTAATGACTGCGTCCATTCTTTTGGCCAATTTTTTGGACTACATATCGTCTGGCAAATTGTTGTCATGATTTTTACTATATCTGGTCCTCCATATTTCAAGAGCTCTGCTGGGATATTATCCACACCCGGTGACTTCTCTCCTTTTATCGAACATATAGCCTCTTCCACTTCTTCCCGTAATATTGCTACATTTCCGAGTTCCCTGTTTTCACACTTAATGTTGTTTAATATGCCTAAGTCAGTGTCAAGTTTACAATTATATAATTCTTTACAATATTCTGTCCACCTTCTCATTACAGCTGTTTTTTTATCTTCTATGACAGTTACCCTGGGCTGTTGGGGTTTTGATAGTCTTCTTAATGTGTCAAAAGCTATCTTGCTGTTACCTTTTAATAGCCCCGTATTAATGGACTCACATTGATCAGCTACCCATTTTTCTTTGGCCTGTTTCATTTTCTTTCTAATATTTTTATTCACCATACTGTATTGCCATGCTGCTTCAGGATCCTCTTTCTTAACCTTTTTCATTTCCCGCCGTGTATCACATAACTTCAGAATGTCATCTGTAACCCATGGTTTGTTTATTTTCTTTCTTTTACCAAGAATTTTTGTTGCTGATTCAATGAGCACGTCTTTCATGTTCTCTGTGATTGAGTTGATATCATCCTCCAAAAAGTTGAGAGCTGCGAATTTTCCTCCAACAGTTGTCTCAAAGATTCCCGCGATTTCTGGATCTTTCAGTTTGTCTAAATTGAATCTTAATTGAGAACATCTATTTTGATTATAGTTCTTTTTTAGTTTAAGCTTGAGCGTCATCAATACCATGTCGTGATCACTACCAATGTCAGCGCCAGGAACGGTCCTAGTCTTGGCTTTATTAATACTGGACTTGAATCTTTTGGATACAAGAATAAAATCAATTTGGTCTTGTATCTCAGTTTTTGGGGCATGCCACGTTGTTCTTCTTGATAACTTATGAGGAAATAGTGTATTTGCAAGGGTTAGTTTATAATTGCTGGCAAATTCTAGTAGCCTTAGTCCTCGATCGTTGGTTTCTACTGTCCCAAATTTCCCCACTGTGCTAGCCCACTGACCGTATGCATCTGGCCCTATTTTAGCATTCCAATCATCTAACACGATGAAAAGATCTTTCTTTGGAATTTTCTTAATTGTTTCATCCAGATTTTTATAAAATGTATCAATTGCCTCATCCTCATAGTCAGCAGTGGGGGCATATACCTGTATGACGGAGATGTTCTTTGGGTGTGCTGCAATACTTATGATGATAAGCCTGCTATTTATTGGGGTGCAGCTGATGACAGAGTTCAATCTATCTCTATGTACAATAAAACCTACTCCATGCTGATGTTTAGACTCATCTCCACTAAACCAAATTTTGTGACCATCATTCGTTATTGATTCACCTAATCCTGTCCATCTGACTTTTGCTAGGCCCAGGATGTCCCACGAGTATCTAACAAGTTCATGTGTTAGTTCTTTGACTTTTCCACACGCATATAGCGTGCGTACATTCCAAGTTCCTACAACAAAATTTTCTCTTGGAAGTTTCAAAACAGGTGTTTGTACCCCATTCGCTGACTTATCACTCTCAATGGGCAATGAGAGCGCGGTCGTTGTTAATCCGGGCCTCGGCCGATCCGGCATATTATTACTGATTAAGATTACCTCTTTGAAATCACCAATGTTGAAGTTACCTGACTTTCGTTATCCTTTTCTTCTCAGAGTTGACTCTTCAAATACAGCCGTGGGAGGAACATTAATGCAAGAATTTTAAGGCCCTATGCACCCTACTATGTAAGTGAGTCGTAAACTGTCACATGCAGAATAGCGATATCCCATTGTCGAGATTAAGTTAATCGATATCGTGTTTTCGTTCAACAAACTCCAGAGGTATTTGGTGGGAGCTCGATTCACTCTGGAGACAGATCAAAAGGCGTTGGCGTATCTACAGACTGCAAGATTCACTAATCAAAAAGCAGCTAGAGCCTCGCTTGCTCTACAACCGTACGACTACACTATTAAAGTCATAAAGGGAAGTCTAAATGTGGTGGCAGATGCACTTTCCATCCTACATCATCTACCAACTTTACAGGTCCAGATGTTACACAAAACTCAATCTAGCACAGATACGTACTGAGTAATGTCCTGCTCAAGAACTTATTGCTTGAATAATCACGTAATCGCAGGACACTAATTAGATTGTACAGTGATCTCGTGCTGTTATAAGAAAGCAGCCTTCACATCAACAGGATGATGATGTTTCTTATAAGACGCAACATCAAGTAGTATATCACTGAACTCATGGCACTTCGTGTAGACTTCGTGCAGTCATGACAATACTCATCTTCAAGCTATAAACTGTCAAATACTTACTTACTTACCTTGTCGTTCCCCTTCTACCGTGAGGTGTAGAGTTTTGAAATAGAGAGCGCCAGACTATCCTATCGGTTGTCTTCCTCCTGGCCTGGTTCAATTCTAGTCCTCGGTCCTTCAAAGATTGTCTAATGTTGTCCTCCCAGCGGACTCTGGGTCGTCCCGGGGGGTCTGGATCCTTGGCTCTTTGTTTCCCATGCTTGTCGTGGTAGCCGATCTTCTCCCGATCTTCAGTTGTTCTTTTGATTGTAATCAGGTAGTGATCACTTCCAATCTCTGACCCCCTCCATACTCTAGCATCCTGGACATATTTGAATGAGCTCCTCGTGACTATCGCATAGTCCATCACTGACTTCTCATTCTTTGTTGGTTCGCATCTAGTGTATGCATGTATGCTTTGTGTTTGTAATGATCAGATTCTGCTCACTGCAGAATCTAAGGACTCGCTTTCCATTGTCATTGAATGTATCTTCTCCATATCTTCCGATTACTCCACCTCATCTAGCATGGTCATTTCCAACTCTGGCATTGAAATTTCCGAGTATGATAATTTCATCTAGGCAGTCATCCACTGTCCTTTGGAGCAGCTCGAAGAATTCCTCCTTGACCTCTACTCTCGTCCTCATTTAGCCCATACACTATGACCAGGTTGACTAGTTTATCCTTCTTTTAGTCATACAACCATATTGCGCTCCGAGACTAATTTCCATCCTTTGATACTATCTTTTTGGTTTTTGGCCACAATCCAACCCACGCCCCCCTTAACTCTTTTAGATGTGGGTACGCCACTGTAGAGCAATGTGTCGCCATCGAGATCCATGACTCCTTGTCCTTTTTCTTCGTTTCCGTTACAGCCAGGATTTCTAGTTTTGCTTTACCCATCTTTTCCACCAGCCCTTCGTCTTTCCGATTTATACTTCTTGTGTTCCATGTTCCATAAGTCGTAGTCCGTTCCAGTTGGTCGCCTTTAGAGCCAGTCCGGTTTTCTCTTTTGTATTTCGAATAATCTTTATTTAAAGTAAACAGGTGATTGGCCTGTTGTGCTTTTGCATGGTGCAGGGGCTGCCTCCTTATGGCCTCCATGCAGGCCGCCCTCCTCCTTTTTCAGCAGGGCGTGGGACCGACCTAAAAAAGGTAAAGGATCCCGTTACACGCCTCTTGAGGCATATTTGGAATATGGTGTTAGGCCCATATTTTCTTGACCATCGGCAAACCGCTAGTGTGGGGTGATGTGGTCAGCATCACGCCGGCCGCCTTAACCTTCCCAGAGTTTTCTCTGGTACCCATTTGGGGCTGGGTCGACACAGGAGCCGTTTGCGGCCTAAAAATATCCCACCCCATCTGGGGATCGAACCATAGACCACTGAGCTAGGAAGCCAGTGCACTAACCACTACGCTACGGCCTAGGCGGAGTTATATTTTCAAACACGCGAGGAATAATTATATTCAAACCCATACGTTTCTAGTGCTAGAGATTTGATTGGTTTGAAGTGAGATGACAGAATATACAATGAATTATATTGGAACATTTGGCGGAAACACCATCTGTAATTTTAACTGAGAATAAGAGATGTAATGTAGCAAACTCAGAAACACGGAACAGACAGCTTCGCAACTTCAACCAAGCAAACCCAAGAATCCAGAAGAAATGGATCGGATCTAGAATTCCTATATTAAAAAGAGACAGATCATGTATTGAACAACTTTTCGATTTTACCAGTAATTCCACATTTTTAATACAAGACTGTAAACTTAAAAGGACCAGGACTTCAGTTACTGGAACCTAAGAGTTAATCACAAGTCATAGAGGAATTGCACCAAAGTTTTTCTCAGGCCAGCGATTTCGCAGAACACCCGCCATCATAGGAATTTGCTATAATTTCCCAGACCAAAGTGATTTCGAATCTTCATTGAGAATCAATTCTCCATTTAAACGAAGATAGCTTAATACACCTCACAAAAGATCTAGATGTACTAGTAATGGAACAACATAGGAATGTAGAATAATTATGTATTTTTAAGGAGTTCAAACATATGCGTCAACTCGCCATGACACACAAAGGTAGAAGTCCCTGCTGACGATCTCTGCCTTCTGCATTGCTAGTTTCACATCTGCCAACCTAAACCATAGAGGCATGGCCTCACTTCCCGTATTAACAAATAACTCCGTATAAAATAAACAAATAAGGAGCCCTGTCCAGCTACCTAATGATATCGACACAATCGTTATGAATTTTAATCATAACAACAAGTAACAGATATTTACAATAACAGAGCTATACCATTATAAGTGGAATTCGCTGAATTAACTCAGCTGGGGGCATGAAGAGGCTAAAAAAACATTGCGTAATCGTTCACAAAAGGCGATGGGCCATATATAATGCGTTAACAATTGTTTAACCCAAGGCACCATTGTTCGTGACTTCTTTCAGGTAGAAGTGTCATTACCCTTCTATCTACATGTAAATAATGTCACTCTACGTACCCTTTTTCTTCTGAATGGAGCCTAACTCGCTCCATCGTTCTTCCGTCCTGTCAAGAATTTATATTGTCAATATGTTGGGTTAATTACCACTCAATCTTGTCTCCTTGTCTGAGAATTTGCACAACACATTCTGCTTGACTATCGCCTTCAACATGGCTACCATAGTCTCTCTAGCGTATATGTGATCTGCACTGCCTAACTCACGATTCTGACTGTCGCTGAAAAAGCGTGCACAACCGGATTTCTGTTCATGTCTTATTTGCTGTAATGTCTGTCATTCCTATATGTACCATTATAGCACGTATAAATGCTAGTGTAGTAGCAGGGATAATGCTAGCATGGAAGGCCATGCGGTCACAGTATCTCTCATTTCACTTTGGCTACATTTGCTGTTACTATGCTGATGTATAATGCTGAATCAGGTTGCTTTGAGCATGGGTTGATTATAGTTGCTAACCCATTCTTTATTATTATTACTTCATTCTTTTAAATAAAGTCTAGTAGTAGTTTTACTCATTTATCTGTTGTGTTTCCTCCCCAGGTTTTGTGATGTGCATGGAAGTCTCGTACTATTACTAATTTACAGGGGAATTTTTGCTATAATTCCTTGTATATCATTTTCTAGTAGATTTACAGTAGTAAATCCTACGTTTTATTATTTTTAGTGTGTCCTTGTCACTGTGTGTATAAAAACTTATGCATTCAAGATTCGCATAGCTCTCATTTATCATCAGTTGCCTGTAGTGGAAAATATCCGTCCTGTAAGAAGTTTTGTATTTGTAATGGTGGAAAATGGACAATGCAAGCATAGTATATGACTGTGCAGCTCACAGCAGTAACATTATGTGTTAACATGCAAAAAATACGAACAGCACAGAAAACCACTAATGGAATATTTGAGAACCCAAAACTCGACATCAATGTCACTGGAAAATGTACCGAAATTTGACCTGCCCAGGGAGCTGCACAACATAATTAAATTGTATATTACTGGAACAAGAACCAACATATAACAACTAGAACAAATTAGAATGACAAGGAAAAACAAACCAAAAAAAAAAAAGTACATTCAATCTCACTACAAGAATTATATACATAAAATAAAAACCAAACTAACAAAAACCAACCAAAAGCCCAGCAGAAAAAAGATGTGAATAGCGAGAGAGAGCAATATGTTATAATGGAAGAAGAAACATTACAGGCACCACTGATGCGTGTCGTAATATATATAAAATGTTGGGAGAAGGTTCCGTTGCCAAAGTACACACTAGGGTAGTCAAACGACACATAACAGCATAACTACAGTGAGCTGACAACACCTTCCTTAAAAATTAATGATATACTGTTTTTTTTCACTTGGCACAAAGCTGCATGACATTTTAATCATAACAACCACATACATTAAACATTGCCACAGCAAAAGGCAGATAAATTACATCATGGAAGAGCCAACACATAAGACAAAGAACAAAGTAATACACTATATGGTGTGATGAATACTATTTACCCAAATTATAACCCAAATGGGGATGAACTGAGTATCTATTGCACCATAAAACACCAGCTTTCAAATGCGGTGTTCAAAAACCTATGATAACCTATTGCTTTCTTTTGCGATGGAACTTATAATAAGTAAACAAATAATGGAACTGCAGCACAGAAAAGACACAACACAACACCAATTAGTGATGAAGTATTTAATTTTGTGGAAGGTTTAACTACAAACAAATGATAATATATACTTACTTACTTAGTCGTTCCCCTTCTACCGTGAGGTGTAGAGGTTTGGAAGAGAGAGCGCCAGACTATCCTATCGGCTGTCTTCCTCCTGGCCTGGTTCCATTCTAGTCCTCGGTCCTTCAAAGATTGTCTAATGTTGTCCTCCCAGCGGACTCTGGGTCGTCCTGAGGGTCTGGATCCTTGGCTTTTTGTTTCCCATGCTTGTCGTGGTAGCCGATCTTCTCCCATTCTGCAGACATGGCCAAACCATCTTAATTGGGACTGTTCTACTTGGGTCTGCAGGGGGTGGCATTTTAGGCCTTGACATATTGTCTGGTTGCGGACCATGTCTCTTCTTGTTACTTCAACCACCTTCCTCAGATACCTCATTTCTGAGGTTTGGATCTGGCTTTTGTGGGTTGTAGTCATTGCCCATGACTCGCATCCATATGTCAAGACTGGGACATAGGTGGAGCGGTATACAGCCATCTTCGTTTTCTTACCAACCTCTCTCTTGCTGAGGAATCCTCGATTTATGGCCTGAAAAAGTCTCCCAGCTGCTGCTTTTCGAGTGGCCAACTCTTCTTTGATGCCTCCCTTTCGGTCTATAATAGCTCTGAGGTATTTAAAGTGGTCGACCTGCTCCAGGACCTGTTCTCCCAGCTTAATCTGATGTCTTCCTTCTTCTCGTGATATCACCATGGATTTTGTTTTAGAGCTGCTTATGACCATCCCTCTCTTCTCCAGCTCTTCCTTCCAGACTTGCAGGTTGGATTGGAGATGTGCCTCTGATTTAGCAATCATGGCAACATCATCAGCAAATGCCAGCTCTGAAATATAGACCTGTCTCATCTTCCAGTACCCCACTGAATACTTTCTTGTTCTCTCCTTACATGCCTTGATGACATCGTCCATAAGGAGTATGAAGAGGTAAGGTGACAGGATATCACCCTGTCTTACACCAGTGGTGGTCCTGAACTCTTCTGACTTATGGTTTGCTGTCCTCACATAATTTCTGCAAGACTTGTAGAAGCTTTGTATAGCAAGAATCAGAGGTGCTGGAATATTCTTCCTTGCCAATCAGTCCCAAAGTTTGCTCCAGGGGACCCTGTCAAACGCCTTTTCCAGATCTATGAAACAAAGATGGATCTCACTCTTATACTCAAGGGCCTTTTCACTCAGCTGTCTGAGTGTGAAGATTAGGTCTTGAGTACTTCGGTTTGCTCGGAATCCACACTGGACCTCATCCAATTGTGGCTCAGCCAGGCGTCGGAGTCTCTGCTCTAGGATTCTAGAGTAGATTTTACCAGGAACACTGAGAAGGGATATGCCTATGTGGTTTTCACATTGTTGATTGTCACCTTTTTTGAAAATCGGTGTTATGATGGCAATCTCCCAATCCTTTGGTATGGCCTTGTTAAATAAAGACCTTTAATGTAATAGCATAAATGACAAGCTACAATCAACAATGAGTAAACGACTGGTCCAGAATGCTATTTCCATGGAAATGGTACAGTTTAAAAAAATGCAAAAATACATTAAAATATCTGGGCATGTTAATAACAGTAGATGGACGATATATATTAGACGTTATGTGTACAAGTAAAATCAACTTTCTATTTAAAATGAAGAACATGTTTTGCAGCAACTCATATACATAAACACTGTTGATATAAGTATTCTCGTTTGTCAGAAGATGAAATAAGTATGCACAGTATTCATATATGTGACAAGACATATTGTGATCTGAAGCAGTGTAATGAACAATCTGCTTATACCAGAAAATGATGGCACATGCAGGATGAAGAAAGAAATTACTTGGAATTTGATATTCATGCACAATATTCATTTATGTGACAAGATGATAAAAATGCACATGCAATAAGTGACATATTGTGTGTGATCTGAAGCAGTGTAATGAACAATCTGCTTATACCAGAAAATGATGGCACATGCATTATGAAAAAAGAAATTATTTGGCATTTGATATTCATACCAGAAACAAAAAATCACTTGGCATGTCATCTACATCCACATTGTTTATTTATGTCTGTATATTAAAATAACTACAAAAGCAAGAAGTGAAACACTGTGATGTGAAGTGGCAATTAATATGACATTGTACATGTCACTAGGAACATCATCATGTAAAACAAACAGAAACCACCACCACAAGAGCAGATGGAAGCAAGTAAGCAGGTTTCCTGCAAGAATACCAGCTTCGGTGGTGGCTCCTTGTTCAATGACGACCAACGATAACAGAAGTACTGCATCGCAACCGGATGGATGCTTAACATCATGCAAAAGGTATGTCTCCATAAACCAATGATGCAAGATGACATGAATCCTCGCATAGAGACGTATTGCAAGGAGGGCAGCTTCTGATACACAATGTTGTGTTATCACAGAACATAACTTTCCGCAATACAAAGAAAAAATGAACTGAAAGGGTCTTCATCTCTTAATGAATTGCTCCACATAAATTCATCAAGATATGATGGAAATAATTCCCTGCTAGTTCCATAAAAACTGTAGCTAAGAGTGATAAAATAAATAAATGAAAATACGCTAAATAACTACTGCTATCATACCTATTTACTTACGCAATGTGGATGGCAGATGCATATATATATATAACAGAAAAACACTACAAACTAACTTTCATAAGCAAAAACACCTGATGAAAAAAAAACGTGATGTAGCGATGGAAGAGTGAATAAAAGCGACAGAATATATAATAGTCGTGTAGTGCGATACTTATCAATTGGAAACCCACTTCGATACCTCGCGAAATGCCCGGAACAAGAAATTTTAAAGGGAGATAACTGTAAAATACCCAAATTCAGTGCGGAGCAAAAAAGGTACGAGTAATAGGAAATTACCAAGTCAACAATCAACGAAAATCAAAAGCAGAAATGGAATAACAAAACAAGAAGTCCTGCAATGACAACCTTCGCTTAGAGATACGGTGAAGCTAAGAATACAATGGTGTCAGTCAGCATGAATGAAAGGGACATCATAAAAAATACGCAAATAGGACACGAAACGAAACACAAACTATATAAAAGAAAGATCCTGAAAAAAAAAAGCGATGGAAGAAATAAAGAAGTCTGAAACAATGATCAATACTGAAAATAAATAAACAAAGAACCCACAAAGGTATGTTATCAGGCACTCAGTGAGAAATAAAGAAGTAGAAGACCAGACAACAGAAAAAGAACAGAAGTGATAGGCTTACCGGGAATCGAACCAGGACGTTCCGAACGGCACCCACCGCCTAGCCACGGGAGCGAATCGCCACTGACCACTCTGCCAGCTAAGATTTACAAAAATAGTGCTTCGCCGACATGTCTAGCACGACCCCCCACGTAACCCGAATATGTACCTAAGGACGACCCAGACTAATTATACTAGACGCAATCACTTCTCATCAGGCGACCTATTACTCTTAAGGGTCCTACAGGCAGCATGGTGCAACAAGACCATACCAAAGGATTGGGAGATTGCCATCATAACACCAATTTTCAAAAAGGGTGACAATCGACAGTGTGGTAACCATAGAGGCATATCCCTTCTCAGTGTCCCTGGTAAAATCTACTCTAGAATCCTAGAGCAGAGACTCCGACGCCTAGCTGAGCCACAATTGGATGAGGTCCAGTGCGGATTCCAAGCAAACCGAAGTACTCAAGACCTAATCTTCACACTCAGACAGCTGAGTGAAAAGGCCCTTGAGTATAAGAGTGAGATCCATCTTTGTTTCATAGATCTGGAAAAGGCGTTTGACAGGGTCCCCTGGAGCAAACTTTGGGACCGTTTGGCAAGGAAGAATATTCCAGCACCTCTGATTCATGCTATACAGAGCTTCTACAAGTCTTGCAGAAATTATGTGAGGACAGCAAACCATAAGTCAGAAGAGTTCAGGACCACCACTAGTGTAAGACAAGGTGATATCCTATCACCTTACCTCTTCATACTCCTTATGGACGATGTCATCAAGGCATGTAAGGAGAGAACAAGAAAGTATTCAGTGGGGTACTGGAAGATGAGACAGGTCTATATTTCAGAGCTGGCAATTGCTGATGATGTTGCCCTGATTGCTAAATCAGAGGCACATCTCCAATCCAACCTGCAAGTCTGGAAGGAAGAGCTGGAGAAGAGAGGGATGGTCATAAGCAGCTCTAAAACAAAATCCATGGTGATATCACGAGAAGAAAGAAAACATCAGATTAAGTTGGGAGAACAGGTCCTGGAGCAGGTCGACCACTTTACATATTTCGGAGCTATTATAGACCGAAAGGGAGGCATCAAAGAAGAGTTGGCCACTCGAAAAGCATCGGCTGGGAGACTTTTTCAGGCCATAAATCGAGGATTCCTCAGCAAGAGAGAGGTTGGTAAGAAAACGAAGATGGCTGTATACCGCTCCACCTATGTCCCAGTCTTGACATATGGATGCGAGTCATGGGCAATGACTACAACCCACAAAAGCCAGATCCAAACCTCAGAAATGAGATATCTGAGGAAGGTGGTTGAAGTAACAAGAAGAGACATGGTCCGCAACCAGACGATACGTCAAGGCCTAAAATGCCACCCCCTGCAGACCCAAGTAGAACAGTCCCAACTAAGATGGTTTGGCCATGTCTGCAGAATGGGAGAAGATCGGCTACCACGACAAGCATGAGAAACAAAGAGCCAGGTATCCAGACCTCCAGGACGACCCAGAGTCCGCTGGGAGGACAACATTAGACAATCTATGAAGGACCGAGGACTAGAATGGAACCAGGCCAGGAAGAAGACAGCTGATAGAATGGTCTGGCGCTCTCTCTTCCAAACCTCTACACCTCACGGTAGAAGGGGAACGACTAAGTAGTAGTAGTAGCAATCACTTCTGCAGTTACACTATTTAACAATACAGGCCAGATTACACACGACAAAGACCTTATTACTGTGTCTAGTAAATGATAGAATAATGAGAATAAGTAAAGGACAGAAAATAGGTTTTTGGTATTTTATAAACGTATAAACATATAAGGATGGAAAAACCTGAGGCCTGTAAACAGTAAATAAATAAACAAAGAACACACAAAGGTATGTTATCAGGCATTCCGTGAGAAATAAAAAAGTAGGAGACCAGACAACAGAAAAACAACAGAAGTGATAGGCTTACCGGGAAACGAACCAGGACCTTCGAACGGCACCCACCGCCTAGCCACGGGAGCGAATCGCCACTGTTCGCTCTGCCAGCTAAGCATTACAAAATGGCGAAGCATTATACAGCTCACTTGCCAATGATAGTAGACTCTGTATTACGTTGCACTATCTGCATAAAATGTATTCCAAGAAGGAACTTTTATTTAAGTTAATTACTTAGATTATAAATTCACCATCACCCAAATTTTGTAATATAATTATTCATTGAGTTCCATCATCCAACATTCACAATTCAGCACATAGAAAGATAGATGTAAATAATAAATTCAGAAATTGTACTCAGCTGACTTCTTAATTTTATAATTGTTGAAGTTGAATTTTATTCTTATTTATCTGATTATCACAGGTAGTTACATAGCAGGGTGGCACTGTATGGTCTGACTTAACTCTGAATACTTACTTAAGCAGACACCTTCACAGCTGCGACTACCTTGTGATACCAGTGTTCTCAAAAACAGGGACTTCACTCTTTTCAAACAGAATTCTAGTTCTGTTTCTTCAGTACTACTACTGACACTACACACATAGAAAAGCCTTTCGCTACACGCAATAAAACGAAGCGCAATAAAGTGAGGTATGCTATACATGCTTTGAAGGCCAGCAAGTGATGACACATCGACACTTGTCACTTTATCCTTCCACGAAATACCGACGATGTGGCGTAAACACCGTCGATGGAAGGTATTGAACCTTCTTTCTTGCTTAATGATGGAAAAATAATACTAACCCCGGGAGATTTTACTGTGAATTTTCCTCAATGCAGTCTTTTCAAAATATGGGAACAGAAGAAACGTTGCTCACATTTATATAGCTTCTAAACAATAAGATGTTCAAATGGACATTAAAGTCATTGTGGCCGTTGACGGACAGGCTTGTCTATTATACCCTACATCTATTTGGTTGATCATATAGGTTCGTTTCTTTGTCCTAACAGTAGGCTGCTTGTTGTATGGTAAGAAAATGCTTTCTTTCAGATGACAACGGCCTTGGTGTATCTTAATGAAACTGGCCTAACCGCCAGGGGTATACATTTACCAAACCTATCTCCTAAACTCAAGACTATCGACTGTCTACTGTTCTTCTCATTTACCTAAAGTTCATCGACAGATTTCTGTGTAACCTTTACATACCTGGATCTCGAAATACATACATTTCTCTCACTTGGAAACACTGACATATCATCCTCAGAATATATAAAAACTGTCATACACAAACGTGGCAATATATCGAGATAGACGTCTGGATGATAGTTCAGCTTTTCTGCCACTGCAGAAGCAACCAATTAAGCATTGGCTTATCACCCGATGCAACTTCTACTCGCTACCACATCTAGAAGCTAACTCTATCATATCTGGGAGCAAAACTGATTTAATCTAAAACGTCGATTTGCAACGATGACTATTTTCGAACACTCCAGAACACTTTATCTGACAAACAATTCCCCACTCCATTCAAAACACGTGAATTACGATCACCTAGCCCACCTCACGACAAACAAATGCATATGTGCCCTGCAACCAAGGAAGGGATGTAAGACGTATTTTGTCCCCCATTTACATTCGATGTATTCCTTCCCTTTGACTATAAATTAAACTCAGCTAATCTCAATCATAAAAATTAATCTCATAAAATAAATATAACCGAATTTTTCATCTTAACCAACCTAAAGGTTACATTATCTTCCCCACCTGTAAAACAAATTTCTCTAGAGAGAAAATGTTTCCCTCTTACCAAAACCCATCTTATTTCTACTAAATCTGTCCTTAACGTATACTCACTCTTCCTTGCTTCTCCGTATTTCGCTGAAAAAGGTCTCTTGCTCTATATATTGAGTCTCTCACACCTTACTCATCTGGATTATGTATGTTACACTCTTCATCAAAAACTAATTTACATTACCAGTTACATGTATAAATCAAAATTTTTGCACATTACCTCAATTCCTATACAAAACAAGCCACAAATATATCATCTCAATTTACCTTATCATCATTACAAATGTCATGAACGAAAAACATGCGTGTTATCTCAGTACCTATTCCATAGTCATACATAATCTCCTTTTATTACTCAAAAAATGTTTAGTAGTGTGAAACTCTTTTTGTGGACCTCTTCCACATGTACCATCAACCAAACCCAATTTTATCATTCTTCTCTATGCTTCATCTTCTTCATGACACTATTTACTGAAAACCCCATATTTAGGTTCACAATCATGCCTTCTACACTCATTCCCGTTTTATCCATGTAACTCCCTGTTACTGGATTATTTACAAAATTTACAACTGTGACACATTCACTCATCATGGTCACTATCATCATTTTTGCTAAACCCCCGCTAATCCGTGTACCTTACTGACCTTAAGCCGCGGTCCCTACTCGAAATACTTCATAAATTCCGGAATTCTACCTATAACTCTCATTTCGTCCCTATCTTCTTCGGTGCGTACCTTTCCACATTGGACTGTCACTTTCACCACCGTCAGCTATAATCTGTGTATGGCTAGACTCCTTCCTAGTCTCAAGTCCCTTTTAAAACCGTCTCCCATGTCTTCCTCCTTTCTTCCTCTCTATTGTCTCCATCTCATATACTTTGTTTATTTCCACGTAAGTTCCCTTCTCTGGAACCTTTCTTCTACACTCTCTATACTTCAATGTCTCACATCCTTTCTCCTTATTCTCACTTATTTCTCAATGTAACTCTGCCATTTTGCTATGGCCTCTTAACTCTATTTGTTCTCTCCAGAATCCTCAATGTCATCTCTTTTTCGTCTCATTTATAGATTTCCCTTAGTTTCTCAATTATATATTCGTTCCCCCTGGAACTTCAATTAACTCTTTGCCACCTTTCCACGGCTTGTCATTGTAATATTCGTTCACTCTGGAACCTTCTTCTATATCTGTCACCTCATATATGGCGTCTCATACTCCTTATAGTCTTATATCTCTGCCATCTCTCTATGGCTTCTCATATTCCTTATACTCTTACATCTTTGCCATCTCCTCTATGGCTTCTCATACTCCTTATATTTTTATATCTCTGCCACCTCCTCTATAGCTTCACATACTCCTTGTAGTCTCTGCCATCTCCTCTATGCCTTCTCACAATCCTTATACTCTTATATCTCTACCATCTCCTCTATGAAAGGACGCCATATTGTCTATCTGAGAAATCTGTCAGGCGAAGGCACGAAAACACTGGTGATAATGAGATAATAGCTTCCGCTGGCCCGTCTTGGTATCAATACTACCGATAATCTGTCTGGGGAGACAATGTGTGCGGAAAGTATCTAGACGGGAAATGAGTTTACAGATTTGTTTGTGAGTTTGCATAAAGGCGCAAGCGGAAGTGTTACAGCAGTATTAGAAAGAGGTCACGCGTTGGAATTTTAAAATGTAATATTTTTGAATGCGCATGGGGAAATTAAATTAAACACCCCCACCCATATAGTTCAGAGCTTACCATTGACTTATTTTGAGAGCCGGAATAGACTTTGACATTCATTGGAAAATTCGTCTGAAGCACAATCTGGGATTTGATATGAGAATTGGAAATATAATCTAGAGAAATCGGAGTCACAGATCGGACTGCATCGCCACGTCAAGCTAGCAATTCACCAGAGCCAGAGAAGGACCGGACTAAGAATTCCAAAATTATAGAGTACCAGGATCGAAGTATTTGGGCAACTTGAAAACTTAAAAAAAGTAAACCCGCATTTTTAAATACAAAGACTGGAGACCTAAGAAATCAGATCACCCGTCATAAGAGGAATACTAAAATTTCCAGACCAAGTGATTCGAAAGCATCAACGTGCTATGTCCATTCTAAACTGCGCCAGGTGATTGTGTTCCCAAAGTTACTTTGGGGTAAGTGTAAACATTTATTTTACAAATGTGAATTTGACATGTTTTCCTTGCTAAGTGGTTATATATGAGGCTGGCAAGCACAACATATGTAAATAGTATATTCATAAACCACTACAGCAAGCGCTGGTGTTGGTTTTATGCTAATTCGCTCAAAACGCGAAAGCATCAGCAACCCCAGACTCCGAAGGGAGCAGTGATGAGTGATGATTACATCTCATATGTGCCTAAAGTGTATAATATCATTTTGTGAGATATATGTTAACTGTAATTCAGGCAAATCATTGCATTTCGCGTTGTCCAAGCACATACTTTCCCAGTTCAATACCCAGAAGAATATTCTGATTCCTAAACATCTTCCCTGAGCTACGCTGTGTATAATCAAGAATAATTATTCAGAGATGCTAACACTGGTGGGTGAACAGCGAGACAATGCGCCTGCTAATTTGCAGCCCACAAATGTACTTAGCATAGGCATTTGTTCTTTTTATGTTTCTCTTAAGTTCATGGAACGAAGCTATCAGACTGTTCTTGGAACGAAGCTATCAGACTGTGCGTGGTACGAAGCCGCAAGACGAAAGTTCGATGTCACTAGTTGTGAAGTAAAAGCAGGGAATCAACACTAACCGCCTAAATTGGACAAGTTGTGTGAAGAAGTGCCCTCATCACATAAGAATTAACGAAACCACGGCTGCAGTGTTTTTTTTTTTTTTTTTTTTTTTTTTTCGTACGCCCGCTAATACTCGAGGCGAAATCTCAGGTTATTATTTATGTCTAACCTGACATTGATTTTACGTGAGTATCCCTTTATTTCTTGTACAGAGACAGGTGTCCCTCGCCATTCAGGCAAATACTCGCCGATTTCGGAGGTACCCATTGCAGCTGGGTCGGCTCAGGAGCCGCCAGTCCCTGGTCGACGACACTCCTTCAAATGTCGTCGCCAGGTCTCGAGTTAATCCAGTCCAAATCCCGGTCGACGAAAAATCCTCAAATGCCGTCGCCCGGGTTTGATCCTGTATCACCCGGTCGCCAGAGCGGTGTTGTAACCACTACGCTAGCGCGGCTCCCGCTGCAGTGTTAAATCATAATATCCCCCGCGCAATTTAAAATATTACATTTTAACATTCCAACGCGTGACCTTTTTCTAATTAGGCCGTAATATTTCCGCTTGCATCTTCATCAAACTCACAAACAAATCTGTGAAATGAACTCATTCCTGCCCCAACATAATCTCACCAGACAGGTTATCGGTAATATTGATACCAAGACGGGCCAGCGGAAGCGATTATCTAATTATCACCTGCGTCTTCGTGCATCAACCATACGGTTTGCTCCGACATCGATCGTGCGCGACCACATTGGGTAAACACAGATCGTCTCAATCAAAGGTGGCTAGACGCCTAAGGCGATAAAAGTATTCTCCGCTGACTGGTCTTATTAACGTCTATAATACTACAGTTCACCTGGTGAAACGTAAATAAGTCTGGGAGCTGCTTCAGGGCACAAAATGTAGGGCATAAAATATGCCGAATAATAAGACGATGAATGAAGAAATGAAGCCAAATAATAGGACGATGAAAGAGAGAAAGAAGGTCACCAAAGTACATGCACAAACCGTTTTGTCACACTGTAGCGTCGCTTTTCTTCAAGTGTGACCGCTGGCTATAGGATGTTGATGGTGTCGTAGTGACAACGGTCCAACACAGGCGATGCTCTTTGAACTTGAGAACAATAAACGCGAATGTTTCTTTCTGGTGCGTGAAGCAAGGACTTCAATAACGATTGGGTACTTCGAACTGTACCAGTGCAGACATTTGAGAACTCGTTAGGCTTACGGACAGCATCATTTATTCTGAACGAAATAAGTTGACGAGAACAGGTTACAGTACTTTAACATGGATTCCACAGAGTAAACGAATAGGTAGCATGTATAGGTATGGTACAGGCATCATAATAAATTCCTCACATGATATACGGGTTTGACCTTGCATCAATGACATGACAGTTAGGACTATTCAATCTATGAATCTTGGCATGAATATATATCTTCTGTCCTATAAATCTGGTCGGGTACTTAAGTGGGTTGGTACCTCTGACATGGCAGATCCATGCATACTTGCATCTTAAAATAAACAATGAAGGTTATGTCCTACGACTTGATTAACCTCTCTTCGTCGCCGGGACTCGTGTGACGGCAATCCGCATAATAATTCATATAAATAAGCCGTAGCGATACAGGCATAAATTCAATTCAATCTTAACATGCTTTCGGCAAAGATCCCTGTTGATCCATTATAGCACCCCTGTTTACAGACAGGTGCTAGCTAGATTCCAACTAAGGATGGTGACTCGAAAGTTCAGACAAATCACTTATATTCTCATTAATACTGGTTCGGACTTACGTGAAGAGTAAGCCGACAATGGCTTCTAACAAGGAGTCATTGTTCCAGGAAAGTTCTTACCCCAATACACTGGGTATAACATAAATAATCAACAGACTCAATGTCTGGTATGAGATGCGGCTTGCTGGTTCCAACGTACGACGTCATCTGGCTTGTTTGGATACAAGCGCGCCCGTAAATACGTATACACAAAATTGTGCATATTTGTGCGCGATAATTGAACTATACATAAACTAACACCCAACTAAGTTGGTGCGTACTCACTTAACAGAGGTAGAACCTGATGACTACCCGAGAGTGTTAAGGATACAAAAAAGGAGGCATCACACACACTGTAATCGTTAACAGTTCTGTTCTTTCAATTATGCCCTAAAAGTTCTGTAATAACAATTTAGGCACTCTATTCACTGAGAAATTCCTGTACAATTTTCTGACTTCTATAAAAAAAAAACTATCGTTCATCATTTGAAATGGCTTTTCCATATATTTTTGTGTAATCAGTCTTTGTACTATAGACTTAGCTTCAATGTCAGTTGTTGCAGACTTTGTGGGACACCGTGCTGTCAGTATGATTCGTTAGTACTGGCCTTCTCGTACAGTTGGGATATCAGTAACAAGTTGTAGTCCACTCTAGGTGATCCTTGACTATTGCAGGATTTCACTGGTGTGAAACTTCTAACGAATTGACAGTATTGAACCTGAAACACATAATGTCCTAGGTGTTATGTTTAAATATCATAACATTGATTGTATACGATTACTTCCTGGTTTAATGTTTACGGACGGTTGTCCTTAGTTTCAGGAAGTGAGGTCGTGACTTTTGCAAAAATGCGTAGCAGACGTGAGTTTTGAATTGGGACAAGAAAGCGTCTCTAACCGGCATTCTGCTTGTGTCGTTTGACAAGTGTGTAGGGCGTGTGTCCATTAGGACTTGATCTCAGAGTATGTTCATGCCTTTGGCATATTATTAGTGCACCTGCAAGATATGTTACCATCACTGCCTTATACATACACTTCGTGTATAATGCCAGTTTAGTCTAAGCAGAGTGTGTGGAATTTCTGTGCACGTAAGTTGACTGTGCCAATAAACTGAGAGTATCAATCTAGGACAGTAGAGACATGTGCCTAGAAAAGCTTTGATGTCGTATCCTATTCAATGTGGAGTAGATGTTCAATGAATGTGTGAACTGTCAAAAGCAGTTAGGCCTTATATGTGACTGAGTACCTGTGATACGGGTCAGGGAGTTTTGAGTGAATGGCCACATTGAATATCTGAATTAATCAAATGGAATCTATAAGGATAACCCTGGAGAGTACTCAGCAGGCCAATATATAATAATGAGTGTCAAGCATTGAGTCTAATGCACTCGATATTCAGGACGTCTGGAGGACTGTTCCTGAGAATATATAATTCAAGTTAAATTACCCCGTATCATTTTTGCGGGCCAAGCCGGGATAACACATGCTAATTCATGCAGTGTAGATTTGGCAAATAGTGATAACTGCACTAATTGCAATTCTTTATTTCAGCCTGAAGGAGTCCCAAGATTGTTATGCGGACATCCCCTGCCAGTCATGTCTTCATTTGAAAGTACTGGGTCATTAATTTTAAATGGAGGCTTTGTCAATAATCAGTTAGTATCTTTATTGAGAGATACAGGGGCAACCACTGTTGGAGTTCGCAAAGCATTGGTGGATAAGTCGGACTACACAGAAAAACGTGTTAGATGTATCACATTCGGAGGTACTGTAGAGTATTACCCCACAGCGGAGGTGTTCTTAGATACACCATACTTTACAGGGAGGACACTTGTATGTCTGTTGGAAAATCCAATTGCTGGGATCATTTTAGGAAACATACCTAAGTTACATGAATGTACAAAACAGGATATTGAAATATGGGAAAGACAACATTTACTATGCTCAAATGCTGTGACCACTAGAGCTCAGGCTCGCATAGAGAAGGATCAACACATACCAGTCATGGGTGTGTTACCTGAACATATATCTGAGGAAACCAACTCGGACGAAGAAGAAGAAGATGTAAATAATGATGATAATGAAAACCATTATCAACAGGAAGGTAATAATGATATACAGGTAATGGATGATGTCAATACTAATGATGATTCTTTATTTCAGATTGAACTCATTAATAAGGAAACTGCTATACAAAGACAGAAAGATGATATTTCCTTAGGAAAATTTTTTCACATTGCTCATTTAGATGATGTAATGTTGGATGACAATGCAAAACACTGGTATACTATAAAGAATGGAATATTAGTAAGAAATTATCAAGATGTTAATTCCTTAAAGAAACAGATTATGGTACCAGCTTGTTTTCGTCCATTCGTTTTACGACATGCACATGACATTGAATGTGCTGGACATTTAGGTGTTGAATGATCTGATATCTCAGTTGACTTTGGTTACGAAGAGAATAATCATCATCATGTTGCTTGGCATAGTACCTGCTGATTAACAATTGATCCATATACATGAAAAATGTATCGTGGCAGTAACTTTGACATATGCTCCTGCCAATTGAGGTATAGCTAGCAGTTTATATATAAAGTCATAGTTGTGACACAGTTTCTAACTTGGTAATGGCCACATAACGCAGGCCTGACAGCTACATATGCGTTGAAGATGAATTTGAGGTGTCCAACGACGCCAGTGGATGTTTCATACAGCGTGACAGGACATCGGCAATCACATTCACGCTTCCCTTGATAGGCCTGATAATGTAATCATAGGGTTGCAAGGCTAAAGAAGCGCGGGCAGCTCTTTCGTTCTTGAAACGTGCTGTTTTCAGGGACGATAAGGCACGTTGGTCAGTCTGCAGTGGGAAACTCGCTCCAAGTAGCGTTGTAACTTTGAAAAGCAGAAGACAACCGCCAACAGTTCTCTTTCTATGATGGGGTACCGCTGCTCCGTCGGCGTCAAGTTTCGGCTAACGTAACGAGTAGGATGCAGACAGCCATTCTATTCTTGTAATAATGAGCCACCAATCGAAGATTTCGAAGCGTCGACCCTGAGGGTGAAATGTTTGGCAGGATCAGGCAATCTTAGTATAGGCATTTTTGAGAACAAGTTTTTAAGGTAATTTATAGCAACATAACATTCTTGGCTGCAGATAAATCTATTTGGCGAATCTTTTTTTTTAACCAGAGATGACAAGACAGTGGTAATCTCAGCAAAATTAGGAATAAACTTACGATAGAAATTTAGAAGACCTAGCATACTTCTAACCTGTTTTTTTTTTGGTATTAGGAACCTCAAGGTTTAGGATTCTAGAGATGGTTGTATCCTCTGTTTTCAAGAAACCTCC
This sequence comes from Oreohelix idahoensis, assembly GCA_024509875.1. NCBI lineage: Eukaryota > Metazoa > Mollusca > Gastropoda > Stylommatophora > Oreohelicidae > Oreohelix > Oreohelix idahoensis. Next base: position 320,471 of record JAMPIV010008495.1, on the reverse strand, counting down.
TCCTACTTTATATCCCAAAAATGAAATCTCCTGAAATTCAACTCTTGTTTTAGAAGGACGTGCAGTTAAGCTATGACGACGTAAAGTGTTTAATAATGACTGGATACCCTCTAAATGTTCATCCCGTGATCGATGAAACAGACAAATGTCATCTATATAGGTGATAAGATCTTCTCTATCGGAGAAGAGTCTTCGCATCATGCGAACGAAATTCGCAGGTGCGTTAACTAAGCCAAAAGACATATAATTGAATTCAAATAGACCTAATGGCGTAGCGAATGCAGTATAAGGCTTGGATTTCTCCGTTAATGGCACTTGCCAGTAGCCTTTAGAAAGATCAAATTTTGAGAAAAATGTAGCAGAAGCTAATCTGTCCAACAAAGATTCTAACACTGGGAGTGGTTCAACGTCAAATATAGTAACATAATTTAAACGTCTAAAATCTATGCATATGCGTATAGATTTATCTTTTTTCCGAATCAAGACCATCGGAAAACTGTAAGGGGATTGAGATGGAGAAATGACATTTAATTTCACCATTTGTTCTAATTCCTCTTTAACTTGCGACTGGAAATGTATAGGTATAGGATAGGGTTTCAACTTAATAGGTTGAAAATCAGTAAGAATGATATCGTGTTCGATGATATCAGTATGTCCTGGAACATCAGTAAGGACATCAGCAAAAGACAGTAACAATTGAGTAGCTTGTTATTTCTGAACAGATGACAGCGTTGGAGATATAGCAACATCTTTCCAACTTTCAGTAGCTAAAAAGTGAACACTAGGTAACACCAAGAGTGACTCATTTCCATCAGTCAAATCAGAATTTTCCTCCTGTATGACAGCCAAAGAAGAGTGGCGCGTGACAGATTCATCAAGAGCTTCAAAGACTGGTCTAAGATGTGGTAGACGTGTATGAAACTGCTGTAACATATTGATATGAAAAGTCTTTTCTTTTCCATCTATTGAAACAATATAATCAACATCAGACAGTTTCTCCACAATCCTGTATGGTCCTCTCCATGACACTAATAATTTGTTATCCTTCTTGGGTAATAGTACGTATGCTTCATCTCCAGGCCAAAGTTGGCGTAATGTGCGGTTTTGGTTAATAAACAACCTCGCCCTAAGCTTTGCTTTCTCAGATGAACTTACTGCTATTTGGCATGCGTCTATTATTTTTTTTCTTAAATTGACCACATATTAATATGAGGTTTGAACCTTCTTGTTCATCTCAGTTCCAATTAATAGTTGTTTTAATATAGACATTGGGCCTCGTGGTTTGGCGCCAAAAACTAACTCGAATGGACTAAAGCCCGTATGTTCATTTCTTATTTGTCTATACGCAAATAAAATTGCGGGGAGCACTCTATCCCAATTTTGTGGATATTTCATGGTAACTTTATGTAACATTTGTTTTATGGATCTATTGAGCTTTTCTATTTTCCCATTAGACTGTGGATGATAGAATGAACTAAGGGATCTCTCAATCCCAAACATATCCATCACTTGTTTCATAGCATCTGAAGCTAACTGACTTCCTCTATCAGATAAAATGTTTTCAGGAAAACCTATACGACTGAAAATCAAAAATAGTGCATCAGCAATATCTACTGTAGTAATAGTTTTTAATGGTATTGCTTCTGGCCATCTTGTGCACATATCAATGCAGGTCAACACATATTGATGACCTCTGGCTGAAGTTACCTTTAAGGGGCCAATAATATCAATGGCCATCTTTGTGAAAGGCCGCAAAGAAATGTCAGATGCCTGAATAGGAGCATCATGTTTTGGTTTTTTCGTTGCTAGGCTTTGGCAAGTAGTACACATAATACAGAATAATTTTACGTCTTTTGTAATACCCGGCCCAAAAAAATGTGACAAAAATCTTTGTTTTGTCCTAGCAACACCTAAATGTCCAGCACATTCAATGTCATGTGCATGTCGTAAAACGAATGGACGAAAACAAGCTGGTACCATAATCTGTTTCTTTAAGGAATTAACATCTTGATAATTTCTTACTAATATTCCATTCTTTATAGTATACCAGTGTTTTGCATTGTCATCCAACATTACATCATCTAAATGAGTAATATGAAAAATTTTTCCTAAGGAAATATCATCTTTCTGTCTTTGTATAACAGTTTCCTTATTAATGAGTTCAATCTGAAATAAAGAATCATCATTAGTATTGACATCATCCATTACCTGTATATCATTATTACCTTCCTGTTGATAATGGTTTTCATTATCATCATTATTTACATCTTCTTCTTCTTCGTCCGAGTTGGTTTCCTCAGATATATGTTCAGGTAACACACCCATGACTGGTATGTGTTGATACTTCTCTATGCGAGCCTGAGCTCTAGTGGTCACAGCATTTGAACATAGTAAATGTTGTCTTTCCCATATTTCAATATCCTGTTTTGTACATTCATGTAACTTAGGTATGTTTCCTAAAATGATCCCAGCAATTGGATTTTCCAACAGACATACAAGTGTCCTCCCTGTAAAGTATGGTGTATCTAAGAACACCTCCGCTGTGGGGTAATACTCTACAGTACCTCCGAATGTGATACATCTAACATGTTTTCCTGTGTAGTCCGACTTATCCACCAATGCTTTGCGAACTCCAACAGTGGTTGCCCCTGTATCTCTCAATAAAGATACTAACTGATTATTGACAAAGCCTCTATTTAAAATTAATGACCCAGTACTTTCAAATGAAGACATGACTGGCAGGGGATGTCCGCATAACAATCTTGGGACTCCTTGAGGCTGAAATAAAGAATTGCAATTAGTGCAGTTATCACTATTTGCCAAATCTACACTGCATGAATTAGCATGTGTTATCCCGGCTTGGCCCGCAAAAATGATACGGGGTAATTTAACTTGAATTATATATTCTCAGGAACAGTCCTCCAGACGTCCTGTATATCGAGTGCATTAGACTCAATGCTTGACACTCATTATTATATATTGGCCTGCTGAGTACTCTCCAGGGTTATCCTTATAGATTCCATTTGATTAATTCAGATATTCAATATGGCCATTCACTCAAAACTCCCTGGCCCGTATCACAGGTACTCAGTCACATATAAGGCCTAACTGCTTTTGACAGTTCACACATTCATTGAACATCTACTCCACATTGAATAGGATACGACATCAAAGCTTTTCTAGGCACATGTCTCTACTGTCCTAGATTGATACTCTCAGTTTATTGGCACAGTCAACTTACGTGCACAGAAATTCCACACACTCTGCTTAGACTAAACTGGCATTATACACGAAGTGTATGTATAAGGCAGTGATGGTAACATATCTTGCAGGTGCACTAATAATATGCCAAAGGCATGAACATACTCTGAGATCAAGTCCTAATGGACACACGCCCTACACACTTGTCAAACGACACAAGCAGAATGCCGGTTAGAGACGCTTTCTTGTCCCAATTCAAAACTCACGTCTGCTACGCATTTTTGCAAAAGTCACGACGTCACTTCCTGAAACTAAGGACAACCGTCCGTAAACATTAAACCAGGAAGTAATCGTATACAATCAATGTTATGATATTTAAACATAACACCTAGGACATTATGTGTTTCAGGTTCAATACTGTCAATTCGTTAGAAGTTTCACACCAGTGAAATCCTGCAATAGTCAAGGATCACCTAGAGTGGACTACAACTTGTTACTGATATCCCAACTGTACGAGAAGGCCAGTACTAACGAATCATACTGACAGCACGGTGTCCCACAAAGTCTGCAACAACTGACATTGAAGCTAAGTCTATAGTACAAAGACTGATTACACAAAAATATATGGAAAAGCCATTTCAAATGATGAACGATAGTTTTTTTTTTTTTTTTTTTTTTTTTTTTTTTTATAGAAGTCAGAAAATTGTACAGGAATTTCTCAGTGAATAGAGTGCCTAAATTGTTATTACAGAACTTTTAGAGCATAATTGAAAGAACAGAACTGTTAACGATTACAGTGTGTGACAAAACGGTTTGTGCATGTACTTTGGTGACCTTCTTTCTCTCTTTCATCGTCCTATTATTTGGGTAAATTTTTCATAACTGTCGTTCTCTCAGGCAGTATCACTTCATTTCTTCATTCATCGTCCTATTATTCGGCATATTTTATGCCCTACATTTTGGGCTCTGAAGCCGCTCCCAGACTTATTTACGTTTCACCAGGTGAACTGTAGTATTATAGACGTTAATAAGACCGGTCAGGGGAGAATACTTTTATCGCCTTAGGCGTCTAGCCACCTTTGATTGAGACGATCTGTGTTTACCCAATGTAGTCGCGCCCGATCGATGTCCGAGCAAACCGTATGGTTGATGCACGAAGATACAGGTGATAATTAGATAATCGCTTCCGCTGGCCCTTCTTGGTATCAATATTACCGATAACCTGTCTGGTGAGATTATGTTGGGGCAGGAATGAGTTCATTTCACAGATTTGTTTGTGAGTTTGAACTCCGCCAATGCCGGTCCCAAGCCCGGATGAAAAAGGAGGAGGGCGGCCTGCATGGAGGCCGTAAGGAGGCAGCCCCTCCACCATGCAAAGGCACAACAGGCCAATCACCTGTTTGCTTTAAACCACGATTACGAGTAACAAAAGAGAGAAAACCGGACTGATTCTAAAGGCGACGAACTGGAACGGACTACGGACTACGACTTATGGAACATGGAACACAAGAAGTATAAATGGGAAGGAAGAGGAGCTGGTGGAAGAGATGAGGAAAGCAAAACTAGAAATCCTGGCTATTACGGAAACAAAGAAAAAAGGACAAGGAGTCATGGATCTCAATGGCAACACGCTGCTCTACAGTGGTGTACCCATATCCGAAAGAGCTAAAGGGGGTGTGGGTTGCATTGTGGCCCAAAATCAAAAAGATAGTATCAAGGGGTGGAACTTTGTCTCAGAGCACATTATGGTTGTGAAACTAAAAGAAGGAGAAACCATAGTCAACCTGGTCATAGTGTATGGGCCAAATGAGGATGAGAGAGCAGAGGTCAAGGAGGAATTCTTCGAGCTGCTTCAAAGGACAGTGGATGACTGCCTAGATGAAGTTATCATGCTCGGAGATTTTAATGCCAGAGTTGGAAATGACCATGCTAGATGGAGTGGAGTTATCGGAAGATATGGAGAAGATACTCTCAATGACAATGGAAAGCGACTCCTTAGATTCTGCAGTGAGCAGAATCTGACCATTACAAACACAAAGTTCCCCCATAAGCGCATACATGCATACACTAGATGTGAACCAACAAAGAATGAGAAGTCAGTGATCGACTATGCCATTGTTCGGAGAAGCTCATTCAAATATGTCCGAGATGCAAGAGTCTGGAGGGGGCCAGAGATTGGAAGTGATCACTACCTGCTAACAATCAAACGAACAACTGAAAGAGTTGCTCAGCCTAGGAACTGCTCAACATCACGCAAGAAACCAAGTAAACGAGCAGGAGAAATGAGCATTAGGACCTACAAGCTGAGAGAGCCAGAAATTAAGACCAGATATCAGGGGCTTATTGCTGCAGCGATGAGCAACACAGAAGAACAACCTGATGACTTGGAAACCCTCTGGATTAAATTCAAGGATATCATAAAGACAGCTGCTGCAGAAGCATGTGGTGAAGTCCGACTTGGGAACCAGAGAAAGAGGACACCTTGGTGGACAGAGGAAGTCAAAGAGAAAATAAGAGAGAAGAAAATGGCATGGAAACAATACTTAGGAGCTAAAAACACAACAGGACAAATGGAAAAATATAGAGAATATGTGACACTCAGAACAGAAGTAAAGAACAAAGTGCTAGCAGCAAAACAGAAGTCCTGGGAAGAATTTGGAGAAAAGCTAGAAAAAGATGCACAAGAAAACCAGAAATTGTTCTATAAGACCCTAAAGAACATGAGGAAGGAAAAACAATGCCCTCTCAAATTTATAAAGGACAAGCAAGGCAAATCGCTTACTGCCCCGAAGGAAGTAATGGAAAGATGGAAAGAATATTTCTCAGAACTCCTTGATGGTGAGCAAGGTCAAACATCAGAAATGATAACCGCTAGCACAGAAGAGGAAACCAATGGTGATGAAGATGACATAAAGATGGAAGAACTGAAGGCAGCACTGGAGAAAATCAAGATGGGCAAAGCAGCAGGGCATGATGGTATAACACCAGAAATGGTTAAGTACATGGGAGCATCAGGCGACCTGTTGCTCCTAAGGGTCCTACAGGCAGCATGGTGCAACAAGACCATACCAAAGGATTGGGAGATCGCCATCATAACACCAATTTTCAAAAAGGGTGACAATCGACAGTGTGGAAACCATAGAGGCATATCCCTTCTCAGTGTCCCTGGAAAAATCTACTCTAGAATCCTAGAGCAGAGACTCCGACGCCTAGCTGAGCCACAATTGGATGAGGTCCAGTGCGGATTCCGAGCAAACCGAAGTACTCAAGACCTAATCTTCACACTCAGACAGCTGAGTGAAAAGGCCCTTGAGTACAAGAGTGAGATCCATCTTTGTTTCATAGATCTGGAAAAGGCGTTTGACAGGGTCCCCTGGAGCAAACTTTGGGACTGTTTGGCAAGGAAGAATATTCCAGCACCTCTGATTCATGCTATACAGAGCTTCTACAAGTCTTGCAGAAATTATGTGAGGACAGCAAACCATAAGTCAGAAGAGTTCAGGACCACCATTGGTGTAAGACAAGGTGATATCCTATCACCTTACCTCTTCATACTCCTTATGGACGATGTCATCAAGGCATGTAAGGAGATAACAAGAAAGTATTCAGTGGGGTACTGGAAGATGAGACAGGTCTATATTTCAGAGCTGGCATTTGCTGATGATGTTGCCCTGATTGCTAAATCAGAGGCACATCTCCAATCCAACCTGCAAGTCTGGAAGGAAGAGCTGGAGAAGAGAGGGATGGTCATAAGCAGCTCTAAAACAAAATCCATGGTGATATCACGAGAAGAAAGAAGACATCAGATTAAGCTGGGAGAACAGGTCCTGGAGCAGGTCGACCACTTTAAATACCTCGGAGCTATTATAGACCGAAAGGGAGGCATCAAAGAAGAGTTGGCCACTCGAAAAGCAGCAGCTGGGAGACTTTTTCAGGCCATAAATCGAGGATTCCTCAGCAAGAGAGAGGTTGGTAAGAAAACGAAGATGGCTGTATACCGCTCCACCTATGTCCCAGTCTTGACATATGGATGCGAGTCATGGGCAATGACTACAACCCATAACAGCCAGATCCAAACCTCAGAAATGAGGTATCTGAGGAAGGTGGTTGAAGTAACAAGAAGAGACATGGTACGCAACCAGACGATACGTCAAGGCCTAAAATGCCACCCCCTACAGACCCAAGTAGAACAGTCCCAACTAAGATGGTTTGGCCATGTCTGCAGAATGGGAGAAGATCGGCTACCACGACAAGCATGGGAAACAAAGAGCCAAGGATCCAGACCNCGAGGACGACCCAGAGTCCGCTGGGAGGACAACATTAGACAATCTTTGAAGGACCGAGGACTAGAATGGAACCAGGCCAGGAGGAAGACAGCCGATAGAATAGTCTGGCGCTCTCTCTTCCAAACCTCTACACCTCACGGTAGAAGGGGAACGACTAAGTAAGTAAGTAAGTTTGTGAGTTTGATAAAGATGCAAGCGGAAATATTACGGCCTAATTAGAAAAAGGTCACGCGTTGGAATGTTAAAATGTAATATTTTAAATTGCGCGGGGGATATTATGATTTAACACTGCAGCCGTGGTTTCGTTAATTCTTATGTGATGAGGGCACTTCTTCACACAACTTGTCCAATTTAGGCGGTTAGTGTTGATTCCCTGCTTTTACTTCACAACTAGTGACGTCGAACTTTCGTCTTGCGGCTTCGTATCACGCACAGTCTGATAGCTTCGTTCCAAGAACAGTCTGATAGCTTCGTTCCATGAACTTAAGAGAAACATAAAACGAACAAATGCCTATGCTAAGTACATTTGTGGGCTGCAAATTAGCAGGCGCATTGTCTCGCTGTTCACCCACCAGTGTTAGCATCTCTGAATAATTATTCTTGATTATACACAGCGTAGCTCAGGGAAGGTGTTTAGGAATCAGAATATTCTTCTGGGTATTGAACTGGGAAAGTATGTGCTTAGACAACGCGAAATGCAATGATTTGCCTGAATTACAGTTAACATATATCTCACAAAATGATATTATACACTTTAGGCACATATGAGATGTAATCATCACTGCTCCCTTCGGAGTCTGGGGTTGCTGATGCTTTTGCGTTTATGAGCGAATTAGCATAAAACCAACACCAGCGCTTGCTGTAGTGGTTTATGAATATACTATTTACATATGTTGTGCTTGCCAGCCTCATATATAACCACTTAGCAAGGAAAACATGTCAAATTCACATTTGTAAAATAAATGTTTACATTTACCCCAAAGTAACTTTGGGAACACAATCTCCTGGCGCATTTTAGAATGGACATAGCACGTTGATTCTTTCGAATCACTTGGTCTGGAAATTTTAGTATTCCTCTTATGACGGGTGATCTGATTTCTTAGGTCTCCAGTCTTTGTATTTAAAAATGCGGGTTTACTTTTTTTAAGTTTTCAAGTTGCCCAAATACTTCGATCCTGGTACTCTATAATTTTGGAATTCTTAGTCCGGTCCTTCTCTGGCTCTGGTGAATTGCTAGCTTGACGTGGCGATGCAGTCCGATCTGTGACTCCGATTTCTCTAGATTATATTTCCAATTCTCAGATCAAATCCCAGATTGTGCTTCAGACGAATTTTCCAATGAAAGTCAAAGTCTATTCCGGCTCTCAAAATAAGTCAATGGTAAGCTCTGAACTATATGGGTGGGGGTGTTTAATTTAATTTCCCCATGAGCATTCAAAAATATTACATTTTAAAATTCCAACGCGTGACCTCTTTCTAATACTGCTGCAATACTTCCGCTTGCGCCTTTATGCAAACTCACAAACAAATCTGTAAACTCATTTCCCGTCTAGATACTTTCCGCACACATTGTCTCCCCAGACAGATTATCGGTAATATTGATACCAATATGGGCCAGCGGAAGCTATTATCTCATTATCACCAGTGTTTTCGTGCCTTCGCCTGACAGATTTCTCAGATAGACAATATGGCGTCCTTTCATAGAGGAGATGGTAGAGATATAAGAGTATAAGGATTGTGAGAAGGCATAGAGGAGATGGCAGAGACTACAAGGAGTATGCGAAGCTACAGAGGAGGTGGCAGAGATATAAAAATATAAGGAGTATGAGAAGCCATAGAGGAGATGGCAAAGATGTAAGAGTATAAGGAATATGAGAAGCCATAGAGAGATGGCAGAGATATAAGACTATAAGGAGTATGAGACGCCATATATGAGGTGACAGATATAGAAGAAGGTTCCAGAGTGAACGAATATTACAATGACAAGCCGTGGAAAGGTGGCAAAGAGTTAATTGAAGTTCCAGGGGGAACGAATATATAATTGAGAAACTAAGGGAAATCTATAAATGAGACGAAAAAGAGATGACATTGAGGATTCTGGAGAGAACAAATAGAGTTAAGAGGCCATAGCAAAATGGCAGAGTTACATTGAGAAATAAGTGAGAATAAGGAGAAAGGATGTGAGACATTGAAGTATAGAGAGTGTAGAAGAAAGGTTCCAGAGAAGGGAACTTACGTGGAAATAAACAAAGTATATGAGATGGAGACAATAGAGAGGAAGAAAAGAGGAAGACATGGGAGAGGGTTTTAAAAGGGACTTGAGACTAGGAAGGAGTCTAGGCATACACAGATTATAGCTGACGGTGGTGAAAGTCACAGTCCAATGTGGAAAGGTACGCACCGAAAAAGATAGGGACGAAATGAGAGTTATAGGTAGAATTCCGGAATTTATGAAGTATTTCGAGTAGGGACCGCGGCTTAAGGTCAGTAAGGTACACGGATTAGCGGGGGTTTAGCAAAAATGATGATAGTGACCATGATGAGTGAATGTGTCACAGTTGTAAATTTTGTAAATAATCCAGTAACAGGGAGTTACATGGATAAAACGGGAATGAGTGGAGAAGGCATGATTGTGAACCTAAATATGGGGTTTTCAGTAAATAGTGTCATGAAGAAGATGAAGCATAGAGAAGAATGATAAAATTGGGTTTGGTTGATGGTACATGTGGAAGAGGTCCACAAAAAGAGTTTCACACTACTAAACATTTTTTGAGTAATAAAAGGAGATTATGTATGACTATGGAATAGGTACTGAGATAACACGCATGTTTTTCGTTCATGACATTTGTAATGATGATAAGGTAAATTGAGATGATATATTTGTGGCTCGTTTTGTATAGGAATTGAGGTAATGTGCAAAAATTTTGATTTATACATGTAACTGGTAATGTAAATTAGTTTTTGATGAAGAGTGTAACATACATAATCCAGATGAGTAAGGTGTGAGAGACTCAATATATAGAGGAAGAGACCTTTTTCAGCAAAATACGGAGAAGCAAGGAAGAGTGAGGATACGTTAAGGACAGATTTAGTAGAAATAAGATGGGTTTTGGTAAGAGGGAAACATTTTCTCTCTAGAGAAATTTGTTTTACAGGTGGGGAAGATAATGTAACCTTTAGGTTGGTTAAGATGAAAAATTCGGTTATATTTATTTTATGAGATTAATTTTTATGATTGAGATTAGCTGAGTTTAATTTATAGTCAAAGGGAAGGAATACATCGAATGTAAATGGGGGACAAAATACGTCTTACATCCCTTCCTTGGTTGCAGGGCACATATGCATTTGTTTGTCGTGAGGTGGACTAGGTGATCGTAATTCACGTGTTTTGAATGGAGTGGGGAGTTGTTTGTCAGATAAAGTGTTCTGGAGTGTTCGAAAATAGTCATCGTTGCAAATCGACGTTTTAGATTAAATCAGTTTTGCTCCCAGATATGATAGAGTTAGCTTCTAGATGTGGTAGCGAGTTGAAGTTGCATCGGGTGATAAGCCAATGCTTAATTGGTTGCTTTTGCAGTGGCAGAAAAGCTGAACTATCATCCAGGCGTCTATCTCGATATATTGCCACGTTTGTGTATGACAGTTTTTATATATTCTGAGGACGAGATGTCAGTGTTTCCAAGTGAGAGAAATGTGTGTATTTCGAAATACCAGGTATGTAGAGGTTACACAGAAATCTGTCGATGAACGTTAGGTAAATGAGAAGAACAGTAGACAGTCGATAGTCTTGAGTTTAGGAGATAGGTTTGGTAAATGTATACCCCTGGCGGTTAGGCCAGTTTCATTAAGATACACCAAGGCCGTTGCCATCTGTAAGAAAGCATTTTCTTACCATACAACAAGCAGCCTACTGTTAGGACAAAGAAACGAACCTATACGATAGTAGTATAGGATGCGCAACTTAGGTAGAATTTCGGTGGCGCTTCCGGTGGCGCGTGACTTTTTATATAAGGAAAATCTGGTGGCGCGCTGTGGTGGCGCAAGATGGCGGGATGACTTTTATATAAGCGCATTCCGGTGGGGCAAGATGGCGGACTTGAGGTAACAAGAAGAGGTTTTTTAGGCGGGATGACTTTTTATATAAGGAAAATGTGGTAAGATGGCGGTGTATTAGATAACAAGAAGAGGGTCAAGATGGCGGACTTGAGATAACAAGAAGACTTAGATAATAGTTAGAGGATATCAAGAAGGGAGGGGTAAGATGGCGGACTTGAGATAACAAGAAGACTTAGATAATAGTTAGAGGATAACAAGAAGAGGATTTTTATAGACTTAGACAACAAGAAGACGATATATTTATACAAATTTATATTTAGAAGATATATTTATACAACAGTTAGACGATACATTTAGACATACGATGGACGATATATAGGTAACAAAAACAGTTTTAGTTAATATATATTTTATTTTGTCAAATACTAAAGGACAACTCTCAGCCGCTTGGTAGGTTTCTTCTTCGGTGGTGGATTAGTGACATCGGGTAGGTCTGTGGTAGGAAACCAACTCGGTTCTGGTGATACTAGACAGCTAGAGTTCATGTATTCGTCAAACAGGTTAGCGGAGGTGGTAGGTTTCTTCGGTGGTAGATTGGTGACATCGGCCAGGTCTGTGGTAGGTTCTGGAGCTGTTGGCTGGTAACAGCTGGAGTTGATGTACTGGTCAAACGTGGTACAAGTAGTTGGATAGGTATCCGTGCGTGGTGACTGTAATCGGTCAAATTCGGCGAGGATTTCGCCCTGTAATGTCAACAAATGTTCAAACTCGGCTCGAGTTAACGTAATACCGGTTTTTGTAGGAAACTTGAGGTAGGATTCGCCAAAATATTTTCGCACGTGTAGTAAAGGTTGACCTCGGTAAACACATACAGACGCAGCCTTTAGACCACTAGCCAAAGGTTTAAGCATTTCATCACAGCTCTTGATGTAGACCCAGTTGGTGGGAGCAGTCATTTTCAACGTAAGTATCTGTCGTTAGTAAAGTATGAGTGTCCGTTTATATGGAGGAATACCAGTTCAGTCTGGTTTTTTAGGTGTGCTCTAGCTAGGATTTGATTCGTCGATTTTGGCGCCTGTTGTTAGGTAGGTCGTGATTCGTTGAAAAGGGTCGTTGACGTGGGAACAATGACACATTGCTGTGTTGGCGTGGGGAGAAACCCGATAGCAAAAAATACACCTGTCTATTGATTTCGTCCATTGTCTATGAAAACCACCTGGTGGTTTCTCTGACTAATCGAAAAATTAATCGATCGTTGGCGTGTTGTCTAGTCGAAAAGGGTAGTAGCACGCGCTGCATAGTACCACCTCGTGTTTTGATCAAGATGAAATAAATGGCGTAGAGCCCACAAACGTTGGTGACAACATCTTGTAAATGTCTGGCGTTGTAGTTAACAGGTCGAGTAGAGTTTCTGGCTATAAAATTAATCAGGTGTGTAGGTGGTAGGCCGAAAGAATCAAAATAGTCAAAAGTGCCAAGTCCATTATAATATAGAGCGACCCAGTGGTCACCGGGGCGATAGCTAGGATCAGTGTTGACGACGAAAGCAACCGTCTTGGTCGGATCGATGCGTAGAGGTAATTGGTCACGAGCTAAAACTTTAACGAGCCCAGTTCGTTTAACAAATATATCTGACAGGAGGATGGTCCGTATCTCGTCTGTGTTCATTGTCTACGTGGTGTAGTCTGTCAAAACTTGGCGGGATTTCGAGATCTCCAAGATCGAGTCTTGCTCGGCGTAGACGAGAACCTGTAATGGTTCGGGTGTGACCTCGGAGAATTTAAGTTCTACTGAGACAGGGCCCGACTTGGCCATCTCAAACTGGTCACCGTCTAGTAGACTGGGGGTGAGGTCAAAGGCGTATAAGGCGTAACCGTTCTTAAAATGTCTATACTCGAGATCGTTGCCGGCGTCTTTACCAACCAGTCCCATAGCCAGATTCGTCCCAAAGAAGGCTCTCACGTACTGATTGTGTTCATAATCCATGGACAAAGGCTTACCGCTAACTGTTCTGCCGTCCGCGCTGACATTCAAATATGTCAGACCAAAAGTAGCGAAATTGAACGGATTAGCTGTGTACGACCCGTTAAAAGCGGACGAAGTGACTAGACCAATCACGATCCGTGTGGGTGTTTGACTGAGAAATAGATTATCCTGCATGTGCGATAGCATACCTCTAGGAATAGAGAAAGTTTTTAGCACAACTCGTTTCAAGGGGTACTTGGCATTACCTCGGACCAAGGCTTTCTCGTGGGCTAGAGAGACGGCGGGGTTTAATTTGGCTTTCCGAACAACCAAGGCCGCATAAGTTATAATAGATTTATAACCAGCGGTGGCGTCGTGTCCCAGCACGTTGGAGGCATCTTTAGATGGGGTGAGTTTTACTTTAACGGTCACACCATTTAACAGGTAACGATCTTGGGCGAAGATATCTGAATGTAAACGACCCATCATATCAATCTCCTGAGAACCAGCCGCTATATGTCGACGCAGTCTTAACCCGTTGTTATTATCACCAATTGTGCCCGTAATTAAATTTGGCGTGTCTTTGTAAAACAGAGCCGATGTCAGATGCCCTCGTTTGGGTTCCTCCCCGTAATTCAACGTGGCTTCCAGGTAAGCTCTATAAGGGTAGGTGTTCTCGCTGGGTGAAATCAGCGTGTCGTTCAGTGAAACGTCGACTTGTGAGAATAAACTGTGCAGGTAATAGTTGATCGGGGCCACATCTGCGTCAGCGGGTAATGCGCCGCCATTAGCTAACGTGATTTTGGCGCGCACGTGCAGAAAAGTATTGAACAAATCTAGATATTCTTCACCGTTCCACAAATTGTCCCTCTTCTACGGCTGTCTGCGTTGGTGGTACGCTAAACAAATCTAGACCACTGTGAAGACACTCGCACGAGTTGGGGTGAATAAGCGCCATCATTCAAATATATCAGAGTACCTTCGCTTCTTCTGGTGAGAATGAGAAGAGCGAGCTCGGTTACGGCGTTTTATGCGTTTCGGCTCGCCAGGTGGGGCAGCTCTCGTTTTTCTTTTTCTGCTAAGCCCGCTACCCGATTGGTTAGTGGTGAGATGTTCAACGGCTCCCTGTAATAAACTTTGACCAGATTCTTTCGCTCGTTCACGAAATGCCTCGCCAACATTTCGACCGGCTAACGCATCGCTCGCGACCTGTAGACCGGTCCCAAGCCCTTCTCTGAGTAAAGCTTTGCCTCCAGTTTTTAACCACGGGAGAACCATGCGACCGAGCCCGCCGAAAAAACTACCCAAACCATGTCCTCTTTGACTTCTACCTCCGATAAACACTGGCATCCCGTGGCCAGCTTGGTTGCAGTAAAACTCCTCGTACATTTTGGGGTTTCGTCGGATGGCTACGTGTCTGACCACTTTCTTCTAGTCAAAATCAAATCGTCTGTGAGTTCGGAAGTGTAGTGTCAACACCGAAGCTCCGCTAGTGAATGGGATAGTCTTACCCTGATCGTTAGTTAAAAGGATTTCCACCGCGTCAAACGAAAAACGGCTCAGGGGTACGTAGTGTGGTTTGTCGTAAATCCTGAAAACAGAAGCGGTAGTCCTATCCAAAATAGGAACAATCCGTAACAAAGGGACAGAGGCATCTCCAACCGGTCTCGACGCTACGAGATCGCAGTACACGTATACATTTTTCATCTCGCTATCCATTTGTACTTCAGTCTCGCCTCGTAGTATTGGGTCGATGTCTGTGGCGAGGGAGGCACGAAAGCCTAACATGTGTTTCAACGTCTCGCTAATTCTATCCTCTAGCACGTTAAAATAACTTTTGGGAAATTGAATCTCAACCAAACCGACCTCGTAACGCGAAGTCAAGTCTATAGTCTGTGGCAATTTGACGAAAAAGTGACCGGCGTTATTGTTTGGGTATATTTTCATCGAGGCATTGCTGGGTAAAGTCACGTAAAAACTCATCCTATCTTAGGGTTAGGTAACATGTAACCCAGACAACTGCTCATTAAAGCGATCCAAAACTTGCCGTCTGGTCCCTCTGCGTTGCTTCGACTCAGATTGAATAACGAGACACCGATGACGACATATATAGCTATCATCTGACAGATGAAAACGATCTCTAATCGCGGGACTAGTTTCCCCAAAAAAGGCCAGAACGAGGTTCTCGCGGTCTTGGGAGGGGGGTGGCCGCAAAACAGGGGTGCTCACTTCTTCTTCAATATCCATCAGTCTCGATATGTCGCTAGTTGTTTGGCGGAAATCCAGCTGTTGAATGACGAGTTATATCCGAACCATTTGACTAAATACTCTTTTACACCTCTGACACTTCGGCGTTCTTGTAAAATGGACTCGATTCGATAAACTATCTTGTCGCCGACTCGCTGTAGCTCTTCTCGGTAAAAAGAACCTTTCAGTTCCTCACCCGAATCATCTTTAAGGATGTATGTGACCGGTCTTGTTTGGTTTAGTCGACTGACCGTAAACAATTCTTCTGTCCACGCCGGCGTATAACCCTTTTTAAAAATTTGTCTGGCTTGGGCGATCCGCACGCGATCACCAGCTTTAAAATAGACTTTTCTACCGACGACGACAGGGGTCGAATATAAAGTACGCCACACCTCTTCTTGATTGTTCAGAGTAACTTCCACCGGGGCCATCTTGATACTCCGATGATAGGAATAATTGTAGTTTTGGACCAGTTGGTCTATCACGTCGACGTAGCGAAGACTGTTGGTTTTGGTAAAGTAACGCCACGTTTTTTCTTTGAGGGTTCGATTAAACCTCTCGACAATAGCTGCTTTGGTATCTTTATTCTCCGTAGTGAAGAAATGGACACCTTCGTTTTTAAGAAACTTTAAGAACGTTTTGTTGACGAACTCACTGCCTTTGTCTGTTTGAAAATTTATCGGTTTGCGACTGTTAAAAATTGTTTTTACCGCTGCTACTAACGCTGTTCCAGTTTTGTTTTTTAACGGCACAGCCCAAGCGAATTTACTAAATACGTCAATACACGTTACTAGATATGAATACCCATCGTTGAATTTCTTCAAACCTCGGAAGTCAATTAAATCAGCCTGGAACTGTTGGTCGATACCACCCGCAATGGTGGTACGCCGTTTAAATTTTCTGCGCACCGGTTTGTGCAAGGTGTAAGTGTCCTGATGACTTAACCAGTCTTCAATTTTTTTACGACTAAGTTTGGTGGTACGTTGTAAGGCGCCGATTCCCCCATAGGATCCTGGTCGTTTTGGCTCGTAGTAATGTTGTTTTAAAATCACTTCTTTGGCCATGCCTCCCACTGCGGAATCTTTCTCCGTCTTCTGAGCGAATACGACGATGTTTCTCGCAATTTACTGGCAACCACCTTTTTCGACTAGTGGGTGTGACGGGTGGGGACTGAGGAGTTTTGTCAACAATCTCGTCTTTAAGGACAGTGGGTTGTTCGCTGGTTTGTAATGGTTGTTTAATATCAACGAGCCCTAAAGGTACGTGACTGTACTGTTCTAGTCGAGTCAAATAACGCTGTAGTGTTTGCTGGTATAACCTAGCCTTGTCACCGGGTGCCAAATCTTCTCGATCCAAGACTAGTTGCATTTGAGTATCCAATTCTCCCAAGTTATCTCTTAGAGCGTTGGGTGGTCTATAAGGTTTTTCTAACAAACGAGGATCCATCAAAATCATTTTTTAGCCATTTTACAAAAACCGCTTAGTATGGTTAGTAAAGGTTTTAACAACACACTTAAAAAACCTCCAGTTTGTAAAAATTGTTTTCGTCTTTTGAGCGACAATTTTTTCTTGGTAAGCGCTCGCAGGGTGTTTTTGTAACGACGCATACGTCTCTTCTGAGAGGGTGTCAGTGTAACGTTACCTTTTAATACGTTGTGACAACATTCACAGAGTGTTCCTACCAGATCGGGTGATGCTGTTTTCATAACAGCCTTGATGACTGGTGGTTTGTCCGTACCTAGAAACTTTAACATATCAGCATGCTTTCTCACCTTTTCTCCCATGTTACTTGGGTACGTAAACAATTTGTTGCTCGTCTGGGAAGATGTGCGAACGAAGACGGAGAGTATCTGGTGTGTCTTGACGAAGGTCGATTAGCAAATACCCATGTGGGACCGATGTCGCGTCTTTAAAACTCTCTTGGACATAGGCAGTACGACCTGGGTACATCTGTTTGGCTAGATTAACAATCTGAGAACCATCGCGTGGATTTTTGAAAAGCACTATATAATGAGAATTCAAACTAATGGTTCTGTGTTCTTTGTTCTTGGCAAATAAATTTTGCACGAGATACACGACACTTAAATTGCGGTGATGAGACTTTTTGGTAAATAAACTACTTACTCGTTCATCTGTTTCATTCATGAGGTCATCGATAATAGTTAAACGTTTCTTATCACCTGTCCACTGTTCAATATCGGGCAGTCCTTCAATAAACTGAACTCCACTCATAGAATTTATAGAGGTTGACCTGAAATTAATGCTGTAAAAGGATGAACCCAATGGGGGTCCATCGTTAACAATGATAACTTACACTCATACACAGTTATTATATAACAAAGACACAACGTGCTAAAAAACGTGAGATTCCAACATATAGTGAGAATCACTGTTCAAGAATTTGAGAATCAGTGTGTAAAACAATTTGAGAACCCCTGATACTAACATATATTGAGAATCACTGTGTAAAACAATATGAGAACCCCTGATACTAACATGTATTGAGAATCATTGTTCAAGAATTTGAGAATCACTGTTCAAGAACATGACAATCCTTGGAATATGTTTAAAAGTGTATGTTTTCGAAATTCGTGTGTTAGCATAAATATCTCTGGGGAAGGCCTATATATCATTTTTTAAAGAAATGGTAGAAAGAGAAACGAAGGTATCAAAATGAAACACAAACTTGTGCGAAATTATATTTGGGTTTGTCACAGCTGTTAAATTGTTTAATATCGTTGTTCTTTACAAACTTGAAAACATAACCTTGTTTTTATGTTCACGTGTAAAATAGCTGACTTCGAGGGACCTAGTTATGTATAACCACCTGGAGGGCTGTTTGTGGAACAAAACTCGTACGTGATATAAATATTCAAGTGGACACGTGTGGTCATCTGCATTATTTGTCTAATTATTTTTATTACAATGTGAAAAATCCTTTCCGACCATATGGAAATTACACCTGCCCTGATGAAACTTCGTTGTTATGATGGTAATTAGATTCTTCTCAAACACGGTCTACCGAGCCCATTATCGTTCGAACCAATTCATCGCGAACAGATTGTGCGCGAGGTATTGTCTAACATAAGTCTTGGTTATCTCAAAAGGTTTGGGACATGTATCATTTAACTAACAGAACCTTTCATGTACAACTCTCTGAAACAACGTGAGAATCACTGTTCTACAATGTGTGAATCATGCTAATAATCACGAGAATACCTTTTTAACTAATATATATATATATATATATATATATATATATATATATATATATATATATATATATATATATATATATATATATAAGTGTATTTATAAATTCCTTCGCGACTTTAAATGTTAAAATAAGCATTTAACATCTATTATCTTTTGGAAATAATATAGCAGGTATATCATTACATTTACAACTGGAACTATTTAGACGGTTTAATTTAATAGAATTAAATTAACACAAAATCCAGTGAAATAGAGTGAATGAACTAGACTTCTCTCTCTCTCTCTCTCTCTCTCTCTCGCTCTGTCTTTCTCTCTCTATATCTCTCTATCTCTTTCTCTCTCTCTCTCTTTCTCTCTCTCTCTCTCTCTCTAGGTCTTTCTCAACTTATCATTTCACTTGTTAGGTGTATTTCAAAATATGTCTAATCCCCCTTCATTCTTCAACAAGACATCTGTGTACTAAACAAACAAAGGATCGGTACAACCCAATTCAAATTATAAACAGCTGTCATTAAGTAAATAATCAACGCGAATTGCTAGCAATTGATCAATACTCGTACGTGCCAAATCGGACATTTAGAACGACACCCTTGTTTGTTTATCCATTTTCTTACGACGTGAAAGAAGTTGTTTTTCAGAACACCTGGACAGTAATTAAACATGGTCTAACTATTTCTTAAACAACAGCTATCGATCTCTGTTATCGGTACGTGCCAATTTACAACTGTTCGCGAGGCGTAAACAGGTGTGTAAACATTAGGTCCGGGGAATCCTGTTATGTTGCGCGCGCTTTTCTCCAATATAATGCGGTCTATTGTCTAAGGACATCTCATTCAAACGAGAATCCCCGAAGTGAAAACAGCTCTGAACGACCACTGAAAAGAACCACTTGTTTTGTGTATCAACCACCGATAGTATGTATTCGTCTGTTAATTATATGTCTGTATATTTAAATATCTGTTGTTCGGAATATACTCAGACACGATGAGGGCTATAGTAAAGGTCTAAATACGTATTCGTTTTTTCCTTATGATAGGTAGTATTTTACACATTATATAGAATATTATACAGCAGTTTTCGTTAGGATACCCTAAATAACTTTAAAAATATCTTTTTTTTCGTTTTTTCACTGTAAAAATATCTCTATTTAGATATCTGTTGTTAGGAATATATTCAGCGGTACTTTGTGTTAGTCTTTAAAAATATCTCTATTTAATAACATTATAAAAAGGTTTTAGTTGTTTGTGTATTCGCTAAGCATGTTCTGTGTTAGCCTGTAAAACTCTATTTAGATTTTTTTAGTTGTTTGTGTATTCGGTACTCTGTGTTAGTCTTTAAAAATATATATCTGTGCACTAGCCAGTGTTGTTAAAATCTGTTTCAAAATAGTCTAACTGTTAATATCTGTGTTTTGTTAACTCCGAGACTAAATTGTTATTTTTATTTTCCTTAGTTTAAAACTTAGTCATGTTTGCCACCTACTGTTAGACAAGTCTTTTTTTCATTTTATTTTTGCGGGGTTTATTTATGTTAACATAATAAAGGAAATTTAGAACATAGCATATTTTTTAGTACTATACATGTAAAAATATAGAGATAATACAACCAACATTAAGTCACCCTGATTGAAACACGTTAATAAAACTTATTTCTTAAACGACACAGCGTAACTCGTCTCGCGTGGTTTTTTAATCGATATCGTTTTCTGTCACAGCGCGCGCTGGGCATTTCTGTCACACAAAATAAAAAATAACACTGTGTTTATTCTCCCTCTCTCTCTCTCTCTCTCTCTCTCTCTCTCTCTCTCTCTCTCTCTCTTTCTCTCTTTCTCTGTCTTTCTTTCTTTCTCAACTTGTCTTATTTAACTGAATGTTACATATAAGACTGTGTTTATTCTCTCTTTCTCTCTCTCACTCTTTCTCTCTCCCTCTCGCTTTTCTCTCTCTTTCTCTGTCTTTCTTTCTTTCTCACCTTGTCTTATTTAACTGATTGTTACATATATGTATTTTATTCTCTTTCTCTCTCTCTCTCTCTCTCTCTCTCTCTCTCTCTCTCTCTCTCTCTCTCTCTCTCTTTCTCTCTCTCTTTCTCTGTCTTTCTTTCTTTCTCACCTTGTCTTATTTAACTGATTGTTACATATAAGTATTTTATTCTCTCTCTCTTTCTATCTCTTTCTCTTTCTTTCTTTCTTTCTTTCTCAACTTGTCTTATTTAACTGATTGTTACATATATATATATATATATATATATATATATATATATATATATATATATATATATATATATATATATATATATTATATATATATATATATATATATATATATATAATATATATATATATATATGAGTAACGTGTTTTCGTTCCTACTTCACAGATGTCAGCAATTCAAAACAAGAACTGTCGCTACGCTTGCACGATCTGCAGTCATTCATTCACTCGTCAACGCGATCTCACGAGACATATGCGGACAGTACATGGTGAACCGACACACCCCTGCCGTGTCTGTCCTCAAAACTTTGCAGGACCTGAGGCACTGCAGTATCATATAGAGATCTTTCATGGACCCGGTGCGCCAAGATCCCCCACAGTGGAAGCCACTGCACCGGGGGCCGCAATTGGTATAAACACCCCAGTGGGTACTACCACTGCAACGGCGGCTGCTATTGCTATAGACACTGCAGCGGGGACCACCACTGCACCGGTGAAAAACAATTTGTGTACCCGCTGTGGAAAGACATTTACCCGCCGTGATGCATTATTACGACACATCAAGACAGTGCACTCACTGGCGTTGCTCTCTTGTGACATTTGTAACAAACAATTCACCCGTGGTGATAGTTTACAGGACCACAGAAAACAACAACACACCACCCCTAACCAGCTTTCGACACAGAACCCACCAGGCGTCGAGTCATCATGCCCCACAACAGCGCACCAACAGACACTAACAGCCGGTGCCACGTCAGACTCATCATCTGGTGCAGCAGGGGCCCCAGCATCATCGACGAACCAAGCATCAGGCACAAAGACATTATCTGCTGCAGCAGGGATCACAACATCAGCAGGCACCACAAGAACTACCACCCCACATACAGACACCTCTTCATCAACCCCCACCCCAAGCTCCTCCTCTTTAAATGCTGCAGGTCAGACCAAGAAACGACCAATGTCCAATACCCAGTCCCATATAAAAAAAACCCGCTTGTCGTCAGAAGTAGACTCGTTAGATGACCTACCAGCTGACATAAGACAAGTCTATATTGACAACTGGCAATCGATCAAAACACACTCCAACAAACATAAATATCTCTCAAGCTTTACTTTCTATCACAAGAACGAAAATATCGACTGGGACCGTCTCTTGACACCAATCTTCACACAACAGACAAAACGTTTCAAAATAAACTACAGTTTCCACATCATCTTACGACACAGAGAGACAGGCGATCTAAGATTCGTTCATTCTTGTCACAATAACGCGGTCGTCTTAGATCAGCCACACTTAGTCAACAACATTTCAGATTTCAAATCTTTTCTCTCACAATTACACGACAGCGACATTGTCACACAAGCACAGTTAAACAGACCAAACACAAAATACTTTGTCGAAGCCATTCCAGCAACGACTTTCTATCTGTATCATCTGCAAGACTTTCCTATCGGCTGCTGCATCCAAGACATTCCCTCATTCATCACGGACAATAACTACATCAATACATTACAACACGATTCACATTCAAAACCATACAGTGATAACTTTTGCTTTTTTAGATGTTTAGCCGTTTTTAGGGGTGGTGCGGTTAAAGATGTTAGAAAAAGCACGCATCGGCTAGTCGAACAGTGGCAAACACAGCAGGGACTTACGTCCCTCATCGATTTCCCCGGGGTTAGGTTAATCGATATGCCCCATTTAGAAAAATGTTTTAATATAAATAATGACATTTTCGAGTTTGATGACGAGGAAAACCTGACCCCCATACTTAGAGGTAGTGACACTTTTAAAGATACGTTGCGTCTGTTAATGTTTAAGAATCATTTTATGTACATTGTAGATATCGATAGGGCCAGTAACTCTTTTTCGTGTCCCAAATGCGGTAAGTTGTGGAAGATTTTTAGGGATATGACGCGCCATGAAAAGCGCTGTACCGGCTCTAAGAAAAGAGAAATCTTTAAAGGTGGTGTGTATAACCCACCAGAGACCGTTTGGGAATTAATCGAGGAGCAGGGCATAGAGGTAGACACAACATTCGTCTTCCCTTATAGAGCCACATTTGACTATGAGTGTTATTTCGAGAACACTCTAGAGTCAAGTGGAAATGCCACTACCTATACAACCAAACACGTGCCCCTGTCGTGTTCGGTGGCTTCTAACGTCCCCGGTTTTGAAGCCCCCGTGTGTTTTATCACAAAGGGTGATCCACAGGAATTGGTAAATAGGATGGTTCATTATCTGCTCAAAATTGCCGCGGCCTCTTATGAGATTCTGCGTGCATATTTCGATGACGTTTTCGAGCAACTCGGTAATTCACCCAAGCTCTTTGGTAGACTAGCGGGATATTTGTCGCAGCTACCCGTCTTAAGTTTCAATTCGGGTAAGTACGATATCAACGTAATCAAACCGTACCTCATCCAATATTTCATGGGGGAAGACTTCGGGTTTTTAGTGAAGCGAAACAATAATTTTATGTGTATTGCCACTAGCGACTTAAAGTTTTTAGATATTGTCAATTACCTAGCCCCCGGTTTTAGCTATAGTAAATATCTGGCCGCGTATAATGTTAAAGAAACCAAAGGGTATTTCTGTTATGAGTACGTAACAGATTTAGCCAAGTTAGACGAAACCGCGTTACCACCCCACTCGGAATTTTTTTCCAACCTTAAAAACACTAATATTTCCGTCGAGGAGTACGCCGAATGTCAGAAGGTGTGGGCCGAGAACCACATGACCACGTTACGCGACTTTCTCACCTGGTACAATAATAAAGACGTGGTCCCCTTCCTGGCAGCGTTAGACCGACAAGTTAGTTTTTACGCGAAGTTAGGCGTCGATATGTTTAAAGATGCGATCTCCGTGCCCTGTGTCACGTTAAAGTACCTTTTCAAAACCCTCCCGTCCAACGTGATGTTTTCTTTATGTTCGAAGCGGGAGGCAGATTTGCATAACACCTTGCGCCAAAATATAGTCGGGGGACCTTCAATTATTTTTCACAGGTTCCACGAACAAGGTAAAACCCACATTAGAGGTTGCAAAATGGTTCAAGCCATTAAAGGTTTTGATGCCAACGCTCTTTATTTGTGGGCGATAATGCAGAAAATGTCCACTGACTTTCCCGTTAGACGGTACAGTGATGACGGTTTCAATCACCACAAACTCCAAAAATATACCGTGCAGTGCCGCGACTATTTGACTTGGGTCTCGCACCAAAATAACGTGACCTTAAAAACACAGTTTAACGGCCGTGAGATGTCGTTGGGTGATAGGGAGACGTTGGGTGATAGGGAGATTAGGGTAGACGGTTGGGATAAATGCACCCGTACCGCCTACCAGTTTCACGGATGTCTCTTTCACGGTCACCCTAACTGCCCACTAACCGCCGGTCGTGACGTTAACCCAGTCAACAACATACCATTGGCTGTGTTGTACGAAGCGACACTGAAAATAAGTTCTTATTTGAGGAAGGAATGCGGTGTCAAATTGGTCGAAATGTGGGAATGCGAGTGGCAGGCATTGAAGAAAACCGACCCATCAATCCGTCGTTTTCTGAACGCCACCTTCCCTACCCAGAAACCATCTTACACCAAATGTCGGTACCCGCTGACAAAAGAAAATATTCTCGCCTCGGTGCTAGACGAGACCTTGTTTGGCCTAGTCGAGTGTGACATTCATGTCCCCGACTCTCTAAAAGAACATTTCTCTGAGATGACGCCCATTTTTAAGAATGTCGACGTCACGAGGGAAGATATTGGACCTTTCATGCGGGAATACGCCGACAAACATAAACTTCTGAATACCCCCAGGCGGACATTGATCGGGAGTTATGTGGGCAAAAAGATTCTGTTGGCGACACCTCTGCTTCGCTGGTACTTGACCAAAGGCTTAGAAGTCACCTGTATCTACCAGGTGATTGAGTATACACCCGTGACGTGTTTCAAGCAGTTTGGGGACACTGTTTCGAACGCGCGTCGACAGGGTGATACTGATCCGGCTTACGCCATTACCAGCGAAACCATGAAACTGTTGGGTAACGCCGCCTATGGTAAAACGTTGACCAATATGGCGAAGCACGTGGATGTCTCGTACACGACGGGAGAGGGTACCTCTAAATTAATAAACTGCCCCCGCTTTAGGAAAATGACGTTAGTGACGGACGACCTTTTCGAAGTAGAAAAACTTAAAATGATTATATGTTGGGACCTCCCCGCCCGGGTAGGATTCTTCGTCTACCAATACGCAAAATTACGGATGTTAGAATTTTACTACGACTGTCTAGATACATTTGTAGATAGGTCAGCCTTTCAGTTGTGCGAGACGGACACAGACAGTCTTTATTTGGCCCTTAGTTCAGACAACTTAGCGGACGTTGTTAAGCCCGCTATGCGACAGGAATTTTATAGCTCCTACCACCAGTGGTTCCCCGCCGAGGTATGCCCCGACCATAGACCCGACTTTGTAGCTAGCGAGGGTAAAACGCGCGCCCTTTGTCAAAAATGCCGCGAACAAAAATTATTCGACAAACGGACACCGGGCCTTTTTAAATTAGAGTACGAAGGCAGAGGGGTGGTTTCCCTCTGTAGCAAGACATATCACTGTTTTGGTGACTACGACAAAACAACCACCAAAGGACTCAACAAACACCACAACAAAGTAGGCAAACACACATTCCTAGAAGTCCTCAACACACAACAAGCACAGGGTGGGAAAAATATCGGGTTCCGGGCACACAAATCCTCCATCTACACCTACGAACAACACCGCAACGCCCTTTCTTACTTTTACATAAAACGACAGGTACATCCCGACAACGTCACCACATCACCCCTCAACATTTAAACTCTCTCTGTCCACAATACAGTACAACACACAATACACAGACACCCACAACCCATAAACTATTTCTTACGACGTGACGACAATGTGACGACACCCCCCTCAAGGTCTGGCCTGCAGCTGTGATATTTTTATTGTTTATGATGTATTAAAAACAAACTGTGATAATATATATTTTGTAACAAAACACCACTAATATATATATATATATATATATATATATATATATATATATATATATATATATATATATATATATATATATATATATATATATATATATATATATAATATATATATATATATATATATATATATATATATATATATATATATATATATATATATATATATATATATATATATATATATATATATATATATATATATATATATCTAACAAAGTACATGTTACTATGTATTATTTACCAATGTCATTTGGAACAAATACGAATCTTACAAATATAACAATTTGACAAAATGAAATATATATTAACTAAAACTGTTTTTGTTACCTATATATCGTCCATCGTATGTCTAAATATATCGTCTAACTGTTGTAAAATATATGTCTAAATATATTGTTTAACTGTTGTATGTCTAAATATATCGTCTAATTGTTGTATAAATATATCGTCTAATTGTTGTAAAATATATCGTCTAATTGTTGTCTAAGTCTTCCTATTATCGTCTTCCTATTATCTAAGTCTTATTGTTTGTCTAAAAGTCTTCTTGTTATCTCAAGTCCACCATCTTACTCCACCTGCGCGCCGCCATCTTACCACTCCCTTCTTGTTATCCTCTAACTATTATCTCTATATAAATATCGTCTTCTTGTTATCTAATACACCGCCATCTTGTTATCTCAAGTCCGCCATCTTACCCTCTTCTTGTTATCTAATACACCGCCATCTTGCCACATTTTCCTTATATAAAAAGTCATCCCGCCATCTTACCCTCTTCTTGTTATCTAATACACCGCCATCTTGCCACATTTTCCTTATATAAAAAGTCATCCCGCCTAAAAAACCTCTTCTTGTTACCTCAAGTCCGCCATCTTGCCCCACCGGAATGCGCTTATATAAAAGTAATCCCGCCATCTTGCGCCACCACCGCGCGCCACCAGATTTTCCTTATATAAAAAGTCACGCGCCACCGGAAGCACCACCGGAATGCTACCTAAGTTGCGCATCCTATACTACTTACGATCAACCAAATAGATGTAGGGTATAATAGACAAGCCTGTCCGTCAACGGCCACAATGACTTTAATGTCCATTTGAACATCTTATTGTTTGGAAGCTATATAAATGTGAGCAACGTTTCTTCTGTTCCCATATTTTGAAAAGACTGCATTGAGGAAAATTCACAGTAAAATCTCCCGGGGTTAGTATTATTTTTCCATCATTAAGCAAGAAAGAAGGTTCAATACCTTCCATCTACGGTGTTTACGCCACATCGTCGGTATTTCGTGGAAGGATAAAGTGACAAGTGTCGATGTGTCATCACTTGCTGGCCTTCAAAGCATGTATAGCATACCTCACTTTATTGCGCTTCGTTTTATTGCGTGTAGCGAAAGGCTTTTCTATGTATGTAGTGTCAGTAGTAGTACTGAAGAAACAGAACTAGGATTCTGTTTGAAAAGAGTGAAGTCCCTGTTTTTGAGAACACTGGTATCACAAGGTAGTCGCAGCTGTGAAGGTGTCTGCTTAAGTAAGTATTCAGAGTTAAGTCAGACCATACAGTGCCACCCTGCTATGTAACTACCTGTGATAATCAGATAAATAAGAATAAAATTCAACTTCAACAATTATAAAATTAAGAAGTCAGCTGAGTACAATTTCTGAATTTATTATTTACATCTATCTTTCTTTGTGCTGAATTGTGAATGTTGGATGATGGAACTCAATGAATAATTATATTACAAAATTTGGGTGATGGTGAATTTATAATCTAAGTAATTAACTTAAATAAAAGTTCCTTCTTGGAATACATTTTATGCAGATAGTGCAACGTAATACAGAGTCTACTATCATTGGCAAGTGAGCTGTATAATGCTTCGCCATTTTGTAATGCTTAGCTGGCAGAGCGAACAGTGGCGATTCGCTCCCGTGGCTAGGCGGTGGGTGCCGTTCGAAGGTCCTGGTTCGTTTCCCGGTAAGCCTATCACTTCTGTTGTTTTTCTGTTGTCTGGTCTCCTACTTTTTTATTTCTCACGGAATGCCTGATAACATACCTTTGTGTGTTGTTTGTTTATTTATTTACTGTTTACAGGCCTCAGGTTTTCCATCCTTATATGTTTATACGTTTATAAAATACCAAAAACCTATTTTCTGTCCTTTACTTATTCTCATTATTCTATCATTTACTAGACACAGTAATAAGGTCTTTGTCGTGTGTAATCTGGCCTGTATTGTTAAATAGTGTAACTGCAGAAGTGATTGCGTCTAGTATAATTAGTCTGGGTCGTCCTTAGGTACATGTTTGTTGAAGGCCTATGCTCCTTTGGGAGTGGAGGGTTATGATGATGATGATAGCAGATACTGCCGTTGGGGAGACTTCACTATACTAGGTCCACCATCAAGAGGTGGGGTAACCAGTTCCCTTTATCGCTGCCCTTTCCTTCCCTAACTCAAAATCAGGTACCCATTTACATGCCTACATATGAATGTCCTCAAGGCTCCAAGCTGTGGCCCATGTCATTAGTAACTTGTACTTTTGATGTATATATTTTAAAATTAAGCTGTTTTTTTTCTTCAATTGTGCACCAATAAACTTTTTATTACACGCTTTTATTTAACTTCACTTGTATGTCACTTTCAAATCTTGCAATCGATTTTTCAATCACGTCCAGATGAGCAATAGCTCTGAAACTTGGCATAGTTGTGTATTGCCGATGACAATACAATAATCAATCAATTATTAATAATTTAATTTTTTAATTATAAAATTATGAGTAATTAAAGTTTTTCGTAAAAAAATGTAAACAAAATAGGGACCATAATAAAGTTAATTAAAAATTCACGAGGACGTAGTGTGCTTTATTTTTTTCTATGCGTAAAACTGGGCAGTACTCAAACAAGTGTCTAACTAAATCAAGGGAAACAATCCAAATTATAAAATTATGAATCAAGGGAAAGTCGAGTTCGATCTCTAGATAGCCTTCAAATTTATAAAAATGGACTGCACCAAATTAACAGGCACAAAGCCATGTAATACTGACGGTTTAAAAGAAATGGATGGCTTACGAAATTTTAGACCAGATTTACAATAAGTAAAAATATTGTTTATATTTTAGTACGTCATAATTTTTGTAACACTAAAAAGAAGAAAATAAAAAAAATATTTTAAACACACGCTTTTAATACACTGTAAACCCAAAAATAATTTCTAAAGGAGTTTATAGCTTGCAGAAAAAAAGGAAGCTTAAGAGCTTATAATATAAATCTTCGTGAGCAGGGTCGATTTTCCAAATGTCCGGTAGCTTGAAATCTCTCAAGAAGTCTCTGAATGGTAGAGTGGGACACAGCTAAACGTCTTGCAACATGACGAACAGATTGACCGTCCTGAATTCATGCCATGGCTCGACCACGGTCTACAGTGCTGAGACTTCTCCTTGGTGGCACGGCTAATGCAGTGATCATTTCGACCACTTGTCATACTGATTTATTGCGTACCAACGGTGAACACTCTTTACCGATGATCATTTTCCACGTGCATTCAAATTCAACTCACTTTTTCACCTTTTGAACTAGTGGGGCGTGTTGCAAAAACTACATTTTACTCGAAAACATAAAACTGATGGACCTGAAGTTATTTGGTGATAAAATTCAAGTCTTCCGCTTCAGCGCCCCTAATCATGAACACCATCTTTACTTGGACTATGTTTACTACTACAACTCTATACGTCCATATTTCAGTTCGTTATGAAAACGTTTACTTTTCTCTTTGGCGGGGGGGGGGGGGCGTACTAAGTCTAGGGGGGGGGGCTATGCCATTGGACACTACTATGACATTACTGTACTGTTTAAAAATCTACATGCAAGCATAGTATTAGTAAATTTTTCTGTGTGGTTATTTAAAGGGGTTGGGGTTGTCGCACGGAAGGTCCGGTGTTCAAATCCTGGGTAAGCCACTCATGTCTGTGATGACGCCCAATTTATATTATGATTGAGTAATTGGCCGCCAAATGACGCATGCACCATGAGGTGAGTGATGGTGCCCGTGGTCTGGTTTTGTGAAGTGTGTAGATGATGTACAGTCAAACAATGATCATACAAAAACAGGGCAATCCATACAAAGACGTCAGTTAACTCACGACGTATAAAGTCAATGATGCTTGTAACAGCTAGTGACGTTTTTCTGTATCATTTATTGTGGACGCCACAGTGACAAAATGTATACGCGAATATGTAGGTACATCAGACAGTCATTATCACAGCAACAATGTCAGTATAGCAATGGACGGTAGACAGCATCATAATAAAGGTGATTCACAGGCATGTCAATACATTATAAGGCTGTAATGTAGTCGGGAAAATTCTCCATCCCTTTCTATCTTAGCCAGAAGATAACCAGATGTATGAGATCAGTTCACTCTCCTTAATCTGACTTCAGCAAGACAGGCACGTCTGCCGAAGTATAAATAATGTCCTCAAAAATATCCTCTAGATAACAAAGGTTTTCCAAACCTAGTTCATGTAACAAAGTAGCAAGTAATGGTCCTTGGGACATGCATCAACCGATGCAGTACAATACAGCGACATGTGAGCTGGGAAAACATCTCGTGACGACGCCTTTCGAAGACAGGCTATGAATCAAAAATCGCTCACGACCAAAAAATCGATAGAGTTAATGAAAAGTTAATTTACCTTGCCTTCAGGAAATACACAGAAATATTACGCCTCCCGGCATGAGGAAATACACTAGAGGTATTATCTCGAATAAACGAAATATCCATTAAGAGGACTTCACATTCCTGACAGAACAAAAAAATAGCGGAGATCCCCTCTCAGCGAGGCATCTTCCTAGCTATTCAAAATCGCTCACTGACTGGTGGGCGGAAATCGATCGACCAAGAAGCAAGACCAGTCATGCGCAGTCCAGCGC
The DNA here is from genome assembly GCA_024509875.1 of Oreohelix idahoensis. Taxonomy (NCBI): domain Eukaryota; kingdom Metazoa; phylum Mollusca; class Gastropoda; order Stylommatophora; family Oreohelicidae; genus Oreohelix; species Oreohelix idahoensis. The sequence continues at coordinate 289,340 of JAMPIV010008495.1, read as the reverse complement.
AAAATGACCACAGCTCAGAACTTAAGACGCAAGGACCTTTACTACGAACCAGCGTAAGAATGATTACCTTAAAAGGATAACCCAACAGGTTGCCAACCGTTTTCTGAGAAAACGGCCTAGCATAGCAAACTTAACTGCATTCAATACCAACGCGAGGAGACAACTGCTTACCGAGAAAAGTGACTATAAATTTCAAGCAGTTGTTGCCCTTGCGTTATAAAATATATATTGTAATAAAACGATGTTGCGAGAATTTCTCACGCAACATATCACCACCTCCTCCCGATAAAAAAAAAATGTGGAACATATTTTTTTTTTTTTTAAATATCAAAGAGCATGCGATAAGCGGCTCAAAACGCACGAATTATGCGCTGATAATTAATTAAATTGCCTAACATGAGGCTAAATATAGAGTGTCTGGTGAGGATATACCTCAACAGAAAAAAATAAATATGTCTCAAAAAATATTCACATCGGGGAGGTGTCACCAACACACATCACGTTAGCATGTAAACACAATATACGTATGCAAGTTACCACAGACATCAATAAATAGCATAATCTAATATTGTCTTTAAAAATGGATGTACAAATCTGATAGGAAAATTTAAATAGTACATTATTTGACATGTAATGACATAAGTACATAGTAAAGTTAAACTACATGACGATCCAGGACATATCCTCTGGCATTCCGAGGGTAAGTACACAATCTAGAACTCGTCATGCTTGATAATAGTAAGGTAAGTCCTCAGCTCATCAATGACATTCTGAGAAAGTACAAGCAATATAATGCTAATTAATAACTAATATGCTTCATAAGGTACAATACATTATTAATAATTGTGGCTGTTTAGTAAACTAACGGCCCTTATATTAACCACTCAGTCTTCCTCTATCATCTTAAAAAAAACGAACAGAAGAAGATGATAACAAAGCACGATAGTGTGTACATATAAAGTGAGTACAGATGTGCTAATCTATTGTTGAAATAGGTGTGTTATGACTCTGTAATATATGGAAATATAGGACAGAAGTATTAGTTGGAGTCATGTGGGCATCTAGACAAAATGTCAGCCATCACATTATCCGCACCACGGATAGCTCGTACCGTGAAGTGAAAAGGTTGAAGAGCTATAGCATATCGAGTGGATCTCGAACTCTTCAAATTCTTAGTCTGAATAGCTGTAAGAGCTTTCTGATCAGTCTCTAGAATGAAATGTGCGCCCAGGAGGAATCTTTGTAGTTTTAGAATTGACCAAACCATCGCTAACAACTCACGGTCTAAAACCGAGTAGTTCCTCTCTGCCGCATTTAGTTTTCTAGAAATGTACATAACAGGATGCAGAGTATTTGCATATTCTTGCATCAGTGCTGCTCCAATCCCAGTGGATGAAGCATCACTCCGAAGAACAAAAGTCCTATCAAGAGTAGGTAATCTTAAGATGGGAGGTGAAGAAAATATATTCTTGATTTTGGTCTAGTGAAGATTGGCATTCTTCAGACCAACGGACCAGATTAGGCGAACCTTTCTTCAACAATGTTGAGAGAGGTGCCATGATCGAAGATAAATTTGGAATAAATCTCCCATAAAATTGAATTAAACCTAAGAGACTCCTAACTTGTTTCTTCGTTTTAGGAACAGAGATGTTCAGTATTTTGGAAGTATTGTGGTCTTCTGTCTTCAAGAGACCATGACCAACACGATGACCCAGGAAAGAGATTTCACCAAAACCAACAAAAGCTTTAGAAGGTTTTGCTGTCAAATTATTCTCACGTAGAGTGGACAGTAAGTCATATAAACCCTAAATAGTGATCTTCCCAGGTATCACTGAAGAGACAGATGTCATCTAAGTATGCGATGACATCCGAACGATGTGACAGAATTCGACGCATCATGCGAACGAAAGTGGCAGGGGCGTTCATGAGACCAAAAGGCATAACATTCCATTGAAATAGACCCCTAGGTGTAGAAAAAGCAGTAAGAGGTTTGGCATGCTCTGCTAAAGGCACTTGCCAATAACCTTTAGACAAGTCAAGTTTAGTGAAGAATCTAGAATTAGAAAGTCTAATCAGTAGATCTTCTAACAAAGGCATCGGTTCAGCATCGAACTTTGTGACCTGATTCAATTTGCGATAATCAACGCAAATTCGTATGTTCTTATCCTTCTTCCGGACAATAACCATGGAAGAAGAATATGGTGAAGTCGATGGTTCAATTATATTTAATTGAATCATTTCATCCAATTCCTTTTCCACTTGCGACTGAAAGTGTATAGGGATAGGATAAGGCCTAACCCTAATTGGATTATTGTCGGTAAGAATTATGTCATGTTCTATGACATCTGTGTGTCCAGGAATGTCAGTGAGAACATCCTGAAATGTTTGTAACATCGACGAGATTTGTCGATGTTCGTCACCAGAAAGATTAGGAGAAACAGAAACGTTTTTTCCAAGATTCCGTGGAATGTAATGGAACCACTGGAAGGGGAAGATTGACATCAGAGAAGGTAGATTCCTCATCCTGTATGACAGACAGGGATGAATAATGACCGTGAGGTGCAGGAGCATCATCCGTTGCCTGGAAAATAGGCAGCAAATAGTCCGGACGTTCGTGAAATTCCGAAAGCATGTTTATGTGGAAAGTTTTATGCTTTCCATCAATATCGACCACATAGTCAACATCGGAAATCCGAGAGACTATTGCATACGGACCTTTCCATGCAATAAGAAGTCTATTTTTCCCTACTGGGGAGTAGGACGAATGCTTTGTCACCTGGACAAAGTTGTCGTAGACATCTATTCTTGTTAGCAAACTGCCTTGCCTTCTCTTTAGCAATTTCTGATGAAGCAGTTGCTAGCTTACATGCCTCAATGATCTTTTGTCTAAGAGCAATGACATACTCATATGAGGATTGAGTTTCATCGCTAATATCATCGGCAGTGATGAGATCGTGTAATAAAGACATAGGGCCGCGCGGACGCGCGCCAAAGACAAGTTCGAAGGGAGAAAATCCTGTGTGTTCATTAGGGACTTCTCTATAGGCAAAGAGAGCCGCGGGTAAAACCCTGTCCCAATCTTGAGGATGATCTTCAGTTATCTTACCAAGCAAAGTCTTGAGCGTTCTATTCAGACGCTCAACTAACCCATTAGACATAGGATGGTAGATACTACTGAGAGATCGTTCAATATGTAAGGTAGACATTACCTGTGACATAGTGTCCGATATGAGTTGAGTGCCATGGTCTGACAATATTTCTCTGGGGAACCCCAAGCGAGAAAATATCAACCAAAGAGCATCTGCGATATCTGTAGTAGATATGCTCTTAAGAGGGATAGCCTCTGGCCAACGTGTGCACATATCGACACATGTAAGGATGAACTGATGTCCTCTGGCCGACTTGACCTTAAAAGGGCCAATAATATCTATGGCCATTTTCTGAAACGGCCGAATAGGAATGTCAGCAGCCTGGATAGGCGCAGCATGTCGTGGTCCTCTAGATTTGACCTCCTGACATACCTTGCATGATCGGCAGTAAATACGAATGTCCTTGTTGACAAAAGGCCAAAAGAAAGCCGCAAGGACTCTCGACTTCGTACGGGCAAAACCCATATGTCCAGCACATTGCGAGTCATGAGCATGTTGCAATATTTGCACTCTCATGCTCTTGGGAACAAGAATTTGCGAATGCGCCGACGTAGTCGAATCTTGTACCATACGTACAAGTACGCCGTTTCTCATTGCAATCCAAGATTTTCTATTTGTATCCTGATTCGGATCACCTTTCTTCGCAAGAATGAAGAATTTTTTTAAAGAAGGATCTTCTTCTTGCAATTTTATGAAAGAGTCACGAGTGATTACTAAGTGACTATCTTGGCTATCAACTTCATTATCACTATTCAGTGAAGTTTCGGGTGTTTGTAGAGCTTGTGCTCTTGTAACCACTGCATTTGTAGCTTGCATGTTATTATCTTCCCAAGCAGCAATCTGCTGTGGGGTACACTCCCTAACTCCGTGAATACGACCAATAATAAGGTCCGCAATAGGATTAGGTAAGAGACAAGCATGCACATCTCCAGTAAAGAAAGGAGTGGCAATGCGAATTACAGCAGTAGGATATTTTTCTAGAGTGCCGCCAAATGTGACACATTTAATAACCTTTCCTGTAGCACAAGATGGATCTACAAGCGATTGTCTAACACCAATAGTGGTGCATCCGGAATCGAAAAGTAGTGAGACCGGAGTATCATTAACAAGACCCTTATGTAGGATTAAAGAACCCCTCCCGTCATGCGCAACAGCAGCAGGAAGAGCGGGAAGAGGGTGACCACAACTCAAAGTAGTTATGGTACCCGGTTCGAATAAAGTACTGCATTGGGGGCATTTGTTTGCTCTCTCAAAGTCAAAAGCAGAACCAGTGACAGCGTCAAAGTTTTTATTATCAACAACATGATTACAGGCTCCCTCAGTTTCCTGTTGTACAGAATTAGCCTGCTGATATCTCTTTTTTTGTGTGTTGAGACCTACCGCGACTATTATTACCTCTGAAGTTATCAGAGTTATTATTATCTCTGCAGTTATTATTGTCTCTATTGTAATTGTTATCATGATTCGAATTCCAGTTTCCACGATTACTATCATGTCCACATTGATGCGAACATCTATTTTTTTGGTTTTGAGGTCTTCGGCAGGAATAACCTCTATTACCATATCCTCTTTTGAAATGCCTATAATTATTAGGGTGATAGTAACGAGTACTATCAGGTTGTCTCCAATTCTTCGAAGAAGAATCACCATGAAATTGATTTCCATGATTTTGACAGAAATTACCGCTGCCCTTTCTATCAAAATTTTGTTGGGATCTACGAGCAAAGTTTTGACCATACGGTGCTGCCGAAGCAACTGGTAAACCTTCTTTCACCTTAGAGTTACCCATGGTTATGTGTGGGTGCGCAGTTACATATTGGCAACAGAAATCTTCCATTTCTTTTATTGTTTTAGGTTTACGTTCATGAAGGAAAGCAAGGAAAGACTCATTGACAGACGACATGACTTTGTCTCTAAGTATTAAGTCCATAAGTCCTTCATAAGTTTTTTCCGTCTTAGATAGTTCAACCCATCGTGAGAAAGTAATGCGTATTCTTGCAATAAACTCGGAGAATTCAACTCCATTTTCAGGTACCATGTTTTTAAATTGTAGACGATAGCCGTCTTCGTTAAGCTGATATTTCTTTAACAAAGCGGCCCTGACAACCTCATAATTGTTCTTGTCAGGTTCATCCACCATATTTAATATACTTAGAGCTTTACCTGTCAGTATCCCTGATAACTGATAAACATATTTTGCTTTGTCTATGTTATGAGCTGTACATGCTTGTTCAAATCTGTCCAGATAGAACATTATGTCATCACTGGAAGGACTAAATGTTGGTAACTTAATCTTAAAAGTATCATTATTAGCCTTACCAGAAGATGAACCCTTGTTTGAATCATTACCATTACTCATGTTCATCAATTTCAATTTTTCCAACTCTAAAGCTAAGACCTTTTCTTCATGTTCCATTTTTGCTTTCTCTTTCCTCTCATCAGACTCTCTCTGTAATCTTCTTTCCTCAGCCTGAGCCTCTATTTGAAGTCTTTCAGCTTCTTTCTCAAGTCTTTTATTCTCAGCCTCTTTTTTCATTCTCAGCCTCTTTTTCAAGTCTTTTATTCTCAGCTTCTTTTTCAAGTCTTTTATTCTCAGCTTCTTTTTCAAGTCTTTTATTCTCAGCTTCTTTTTCAAGTCTTTTATTTTCAGCCTCTAGCTGGAGTTTTCTTTCCTCAGCTTCGATTCCCTTTTTTGTTTTTCCATTTCCATTTGGAATCTTTTTTCATCCACCTGCATCTGCAGTTTCTTTTGTTCAGCTTCCATTGCTTTATCATATCGAGCAGTTGCAAATTCTTCTAACTTATCACCAGTCTTCCCAAGCAATTTACCCTGCTCAATAAAGTGCTCAAATGTAGACATGATGAGTAATAATATGAGTTCAAAAACCTGAAATAATTAACTAATTTATTTCAAACCTAAGTGTAACAAGTCTTAATTAAGCACTTGTATATTCACATCACATTATATTATCCCAGTCTCTGTGGGAAACAAGTCTCCAATCAAAGAACTTGTATATGAAATATCAACACTCAATTCTTGATCATAAGTGCACTTCTCATTCAATAGTGCACGACACTATTCATCATTCATTTATCATCAGTGTAGTAGTAACAGTGCATTAGCATAGCCCATTAACTAATTACTATAACTGTAAACAATGACTATGTAAACACATGCAGAATGTAAACATTGAAAATGTAAACAATGCAAACAATGTAAACAATAACAATGTAAACAATAACAAAGATCAGCAACAATACAAAAACGTTCGCAGAAATCAACTAAAAATAAAGCAGAAATTAATGAAATATCACAAAAAATGTGACGATATCTGCGATAGAATTAAACAAAATACATGACACCACAGTGTATAAACAAAAAATGTTGTATGAAACTAAACTATAGTCAAGAGTAGGCTAACAAATACAAACAAATCAAAACAAAACTAAAGAATGCGAAATAATAACGAAAACAATATTAATACATGTCATCACAACTAACATAAATAGCAACAGAAGTCGCTTAGCAAATTCCAGTATCGGAAATTTGCTCACCCTACAGAAAACGCTCACAATAGACGACCTCTATGACGTGGCATGATCTAAGGGAGACACCACCCAACCGAGAACCCGCTGAAATATAAACATATAAATATACGAATAACATATAACAATAGAATGAGATGATACACAGAAGACTCAGCAGAAGTATAAGGGCACAGTTTACGTACAAACAGGCCACTTAACTTATAGGCTTCCAATCGTAGAACAGCAGAAAAAACGGATGTCAATCAACGTCCTAAAGAGCGAAGCTCCAACGATGATGGCACATCTGAACTGCTTCCACTGCTAACACGATGGTACTAGAGCTTCTGAAATACTGTATGTTGAGTTGTTTCGGCACTTGACCCTCTTATCCAAAAGTAAGTTGATGGAAATCGGTACTTGGCCTTCTTCAGAAAACAACCCGTTTCAACCGGCACTTGACCTTCACAAAAAACGACAGCACTGGAACCTTGACAGCAGCAACTTGCTTGACTTGCGTAAAAGAAAACAGCAGTCCGAGTTATCCGGCAACATGTAACAACGCCGGGTACTGTCAAATTTCTGTTTCAGTCAAAAATTGCAATTTTGACATTTACCGGGCAACGCCGAGTACTTTGAAAATTTTGAAGATGTTGACTGTCTTGAAGAATGTTAATTTCTTGAAGGATGCTGATGAATTCTTGTTGAAAATGAAGTGGGTAAGGGACCCCGTGTTTGCTGGTACCAGATCAAACCAGCTTATGGCCACCAAATGATGACGCCCAATTTATATTATGATTGAGTAATTGGCCGCCAAATGACGCGTGCACCATGAGGTGAGTGATGGTGCCCGTGGTCTGGTTTTGTGAAGTGTGTAGATGATGTACAGTCAAACAATGATCATACAAAAACAGGGCAATCCATACAAAGACGTCAGTTAACTCACGACGTATAAAGTCAATGATGCTTGTAACAGCTAGTGACGTTTTTCTGTATCATTTATTGTGGACGCCACAGTGACAAAATGTATACGCGAATATGTAGGTACATCAGACAGTCATTATCACAGCAACAATGTCAGTATAGCAATGGACGGTAGACAGCATCATAATAAAGGTGATTCACAGGCATGTCAATACATTATAAGGCTGTAATGTAGTCGGGAAAATTCTCCATCCCTTTCTATCTTAGCCAGAAGATAACCAGATGTATGAGATCAGTTCACTCTCCTTAATCTGACTTCAGCAAGACAGGCACGTCTGCCGAAGTATAAATAATGTCCTCAAAAATATCCTCTAGATAACAAAGGTTTTCCAAACCTAGTTCATGTAACAAAGTAGCAAGTAATGGTCCTTGGGACATGCATCAACCGATGCAGTACAATACAGCGACATGTGAGCTGGGAAAACATCTCGTGACGACGCCTTTCGAAGACAGGCTATGAATCAAAAATCGCTCACGACCAAAAAATCGATAGAGTTAATGAAAAGTTAATTTACCTTGCCTTCAGGAAATACACAGAAATATTACGCCTCCCGGCATGTGGAAATACACTAGAGGTATTATCTCGAATAAACGAAATATCCATTAAGAGGACTTCACATTCCTGACAGAACAAAAAAATAGCGGAGATCCCCTCTCAGCTTTAAAGGGGTGGTTGTGCTAAATAAAGGATCCGCCCCCTGGTGCTAAATAATTTCAAGTACGCCTCTGCTCTTCATTATATTCATACTCCATATCAGCTCCTCATTGATTGATTATTAATGAACACCTATACATATATTTATTTGTCTACTTCATCGTGTAAAACAAATTGATAAAGACACCACTACTGCAAGAGTATGTGAATGTTTGGTATGAGCTTCCTACAAGGTGACCAGCTGTAGCGGTGGCTACATAAAAGGTAGCCATATAGTAGATACTGCCGTAGAGGAGTAAAGTGTTAGAGACTTCACCACACTAGGTCCACCATCGAGAGGTGGGGTAACCAGTTCCCTTCCTCGCTTCCCTTTCCTTCCCTAACTCAAAATCAGGTACCCATTTACAGCTGGGCAGACTAGAGCGTGTCGATACCGTGATTCAAAGCCGGCACCCTTGCCGCGATAGACCAGTGCTCTTACCACACTATCAATCGGACGCTCTGGAAGCCACGAAGAGGAATATTATGATAATGATAATACTGACATATGCAAATAACCTCCCGTGATGATTAGACGCTCATCTCCCCTTGCCCACACCTACATATAATTTAATTCGAATAAGTTAAATATATCTAAACCAGGGACAAGTTGTCACAACAATCAAACTGTAGATCACTTGCAGGTAAAGCCACATAATTTTTTTTTCTGCTGTTTACCAACTTGTGGATACTGATTTATTTAAACTTTATGTTGATGCTGAAGTACTACAAGTGAATGTCACGGTATTTGAACTACTGTTTTTAACCTATTTACGCATCACAGACAGAAGCTAAAACCATTTGCAGGTCGCCATGCCCCACTTAACATACGAGTCAAAAACTTAAGGCATAAGCAGGTTTCAGATGTCAAATACATGTACGTAGAAAGCATTTTAAGACTTGGCACATAAATTAAAACAAGATTTCACAAAGCCAGTACCAACAGTCACCACTACTCAAAGATCAGACTATCAGTATGGAAACAAGATTATAGTTGATAAATAGTATATTCTGACTAACTCTAAGCCATTAGTGCAAGGCATGGCCCCTAACCAAAGCACAGGAAAAGGAAAATTAGATCCTGTTTTTAAAAAAAAAACGTCAATGTTACCAGAAGAGATAGAATAAAAAAATTATGACATCAGAGGAATTGTAGGAACTACATCTTGCATCAAGTATACAGAGAGACAGAAAATTAAGTGGTTTGGTCATCCCATGAGAATATAGCCTAATACATTACCACTTCGCGCCTAAAACAGGAGATATGGTTTCTTAGCACGGAGAAGACCAAGAGTCAGATTAACAAACAACATCCCAGAAATTCTTCAACACTGGTTCACAGTAGCTAATGCTACACACTTGACTCAAGAGAACAAATGTCAGCTTACCGGGAAGAATTTGTTACAAGAAAAGTCAAAGTCAGTACATGTACCTCGTATATGAAAGTCACAATATTAAATAAGTCTTGCTTTCCTATAAGTCAATGTTTGTACAAGAAAAGTAAAAGTCAGTACATGTACGAGTATATGAAAGTCACAATATTAAAAAGTCTTGCTTTCCTATAAGTGATTGTTTGTATTTAAACTGTTACCTGTCTACTTAGGAATGTCCCCAAGGCTCCAAGCTGTGGCCCAAGTCATTAATGACTTGTATTTTTGGTGTATATATTTTTAAATTAAGCTGGGCCTTTTTCACTTGTGCACCAATAAAAAACTTTTTGTAATCAAGATTTTGTTGATCCTTACTTTACGTGTTGAGTAAGTTATGTGATCTGATGGGATTGAATGGGAATCATTATTCATTATCCAGTTAGCTAAATGGTCAAATAGGAATTCTTATTCATTATCCAGTAACCTAAGTGGTCAAATTGGAATCATTATTTATTTTCTAGTAACCTAACTGGTCAAATTTGAATTATTATTCATTATACAGTAACCTAAGATGTCTAATTGTAATTATTATTCTTTATCCAGTATGCTATGGGGTCAAAATGGTCAAATTGGAATTATTATTTATTCATTATCCAGTAACCTAAGTAAATTAGTATTATTCATTATACAGTAACCTAAGATGTCTAATTGTAATTATTATTCTTTATCCAGTATGCTATGGGGTCAAAATGAAATTATTATTCATTATCTAGTAACCTAAGTGGTCAAATTGGAATCATTATTCATTATCCAGTAACCTATGTGGTCAAAATATAATTATTATTCATTATCTAGTAACCTAAGTGGTCAAATTGGAATCATTTTTCATTATCTAGCAAGCTAGATGGTCAAACAGGGATCACTTCATTACCCAGTAAGCTAAATAGCCAAATGGGAATTACTATTCATTATCCAATAACCTAAGTAGCTGAATGGGCACCATTAGCAATTGTCCAGTAACACCACTAATTGAATGGGATCCAGGAACGAATAACCTAAGAGGTTTAATGGGTAAAATGTGGCAATGACAAGCATTAGAAAATGTCTTCGGAAAATGTCAGTTCCACAGCATGGTCTTCGTTAACCCAAGGGAAGAAGAAACTCTCCGATAACACTGGTATACACACATTTTGGTGCCTTAAATTTTATAGCTGTTCTTGGGTAATTTTGGGTTGCTGATTCCAAAAATGTAATCAGATTTATTCTATCAGCTCTAGTTTTTGAGATAACTAAGAATGACCATATTAGTAGGGCAATTGTTATGTACAATCCTAGAGTTAGGTGCTATCAGTGGCATTTTGACTTTAGTCTGCATTCATATTATATGTAATTACTGTGCATATATTACCAAAAATGTAATAAAACGTTATCACTTGCACTTTGTTTAGTCAACACGCAAAAAGGATCTTTTCGAGGACTTCCTGGAATGTGATATGCCCGGACAGTCACGCTTAAGGGTCCAACAGTAATCTGCCATCATGTGGGCATCCCAAAGTCCCTGGTATCTCTCTTCCATTGTTTTTATATCTTGGTGAAATCTTTCACCTTGCTCCTCACTAAAGTCGCCAAGATTCTCCGAAAATAAATGTAAATGGTTATGGAGGTAGTGCAATTTTATGCTCATGTTGCATCCAAGTTCACAAAAACTCGACAGCATGTTTCCAACTAATTCAGAATAATTGTCTGCTTTAAAGTTACCCAGAAAAGTTTTGCACAACTAAAACAAATGATGACCAGGCTGTGGACTCTGTTTTGTTCATGGAATCAATAAAATTTGGATCGTTTATTAACTTTCTAATTTGAGGTCCATCAAAAATTCCAGCTTTAAGTTTGTCTATGCTCACTTCTGGAAACTTTCTGCATAAGTAATTAAAACAGGTACCATCTTTGTTCAGTGCCTTAACAAATTGCTTCATCAAGCCAAGCTTTATATGTAATGGTGGCAGTAGAACTCTTTTTTCGATCAATGAGAGGCTTATTGACAATATTTTTTTCTCCAACTTTAAATTCATCCCTCAACGGCCACTGTTTATTTGTCCAGTGCATATCTTTTGCCCTGCTATCCCACAAACATATAAAGCATGAATATTTGGTGAATCCTATTTGCTGGCCAAGCAAGAAGTTCATCATTTTAAGATCTACACAAATCATCCAGTTATGTTCTAAATACTTCAATTTTTCCAGAACTGTGCTTATTGTAGCATACTCCTCCTTCATTGTAGTAGAATGAGCAATTGGAATTGAGCCATATTTGTTACCATTGTGTAAGAGAACACCCTTCAAACTTCTTTTAGAGCTGTCAATGAAAAGTCGCCACTCATCTGGTGTATAACTTACACCCATTTTGTTAACAAGACCTCCTACATTAGTACAAAACACAAGGTTGTTTTCTTTACAAAAGAATGGAATAAAACCTTGCTCTCTGCTGCAATAAAATGTAACCTTTGTTTCAGCAGTCAGTAATTTTTTTTCTTTCAATCTTGAAGCCAAAAGTTCTGAAGATTCCTTGGAGAGATATAGATCTCGGATTAGATCATTTAGTTCAAGCTGGTCAAAGCGTTGAGCATCTGAAAAATCATCTTCGAAATCACTATCACTGTCACTTGTCGTTCCACATGCCACTGCTGTCTCATCTTCTAGCAGGGAATCCGAAATCTGACTGAAAGTTGGAATTGGTATGTCATCTCCGTGTGGAACAGGTCGCCTAGCAGAATCTAAATCTGGATATTTCCCCTTTTTGTGATTTTTTTCCATTAATTCCCTTAATATTCACAACACAGAAATAACAGAAATAACAGTCATCATAGTGGTTCTTGGGCTCTCTCCAAACCATTGGAATTCCAAATTTTAAACATTTTCTTTTCCCACAAGTCCACTGTCGCAGGTGTTCAACACCTGTTTTGCAAACAATATGAGGAGCCCAAGACTTGTCCTGGTCACCTAGTTTTACTTTAAAGTAAGCAAAGTATGCCTTTTTCACAAAAACAGTAATATGCTTCCTATGTTCTTCTTTGAAAGTGTACTCTCCACAAATATAACAAAATAAATGCGGTGAAAGAAAACATGCTCTTCTTGAAGATGATGACATTCTCTGTTAGAAGTGTAATAAAATAAGTAGCATACTAACATGCATGCAGTGGCTTAAAATCTAAAAAAGCCCGTATTTTTTGGGTCACCCTGTATTAATGAAATACAAAAAATGTCTGTATCTCAAAAACTAGAGCTGCTACAGACTAGCCCTCAGTTCAGTTCCCGGTAAGCCTATCATATTAATTTCTTTTCTGTTGTCTGGTGTCAACTGTATGATAATGAGAGATGCCTGAGACAGACACCAACATTTATGTGAGAAACAAATGTGGTTATATGACAGCTAAAAACAAAGAGGAAATAGATCTTGCTTAGAGTTATTCCGAAGTTATTTTTGTCTGTGTCTTGATTCAAGAATAAGGTAAACATAACATTCTTTGAGGATTGTAAATAATGAAGGAAACATGAGTCCTGTGAACCGACCACTTGATCAGACAGCACACCGATCAGACCCACGGGATACCTCCACCGATCGCAATATAGTCAAAATGGTCCGAAATAAACCAAGCGCCAAGAAGAGGAAAGTATACACCAGCCCACCAGCGCTGAACAACAACCATGAGTATAAAAAAACCATAAACAGCCGCCCGGAGTGGACAGCCGACCCATCTTCAAACACTAAGAAGGAGGCGGAAGAGACAACTCTTCAACACAGACAGGTACAAGCACAAGAGGAAGACAGAAGGGCAGAAAAGCAAGACGTCACCTCCCAGCCTGCTGCTGATGAGAGGACAATAATATCAGAACTGAACCAGTTAGACCCAGAAGATATCGCGGAGACAATTATAGACGCACTATACAGAATGTGTGAAGACGGAGACGAGTTCCTTAGTGATAAGGGTGGATTTAGGCTGACGTCAAATCACCACCCCTATCGACACCAGGTATTCAAGTACAAGATGTAGGTGTCTTAACTGGTTTAGGATGTTGCTGTGTATGTTGTAGTAGAGTAGTGGTCAGAGCACAGCACAGGCAGAATGACATGCAGAGTCATAAAAATGGTAAACTGCTCTTGACGTTTAGTTCCATTTATTGCACGCCACAAAACAGTCATGATATATATATAACATCACCAACATAGTTCAACGAAGTACGCATTCAAAATAATCCTAGCTGGTAGGCATGTAGAATCCAAGACTCAATGTTCATATTGTAAACAAACAGCCTCCGTATATTTGCTATCATAAAGTTCTGGTTCGTGAAGCTGTATAATAATATATATAGCTCGATCTGGGTACCTAAAGTTCATACATATAAATTCTGCAACAGTGTCAGCTGCAGATCATCAATGTTCATAGATAATAATAAATATTCCCCTCCTGATGCTAGCAGATTAGATGTATACAATAAGTCCATTTATCGTCTGCACGTGAAAAGCATACATGGAGTACAGGTCAACCGGACCTTTATAACATTCCTAAGTCTAACCATTTGACTTGGACGTGATCTCTGATATAACGAATCCTGGGACACAGACAATAGTCTTGTTGGTCTAGAACGACCCATATGTGTAACTAGTTCAGGTATAAAGATACCGGTGGCGAAATCCTAATCAAAGTACCTCTCCATTTTAAATCACACAGGCGAGCAAAGAGCGACAAAAATGACGAACTTCTAGATGATAGCATAAAGTTCAATACAAGAGGAATTACCTTTCTTCGAAATCAACCACTGAACATATGCCTCCAGGCAGGCTTGAATAACACTGGGAAATAGTCTAGTTAGCTAACTAACTCACAAAGGCAATGTATTTCCCTCAGAAAAATCACAAGACGCAGATAGCATCCGCTCGCTGTTCAAAACATTTCTTAACTCCCCACTGGGCGGAAGTCTATCTCTATCGCCAAGTCCAGACCTGCGCAGACCAGCACACACTGAACGAAGCTCAGACAATTTACGAAACCAAGAATATTCTGGATCATTTTCGTACAGATAGAATACCTAAAAAGGAAAGGAATCTGAAACATTGCGATTGCCAACTGTTTTCTAAGAATTGACGACTTGAGCGCTCCGTATAAGGAGATGTCTCAGAATCGTGCGCTCAATCTATCGGCGCCACTATCGTCACAAGATTAGACAACTAGAGGAAATGAAACCGCGATTAATATACGCGGGTTATTTCCCTTTGTATACTAAAAAATTAAATATAGGCAAAATTGCATAGACGAAAAACGTTTGCGACAATCATCGCAACATTACCGCAACCTCCCCATAAAAAAAAATGTGCAACTTTTTTTTTTTTTTAAATATCCAAAAGTAAAACCAAAAGCGGTTTAACGACGCACGAAATATGCGCGGATAACTAGTTGCACTGCCTAATATAAGGCTAAATTGACACATAAAGTGCCTGGTGAGAAAAAATCTCAACAGATAAAAAATCTGATCCACAAAAAGTATATCGGGGAGGTGCCACCAATACACACCGTGCTTGCATGAAAATACAATATATATATTATGGTATAGAGATATATTATCATAATCAAATAGCGGTGTCATACTCTAATACCGCTTAGAATGGATGTACACAACTGATTGTATATTACATTATCTAAACTTTTAATAATATGATTATGTAAATAATTAACAAAGGAGGTCCACATAATCTGCAGTTCCAGGGTAAACATACAATAAGGAACTCTCCATGTTTGACAACCGAAAGGTAGCTTCTCAGATCAACAATACCATGCTGAGAAAAAACAACCAATATAATTCTATTTAATAGCCATTATGTTTCAAACTATACAATACATTATTATTATTACCAATTGTGGCCGAGTGAACTTTCGGCCCTTATATTAACTACTCAGTCTTCCTCTGAAGATGATAACAAAGCACGATAGTATGTGTTCACCTAAAGTGAGGACAGATGTGCTAATGTATTGTAGCAATATAGGTGTGTTATGACACTGTAATATATAAGGATATAGGACAGAAGTACTAGTTGGAGTCATGTGGGCATCTAGACAGAATGTCAGCCATCACATTATCCGAACCACGGATAGCTCGTACCGTGAAGGGAAAAGGTTGAAGAGCGATAGCGTATCGCGTGGATCTTGAACTCTTCAAGTTCTTAGTCTGAATAGCTGTAAGAGCTTTCTGATCAGTTTCTAGAATGAAATGTGCGCCCAGGAGGAATCTTTGTAGTTTGAGAATTGATCAAACCATAGCCAACAACTCACGGTCCAAAACCGAGTAGTTCCTCTCTGCCGCATTTAGTTTTCTAGAAATGTACATGACAGGATGCAGAATTTGTGAATATTCCTGCATAAGTGCTGCTCCTATCCCAGTGGATGAAGCATCACTTCGAAGAACAAAAGTCCTATCAAGAGTAGGTAGTCTTAGGATGGGAGGAGAAGAAAATATACTCTTAATCTGGTCTAAGGAAGATTGACATTCCTGAGACCAACGAACCAGATTAGGCGACCCTTTCTTCAACAAAGTTGAGAGAGGTGCCATGATCGAGGATAGATTCGGGATGAATCTCCCATAGAATTGAATTAACCCTAAGAGACTACGGACTTGTTTCTTCGTCTTAGGTACAGAGATGTTCAATATTTTCGAAGTATTGTGGTCTTCTGTCTTTAAGAGACCATGACCAACACGATGACCTAGGAAAGAGATTTCACCAAAACCAATATAGGCTTTAGAGGGTTTTGCTGTCAAATCAAACTCACGTAGAGTGGACAGTAAGTCATATAGACCCAAATAGTGATCTTCCCAGGAATCACTGAAGAGACAGATATCATCTAAGTATGCGATGACATCTGTACGATGGGAAAGAATTCGACGCATCATGCGAACGAAAGTAGCAGGGGCGTTCATAAGACCGAAAGGCATAACATTCCATTGGAATAGACCCCTAGATGTTGAGAAAGCAGTAAGAGGTTTGGCATGATCTGCTAAAGGCACTTGCCAATAACCTTTTGACAAGTCAAGTTTAGTGAAGAATCTAGAATTAGAAAGTCTAATAAGTAGATCTTCTAGTAAAGGCATAGGTTCAGCATCGAACTTTGTGACTTGATTTAATTTGCGATAATCAACGCAAATTCGTATGTTCTTATCTTTCTTCCGAACAATAACCATGGAAGAGGAATATGGTGAAGTAGATGGTTCAATTATGTTCAATTGAATCATTTCATCCAATTCCTTTTCCACTTGAGACCGGAAGTGTATAGGGATAGGATAAGGCCTAACCCTAATAGGATTATTGTCGGTAAGAATTATGTCATGTTCTATGACATGCGTGTGACCAGGGATGTCGGTTAGAACATCCTTAAATGTCTGTAACATCGACGAGACTTGACTATGTTCCTCACTAGAAAGATTAGGAGAAATGGAGACATCTTTCCAAGATTCCGTGGAATGTAGTGGAACCACTGGAAGCGGAAGATCGACATCAGAAAAAACAGATTCCTCATCCTGTATGACAGACAGGGATGAATAATGACCATGAGGTACAGAAGGATCGTCCGTTGCCTGGAAAATAGGCAGCAAATAGTCTGGACGCTCATGAAATTCCGTTAACATGTTGATATGGAAAGTTTTATGCTTTCCATCGATATCAACCACATAGTCAACATCGGAAATTCGCGAGACTATTGCATATAGACCTTTCCATGCAATCAGAAGTCTATTTTCCCTACTGGGGAGTAGGACGAATGCTTTGTCACCTGGACAAAGTTGTCGTAGACATCTATTCTTGTTAGCAAACTGCCTTGCCTTCTCTTTAGCAATTTCTGAGGAAGCAGTTGCTAGCTTACATGCCTCAATGATCTTTTGTCTAAGAGCAATGACATACTCATATGAGGATTGAGTTTCATCGCTAATATCATCGGCAGTGATGAGATCGTGTAACAAAGACATAGGGCCGCGCGGACGCGCGCCAAAGACAAGTTCAAAGGGGGAAATCCTGTGTGCTCATTTGGGACCTCTCTGTAAGCAAAGAGAGCCGCGGGTAAGACCCTGTCCCAATCTTGAGGATGATCTTCAGTTATCTTACCAAGTAAAGTCTTGAGCGTTCTATTCAGACGCTCAACTAACCCATTAGACATAGGATGATAGATGCTACTGAGAGATCTTTTAATGTGTAAGGTAGACATTACTTGAGACATAGTATCAGATATGAGTTGGGTGCCATGGTCTGACAGTATCTCTCTTGGGAACCCCAAGCGAGAAAATATCAGCCACAGAGCATCTGCGATATCTGTAGTAGATATGCTCTTTAGAGGGATAGCCTCTGGCCAACGTGTGCACATATCGACACATGTAAGGATAAACTGATGTCCTCTGGCCGACTTTATCTTAAAAGGGCCAATAATATCTATGGCCATTTTCTGAAATGGCCGAATAGGGATGTCAGCAGCCTGGATAGGCGCAGCATGTCGTGGTCCTCTAGACTTGACCTCCTGACATACCTGACATGATCGGCAGTATATACGAATGTCCTTGTTAACAAAGGGCCAAAAGAAAGCCGCAAGGACTCTCGACTTTGTACGGGAAAATCCCATGTGTCCAGCACATTGCGAGTCATGAGCATGTTGCAATATTTGCACTCTCATACTCTTGGGAACAAGAATTTGAGAATGTGCTGACGTAGCCGAGTCTTGTACCATACGTACAAGTACGCCGTTCTTCATTGCTATCCAAGATTTCTTTTGTGTATCCTTATTTGGATCACCTTTCGCAAGAATGAAGAATTTTTTTTAGAGTAGGATCTTCTTCTTGTAATTTTATGAAAGAGTCACGAGAAATAACCAAGTGACTATCTTGGCTATGAACTTCATTATCATTGTTCAATGAAATTTGTGGTGTTTGTAGAGCTTGCGCTCTAGTAACCACTGCATTTGTAGCTTGCATATTATCATCTTCCCAAGCAGCAATCTGCTGTGGGGTACATTCCCTAACTCCGTGGATACGACCAATAATAAGGTCCGCGATAGGATTAGGTAAGAGACAGGCATGCACATCTCCCGTAAAGAAAGGAGTGGCTATGTGGATTACAGCAGTAGGATATTTCTCTAGAGTGCCGCCAAACGTGACACATTTGATAACCCTTCCTGTAGCACAGGATGGATCTACAAGCGATTGTCTAACACCAATAGTGGTGCATCCGGAATCGAAAAGTAGTGAGACCGGAGTATTATTAACAAGACCCTTATGTAGGATTAGAGAACCTCTCCCGTCATGTGCAACCGAAGCAGGAAGAGCGGGAAGAGGGTGACCACAACTCAAAGTCGATATTGTAGTCGGTTCGAACAGAGTACTGCATTGGGGGCATTTGTTTGCTCTCCCAAAGTCAAAAGAAGAACAAGTGACAGCGTCAGAGTTTTTATTGTCAGGGACTTGATTACAAGCTCCCTGAGATTCTTGTTGTACAGAGTTAGCCTGCTGATATCTCTTTTTTTTGTATTGAGATCTACCGCGACTACTATTACCTCTGAAGTTATCACTGTTATTATTATCTCTGTAATTATGATTGTCTCTATTATAACTGTTATCCTGTTTTGAACTACAGTTTCCATGATTATTATCATGTCCACATTGATGTGAACATCTATTTGTTTGGTTCTGAGGTCTTCGGCAGGAATAACCTCTATTACCATATCCTCTTTTGAAATGCTTATAATTATTAGGGTGATAGTAACGAGTACTATCAGGTTGTCTCCAATTCTTCGAAGAAGAATCAACCTGAAATTGATTTCCATAATTTTGACCGTAACTACGGTTACTTTTCTTATCAAAATTTTGTTGGAATCTATGACTAGAGTTTTGACCATAAGGTGGTGCCGAAGCAACTGGCATACCTTCTTTTACTTTAGAGTTACCGATGGTCATATGTGGATGCGCAGTGATATACTGGCAACATAAATCTTCCATTTCTTTTATTGTTTTAGGTTTACGTTCATGAAGGAAAGCAAGGAAAGACTCATTGACAGAAGACATGACTTTGTCTCTAAGTATTAAGTCCATAAGTGCTTCATAAGTTTTTTCTGTCTTAGACAGCTCAACCCAACGGTTAAAAGTCAAGCGTATTTTTGAAATAAATTCAGAGAATTGCACTCCAGCTTCTGGCAACATATTTTTAAATTGAAGACGATAACCGTCTTCGGCAAGTTGGTATTTCTTTAACAATATAGCCCTGACAACCTCATAGTTGTTCTTGTCAGGCTCATCTACCATGCTTAACATACTCAAAGCATCACCTCTAAGTATCTTGGACAAGTGATAAACATGCAGTGTTTTATCTATATTATGTACTTTACATGAAGTTTCAAATCTGTCCAAATAGAATGTTATATCGTCAATGGAAGCATTGAATGGTGGTAGATTAAGCTTGAAAGTGCTTGCATTAGTCTTATCTGACACCTTATTTGCATCATTAGCATTAACCATGTTCATAACCTTTAATTTCTCAACTTCCAAAGCTAAGAGTTTTTCTTCATGCTCCATTTTTGCTTTTCTCTCATCAGCCTCAGCCTCTCTTTGTAACCTTCTTTCATCAGCCTCAGCCTTTAACTTTTCTATTTCAAGTTTTTTAATTTCAGACTCTTTTTCAAGTCTTTTCTCTTCAGCTTTTGCTTCTGTTTCTCTTTGTAACTTTTTTTCTTCAGCTTCTGCTTCTCTTTGTAACTTTTTTTCTTCAGCTTCTGCTTTTTTATTTTCAGCTTCAATCTGTAGTCTTTTCTCTTCAGCTTTTGCTTCTGCTTCTCTTTTTTGTTTTTCCATTTCCATCTGATATCTCTTTTCATCAACTTGCATCTGCAGTTTTAAATTCTCTGCATCTATTCTCTTCTGTTCAGTTTGCTCTTTCATTTTCTTTTCTTCCGACTTCAATGCCTTGGCATATTGAATAGTCGCAAATTCTTCTAACTTATCACCAGTCTTCCAAAGTGATTTACCCTGCTTAATGAAGTACTCAAATGTAGACATGTTGAGTAATAATATGAGTGCACAACCTGAAATAATTAATTACCTTATTTCTAAGTAAATAACAACAAGTCTTAAATGAAGTACTTGCTTACTTACAACAATATATTATTATCCCAATCTTTCTGGGAAACAAGTCTTATATCAAAGCACTTGTATATAGACCTTGTTGAATTATCAACAATCAACTCTTGATCATGGGTGCACTTCCCATTCAATAGTGCACAATAGTATTCATCATTTATTAATCATCAGTGTAGTAGTGGTGCATCAGCATAACCCACTATCAAATGTGAATTGACTACTATAATTGTAACCAATGACTATGTAAACACAGTCACAATGTAAACAATAACAACAATGTAAACATTAGAATATAAACATTACAATGTAAACAATACAATGTAAACAGTACAAAAACATTCGCAGAAATCAACAAAAAATACAGCGAAAATCAAAGAAATATCACAAAAAATGTGATGATATCTGCGAAAATATCATACAAATACAAGGACATCACAGTGTATAAACGAAAATGGTGTATGAAACTAAACAATAGGAAAGAGAAGACTAGCAAATACAAACAAATCAAAACAAAACTAAAGAGTGCGAAAAATAACGAAAACAATACTAAAACATGTCGTCACAACTAACAAAAATAGCAACAGAAGTCGCTTTGCAAATTCCAGTATCGGAAATTTGCACACCCTACAGAAAACGCTCACAATAGACGACCTCTCGACGTGGTATGATCTTATGGAGACACCACCCAACCGTAACCCGCAGAAGCATAAGCATATAAATACAAATATACAAATAACATAGAAATACTTAACATACAATATTTAAACAAAAGAATGAGATGATACACAGAAGACTCAGTAGAAGTATAAGGGCACAGTTCACAAACAAACAGGCCACTTAACTTATTGAGATCCAAACGTCAGTACAGCAAACAGGATGTAGTCAGCATTCTGAGATCAATGATCCAACGTTGACTGACATCTGAACTTGCATCAAAAACAGCTATGACGATGGTCGACTTGAGCTTCTTTACTGCAATGTGTAGTGTTGTATCGGAACTTGACCTTCTGAATCTTTGACAGTACTGGACACCGGAACAGTTGTTTCGGCACTTGTCCTTCTTAGTTTCAGATCAGGAAATCCCTTTCGCTCGGTACTTGGCCTTCGGACTTGAAAGAAACGACACTTGATCTTCAAACAGCGACAGCAACTTGGCACCTTGATAGCAGCGACTGGCTTCACTTGTGTTAACTACAGCAACAGTCTATGACTTCCGGCAATATGTAATAGCTCCGGATACTGTCCAATTTCTTGCTTCAGGCAAAAAGATCAAATTGACCGGGCAACGCCGGGTAGTTTCCAAAAAATTCATGGAAGGTTGGAGTTGAATCTTAAATGTTGTTGACTTGTAGTGATGATGATGTCTGGGTTTGTTGATCCCCTTGAGAGCTGGTACCAGTGTAAACCAACTATTGGCCACCATGAAATGATAAGGGTGGATTTAGGCTGACGTCAAATCACCACCCCTATCGACACCAGGTATTCAAGTACAAGATGTAGGTGTCTTAACTGGTTTAGGATGTTGCTGTGTATGTTGTAGTAGAGTAGTGGTCAGAGCACAGCACAGGCAGAATGACATGCAGAGTCATAAAAATGGTAAACTGCTCTTGACGTTTAGTTCCATTTATTGCACGCCACAAAACAGTCATGATGTATATATAACATCACCAACATAGTTCAACGAAGTACGCATTCAAAATAATCCTAGCTGGTAGGCATGTAGAATCCAAGACTCAATGTTCATATTGTAAACAAACAGCCTCCGTATATTTGCTATCATAAAGTTCTGGTTCGTGAAGCTGTATAATAATATATATAGCTCGATCTGGGTACCTAAAGTTCATACATATAAATTCTGCAACAGTGTCAGCTGCAGATCATCAATGTTCATAGATAATAATAAATATTCCCCTCCTGATGCTAGCAGATTAGATGTATAAATAAGTCCATTTATCGTCTGCACGTGAATAGCATACATGGAGTACAGGTCAACCCGACCTTTATAACATTCCTAAGTCTAACCATTTGACTTGGACGTGATCTCTGATATAACGAATCCTGGGACACAGACAATAGTCTTGTTGGTCTAGAACGACCCATATGTGTAACTAGTTCAGGTATAAAGATACCGGTGGCGAAATCCTAATCAAAGTACCTCTCCATTTTGAATCACACAGGCGAGCAAAGAGCGACAAAAATGACGAACTTCTAGATGATAGCATAAAGTTCAATACAAGAGGAATTACCTTTCTTCGAAATCAACCACTGAACATATGCCTCCAGGCAGGCTTGAATAACACTGGGAAATAGTCTAGTTAGCTAACTAACTCACAAAGGCAATATATTTCCCTCAGAAAAATCACAAGACGCAGATAGCGTCCGCTCGCTGTTCAAAACATTTCTTAACTCCCCACTGGGCGGAAGTCTATCTCTATCGCCAAGTCCAGACCTGCGCAGACCAGCACACACTGAACGAAGCTCAGACAATTTACGAAACCAAGAATGTTCTGGATCATTTTCGTACAGATAGAATACCTAAAAAGGAAAGGAATCTGAAACATTGCGATTGCCAACTGTTTTCTAAGAATTGACGACTTGAGCGCTCCGTATAAGGAGATGTCTCAGAATCGTGCGCTCAATCTATCGGCGCCACTATCGTCACAAGATTAGACAACTAGAGGAAATGAAACAGCGATTAATATACGCGGGTTATTTCCCTTTGTATACTAAAAAATTAAATATAGGCAAAATTGCATAGACGAAAAACGTTTGCGACAATCATCGCAACACTTAGTCTCTCTCCGACATTACAAGAATCAATATTAGAAGTAGCTCCTGGCGTACCAATAGAAGACATAGAGATACGCCGGAACTCAATGGAGAACAGCCAAGTGTCCCACGGTGATCAGAAGATGCAGAATCATGAGCAGACAGACGAAGAAAGGGTATCGAGCCTAAAGACAGATACACGGTCAATGATGGGAGATGCCGCTCAGGCGAACTACAGAAAAGCATTCACAAGGAACTGGAACAAGACCGCAAAATAAAAATTACGCAGTTGTCTGGAGGAGAAGCCACCCTCAGGGCATTCCCGGACGACAAAGTGATCAATGTCCTGGAGAATGTAGTAGGAATAAGAGACAAAATACGTATCAGAAGGCAGCAACAGGGAGTGACACTTGCACTAAATGATGTGGAAAAGACTAAATCGCTGATGACTCCTCAGGCGTCCGGGCCTAAAGAATTTCAGCTACCACACCGGATCAAAATACAAGCAGAAATCCACATAGAATTCAAGAAAGTAGTCACCAAAGGGATAGACACCAGCTTGTCAGACGCAGAGACCCTCGGCTGCATCCAGGCTGAAAACCCTCTGTACAGAATCACACACGCCGAAAGGCTAAAGTCCTGGAACAAAGAAGACACCAGACTGATAATAGTGACTTTACAAGGGAAAACAGTCCAGGAAAGCATCGCTATTCAGAATAGACCCCGAAGAACACATGCCTACATCCCGCCAGTGATGCAGTGTTCGAAGTGCCAGGGATTTTCTCACACAAAAAACACGTGCAGAAAAGATACGGTCTGTAGATACTGTGCGGGCAGCCACGAATACAAAGACTGCCCTAAGGCAAAAAAAGACCTCGACTACCAAGCGCCAAACAAAAATAGAAAATGTACCAACTGCCTCGGAAATCACGGAGCACGATACCGTGGGTGTCCCGAATACCAACAAACAAAGCATTACAATGGCCATTTGAAAGGGGGTATAGTACAAGAGGCAAAAAACAGAGTGACGGCAAGTACTCTAGGTAATAGACGCCAAGACAGCCTAACGGAAAAGGTCAGACAGCTCACGACTGAGATGAGAGATCTGAAACAACAACTGCAAAAAGAGAGAGAAACTCGTCAGCCACACAAAAACAGAGCATCAGCTGCCAGATGTGAGGAAATCCCTGATAGCTCGGAAAGCGCGAAACAATTCATAAACGACATGAAAATAATACACCAAGACATGACAAGAATTCAGCAGCAGGTAGATAAGGACGTCAGGAAGCTGATAGAGCTGAAAGAGGGAAACAAAGAACTACTCAAATGAATGGAGGCAGAAAGAATGGCCATTGAAGAAATTACATCTAACACACGAGAAACTAACACGAACGACAAATCAGACGAAAAAGTAATCGAGGAAACGCTAGAAAAGCTACTCCCAACAATTATAGAAATAGCGCTATTTCAGATACAGGACACCCGTGTGTTACCGGGGCCCGAAAGGGGAGCAAAGAATAGTAACACTGTTCCCTGCCAAGCATGTCGTAGAAGGCGACTAAGGAGGGTTGGGCATGGGGTCGGTTACCCCATCCTGTAAAACATTTGCACAGTGGGCTGATCACCTGCTTGCTAGTTACTCTGATTACGGAAACAGCGATAGATTGTTTGGTCTGTTGTTGTCCCACAAAGACGCCATAGGCGTGGTGGAAACGGCAATAGATTGATCAATTTGTTGTTGCCCTAAGACGCCACTAGGCGTACTGGCCACGGACTGCTTCGTCGGTTGGTGGCTAAGGACGGAAGAAGAGAAAGAAGAAGATACAGGAGAAAAGGAAGACACAAAAAAACAGAAACGAGGATGGCAAAACCACACAAGCCAGACAGTGAGGCAGGACATGAAATACACTATGGAACACGCCACGTCAACACGAACAGACAAACAACGAAGAGAATCAAGACGGTCAGCTAGTGGTCCTTTTTAGGACCAGTCCTTTTCAGGACTAACAACCGGCCAGCATAGAAGAACCTAACACACAATATACCCTAATTATAACCTCTTTGGCTGAACAGGGTAAAATAGCAATATAGTCGACGAAAGAACGAACGAACAAAGTCCTGTAAACAGTAAATAAATATAGCACTGGTTGAACAGGGTAAAACAGCAATATAGTCGACGAAAGAACGAACGAACGAAGTCCTGTAAACAGTAAATAAATAAATATAGGTCATTAACTGGCACTGGTTGGACAGAAAGAAAAACACCAGACAACAGAAAAAAATAATATATAATAGGCTTATCCAGTTTTCTAAGTGATCAAATGGGAATTATTATTTATTATCCAGTTTTCTAAGTGGTCAAAAGGGAATTATTATTCATTATTCAGTAACCTATGTGGTCAAATAGAAATTATTACACTTTATCCAGTTTTCTAAGTGGTCAAATGGGAATCATTATTTATATTCAGTAATCTTAAGTGGTCAAATGGGAGTTATTATTCAGAAATCTAAGTGGTCAAATGGGAATTAATAGTCATTATTCAGTAATCTTAAGTGGTCAAATGGGAATTATTATTCATTATTCAGTAACCTTAAGTGGTCAAATGAGAATAATTATTCAGTATTCTAAGTGATCAAATAGGAAGTATTATTCATTAATCTATGTGGCTGAACGGGAACCATTAGCCATTGTCTAGTAACAACCCAGGTTGAATGTGATCCAGTATCCAGTAAACTTTGCAGTTGAATGGGGACACTAATCCAGTAACCGAGGTGGTTTAATGAGAACCATGTGGGAATGACAATCATTAGAAAATGGCATAAGAGAATGTCAGCTCCACAGCATGGTCTTCGTTAACCCATGTGAAGAAGAAACTCTCCGATAATGAGAGATGCCTGTGACAGACACCAACATTTATGTGAGCCAAAAATGCGGTTGTATGACAGCAAACAACATAGAAGAAATAAATAGATCATGCTTAAAGTTATTCTCCATGTTTTTTTGTCTGTGTCTCGATTCAAGAATAAGGTAAACATAACATTCTTTGAGGATTGCAAATAATGAAGGAAACAAGAGTCCTGTGAGTAGTAATTATACAGGTAATTAACTGGCACTGGTTGGACAGAAAGAAAGACACCAGACAACAGAAAAAAAAAATATAATGATAGGCTTACTGGGAATCAAATTGAGGACCATACAAATAATGCCATGACTTTGCTGTGAAAGTAAATCGTGAAAGGACTTACAGCCAATTTTGCACCCCTGTGTATTCTTTCACAAGTTATTTTCACATCAAGGTCATGGCGCTGTTTGGATAGTCCTCAGTTCAGTTTCCGGTAAGCCTATCACATCTATTTCTTTTCTGTTGTCTGGTGTCATCCTTTCTGTCCAGTGAATGCCTGTTAATTTCTTATATTTATTTTCTTCTTCTTGTTGTTCGGCCCTTCTCCGCTAACTGACAAAGCAATTAGTGACCACCACGCCTGGTGGCGTCTTGTAGGCTACTGGCTAGCATCCATAGTTATTTATCTTTTATATGTTAGCTTTTGTTTTTGTAATATAGTGTTTTATTAACTTTTGTATTTTTGGTGAGGTCTTAAGGCCTTTGAGATTCTTTACATTCATTTCTACCTTGTGGTTATTGCAGTATGTCTTAATGTTTTGCCTTTCCTGGTCATACTTTTTTAGGTCCACCAGAAAGTGTTTTATTGAGTTTGGTTTTTGACACTCTTCACATGTGGGTTCCTCTATCATGAAATATCCAGTCCAAGCTCCAACTTCGTCTATTGTTGCTTACATGTACGATGGGTCATGACCTTACAATAAAGAAATATGATTAATTCTTCCTTTTATTTACCAGATTATGGAAGCTGTTCAAAAAGCTGTCTTCTAGTTTGTAATTGTTTCCCCGGGTCCCTGACGCTGTTTGCCTTGAAATAGAAAGAAAGCTGTTTGTACAGCAGGTATTTTTATCTGCTTTGTGCAGTCTCACGGAGCTCACGATATGATGTAACATGAAATCAAGTCAATCAAATAGAAAAGCCGGAGATACCAACAAAGGTATCCTTTAGACACCCAAGTTAGAGGCAGATTATGTAACCTCAGCCGGCAGTCCAAGATGGTCACCGTCTGGTTAAGCCGGTATCGTCATTAATACAACAAGGAACCAGATACCGACAATCTTGTCTTATTTACTCAAGCCCCGCCACTTGAATGCCATAAGGAGAAACAAATTCAATAAGGTGATAGGTTTGATAAAAGACACGGGCAGACAAAGAGACTTCAATAAAATTACTCGTAATTATCTTACAATGTCAAGAGTAGTAACAACGTAACGTCAACAGAAAGGATTAACTCAACAAAGTAGAAAAAGTACATAAATAAACCATACACCAATATTAAATTATTACCGGTATTGACACAAGTACACCCCTAAACAACACAACAAACTGAACTATTAACCAAACAGTAAAAACCCCATGGTGAGGAATAACACAGAACAGAACGTAAAATAAACACAATCAAGAAAATATCACACTAAAGGAAAAAAGTTCTGATATAACCAAAGTGCAATGAATATGGTAAATGGTTGAAAGAAGCGTGCTAAGCGAAAGAAAGTAGCAAACATCTTATTTGTTAAAAATAGATATCAATTAAAAGGACTAAATATAATCATAATAATGGCAGAGCACCTGTAACAAAAATAAGGAAAAATACAACTTTTAGTTACCCACTTGTATCCTTTAGTGACCAGAAGATTGACAATTTGAACAAGTGCGAAGAGCCGCACTCGCCTGCGTCAATGCCGATCAAAACTTGGTAGATTAAAACGCTTGAAACAAAGGACTAGATAGTTACTTGACGTTTGAAACCAGGGATTCGTTAGTTACTTGACGTTTGATACATGGGGCTAGTTAGTGACTTGACGTTTGAAACAAATGACTTGTTAGTTACTTGACGTTTGAAACAACGTACTTGTTAGTTACTTGACGTTTCTTCTTCTTCTTCTTCTTCTTCCTCGTTCGTCCTGAAAATGACGTTGGTTGCGTTGTGTCTGTTTACGCCGGAGCTGTGATATCTGCACCTTTTGGTCGACACATCCGACTTCAGCACGGCATTTTTTGGGACCGGGTTTGCCTTCCCTCTGCGATCCCTACTCTCTCAGCCAGACTGCAGTGATGCAGCCCGTTTCCAGGACCACCACGTGGAGGTGGAGTAGGGTCTTGGTCAGCTCTGGTTCGTTGACCCTGATGGAAGCAGTCAAGCTTGACGTTTGAAACAAGGGACTAGTTAGTGACTTGACGTTTGAAACAAAGGACTTGTTAGTTACTTGACGTTTGAAACAAAGTACTTGTTAGTTACTTGACGTTTGAAACAAGGGACTAAGTGACTTGACGTTTGAAACAAAGGACTTGTTAGTTACTTGACGTTTGAAGAAATGCTGGATACAACTGATACATTGTCTTTCGCCATACAACACCCGTCTCCTGAATTTCTCAGTCTATTATTGCTATTATTTTAATGGAGTTAATTTCACTTCGGAGGAGCATAGGCCTTCAACACACACATGCCAAGTCTTCAAAGCCAAGTCACAAGCTCCCGTGCAATCCGCTTAAGTTCTTTCCATGTTTTCCTCATCATTTTCACCCCTGTATCCAGCTCTCTTCTCCATGTTTTTTTTGGTCTACCTCTTATTCTCTTTCCATGTGGATTCCAGAACAAGGACTGCCTTGTAATGCTATCAACAGGTTTCCTCAGTGTGTGTCCTATCCATCGCGAGCTCTTCTTCTCAACTCTTGTTCCACTGGCACTTGTCTGGTTCTTGTCATCATTTCCACATTTGTGACTTTGTCATACCATTTCAGTCCTTCTATTCTACGCAAGCGCCAGTTTATAAGAGTCTGTAGCTTTTTGGTTGTTGTATTTGTTGCTCTCCATGTCTCAGAGCCATACAATAGTACTGACTTGACATTTGAGTTGAAGATTCTTATTTTCGTGTTGGACTTGATTTCTCTTGACCTCCATATGTTTCCCGATGCAGTGAAAGCGCCTCTTGCTTTTTGAGCTCTTATTTTGATATCATTGCCTGTCCCTCCAACTTTGTCTATATTACTACCAAGATATGTGTGCGATTCTACATCCTTTAGTGGTGTTTCTTCAAGTTCAATCTTGTTATCATTTCTTGCATTTATTCTCATAACCTTTGTCTTTTCCCTGTGTATTTCAGGCCCACATGTTGTGACCTCTCATCGAGAATTTCATTTTCTCTTGCATCTGATTATGGTTATGGGACAGAAGAGCCAAGTCATCTGCAAAATCCAGATCATCAGCTGTTTAGTCAGATTCCACTGGATTCCATTTCTGTTGTGTGATGTCGATGTTTTCATAACCCAATCTATTGCTAGTAAGAAAAGAAATGGAGACAAGAGGCATCCCTGTCTCACTCCCGTTCTTATCCTAAACGGTTCTGTAAGTTGTCCTTCATGAAGAACTCTGCATGACATGTCTTCATAGGTCTTCCTTATTAAATTAATGATCTTCATGGGAACTCCATAATGCCTCATCAGTTTCCAAAGTGATTCTCTGTATACACTGTCAAATGCCTTTTCATTGTCCACGAATCCGATGTAAAGCGGTGAATTCCATTCCAGACTTTGTTCAACTATTATTCTCAATGTGGCTCTCTGCTCTGGACAGGGTCTTTTTGTCGAAAACCTGCTTGTTCATCTCTCAGTTGCTTGTCTATGGACTATATTATATATAGCTAATATATAACATCGCTTGCGTAGAATGTAAGGATAGAAGTGGTATGACAAAATCTATCATGTGGAACTGATAAACTAGACAAGCGCCAGTGGAACAAGAAGTCGCTGGAGATGGATAGGACACACACTGAGAAAACCTGTTGATAGAATTACAAGACGATCCCTGTTCTGGAATCCCCATGGTAAGAGGTAGAGGAAAACCAAAGAACACGTGGAGACGAGAACTAGAGTCAGGCGTGAAGGTGGTGAAGAAGACATGGCAAGACCTTGATCTGATGGTACGTGACAGGGAGACTTGGCATAAGATTGTTGAAGGCACGTGCTCCTTTGGGAGTTGAAAGGTGAAGGATATATAAAATCATCTGAGTCATTATAGAAGCTCTCACAGCAAGCCGACGAGAAGAGAAAACGTCGACTGGAACGCGAGGAAAATAAGCAGCTGAAGGCGTGTGTCACCTCAGGTGTCAATCAACGGACAGCGATTTTGATAGGATCCAGAAGCCTTGCCTTCAGGGAAGTGCCTAGTTTTTATTTTTATATTTATTTAGTTCCTATGTGTCCTATCTAGCCTTCACTTTCTTTCCTTTCCTGACGAAGGCCTTGTGGCCGTAACGTAGACTATTTTCTTTGTCTGTTGTCCTTGTAAGACGAATCACCTTTTTTCGATTTTTTTTCAAACCCATCCATTGTACCCCACGTCTTACCGCAGTTCCCCTCAACAGTCACCTCAGGGGCGCGTTCCCATAGTTATGAATGAAGGATTTTCATCTCAGGGGCGCATTCCCATAGTTATGACTGAAGGCGCTATTATTATTACAGGCCAACACATGCCAGATTAAAATGTACCATTAAAAAGAACTGTTTTCTAAGTTTCAGAACTCTATAATGAGTGGTACATAGACAGTTAGAGCGTCATAGATTTGAAACACAACAAATATATGAACCTTATTCGAGTTAAAGAAAAGTTGGTTTAAAAACTTATGTGGGATAATAAGATACAATACACAACAAATAATTCGCTTTGTTATAATATTATCTAATACGTTTCTAGTACGCTGTAATATATTGTGATGGCAGGAAGTATTGAAGGGAAAAGTTATAGAGGACGACGTCGAGAGATAACACTTGACAAATTAAAATTGCATGGAAGGAAGACATCAAAAGAACTGATAAACAGCACTGGGCTTGGACAGGAAGTTGTGAAAATACATGATCACCCTAGCCACATGGCATGGCACTTGAAGAAGAAATGCTGTCACATTCGAGCAAAAAAGAATACAGAACATAAGCCGTAGTACAACATAAGGATATTATTTTAATCATCCCCTAAGGCGGTGCTTCTTAATCTGTCTGTTAGATGTACAATGGATGGGTGTGAAAAAAAAATCGAAAAACGGTGATTCGTCTTACGAGGACAAAAGACAAAGAAAATAGTCGGCGTTACGGCCACAAGGCCTTCGTCAGGGAAAGGAAAGAAAGTGAAGGCTAGATAGGACACATAAGAACTTAAATAAATATAAAAATAAAACCTAGGTACTTCCCTGAAGGCAAGGCATCAAAATCCTACCACTATTTGCTGTTAGATGTACCGCAACATTTATAACTTCTTAAGAAACCTCCCACCCCTTTACAACTTCTTAAGAAGCCTCCCACCCATTTACAACTTCTTATAAAGCCTCCTGTACAGCTTAAGAAACCTCTCACGCCATTGGCCTAGCTCACAAAATAAGCCAGGAATGCGAAATAAGATTTAAAGTACAGCACAGTCCGGATAAGTAGAAGTAACAAAATGGCTTGGATATATTGTAAAAACGTGACAGATTGAAAGAAACAGAGCTACAGGGCGATAAAGAGAGAAAGTACTGAACAGTTTAACATCGTGCCATGGAAAATAATCAACAACAACAATGTTAAACAGTAATGGGGACAAAGAAGTTGTGGAGAGACATGATTACCTACGCCAGGTGTTATTGAATAAGATTATTTCAGCTTTTGACGAGTAATCTTTCCCTTCCAATCTTTATTTAATAATCCTTCAGTTTTACAAAACGTTGTCTTGCCGGTTGCCATAACTGGAAATAAAAAAGGACAAAAGGTGAACGTATTCCCATAGCAGATACGGCCGCATGGGAGTGAAGTGTTAGAGACTTCTCCATATTAGATTCAGTATTGAGATGTGGGGGTCGCCAGTTCCCTTCCTCGCTGCTGTTTCCTTCCCTAACTCAAGAGCAAAGCTAGGTACCCATTTACACCTGGGCAGACAGTGCGTGAAGATGTTGTGAATCGACCAGACACCTGTGCCGCGAGAGATCCGCGATCTAATTACTCTCAATCGGATGGATGCTTAACGGAAATAACAAGGAATAAATTTTAAATTACAGACAAATTACAACCAAAAATAATAATAATAAAATAAAATTAATAATGCTTTTTATTTTAAAAGCAATTGTCCCTTGTTTTGGCGAGGCACCACCAGTTCAACCCAGACACTAGGTCCGTTGGTTATATTAGAGCGCAAGTCCAAATATAAAAGACCGAAAAAAGGTGATTCGTCTTACGAGGACAAAAGACAAAGAAAATAGTCTACGTTACGGCCACAAGGCCTTCGTCAGGAAAGGAAAGAAAGTGAAGTCTAGATAGGACACATAAAAAACTTAATAAAATAATAAAATAAAAACTGGGTACTTCCCTGAAGGCAAGAACCGAAATTCGCTGTCTGTTGAAGAGCGCGTGGCTGAACAGAAAGCGACTTCCGCCGCCGGGTGTACACAATACATACTGAAAAACTAAAAAAACGAAACCGGACAATAAACTACCCAACGGGATAAAAGTGGGGACTGGAAATAGAAGAGGACAGAATGAGTGGGAGATAAATAAATATGAAATTAAAAAATGTATATGGCATACAAATAGAAGAATAGGATAAGAGTGGAAAGAGTCAAATAGAGCAAGAGAGGAAAGGGTGACCTCAGACAAAGGTGTGAAAAGTGTTGAGACCGGCTGGTTTTAGACACCCCATGCGGTGTATAAGACGGTTCTCAAGCTGTTCTCGGCTGGCAGTGTCAGAGGAGCAGGATCGGATCGCTGTGACCTGGATGTCGATGGGACCATGGTGGTCAGGACCATTGAAGTGTATGGCAACTGGTGTGGACTTTTGCTGAGCGATGTCATTTAAGTGCTGGCTGAATCTGTCCCCAAGTCGTTTGCCTGTTTGGCCAATATAAGTTTTGCAGCAACGTTTACATATGATCGTATAAATGACATTGCGCGATTCACACGTGAAGCTACTAGTGATGGTGTACGTAGCCTTAGGAAAGGACACCTTCTGGGTTGAGGTGACATACTTGCACGTGTTGCATCTTGTCCGACCACAGGGTAGTGTGCCAAAGTGAGTGGCATTCTCCTTTGGGAGACGGCTGTGAACAAGAAGATCCTTCAAGTTCTTGTCACGTCTATATGCCACCAAAGGTGCTTCACTGAATACTTCTTGGGTCACAGGCTCTGCTTGGAGGATAGGGAGGTGGCGGAAAAGGATCTGTTTGACAGTAGTACTATGAGGGTGATGGGTCAAGATTAATTTGACTCTATCCGAAGTGGATTTATGGTGAGGTATGAGGGCCTCCTGACGACAGATGGGGAGCACACGTTGGAGAGCAGAGGTGAGAACATGTTCTGGATAAAGTCTGTTACGGAAGAAATCCAACA
Source organism: Oreohelix idahoensis (assembly GCA_024509875.1). Taxonomy (NCBI): domain Eukaryota; kingdom Metazoa; phylum Mollusca; class Gastropoda; order Stylommatophora; family Oreohelicidae; genus Oreohelix; species Oreohelix idahoensis. The sequence continues at coordinate 255,222 of JAMPIV010008495.1, read as the reverse complement.
TCTCATTTGCTCGTAAGTGGAAGTCATCGTCGTCTTGGCATAAACGGCGGAGGCGGAGAAGTTGTGAAAAAGGAAGGGAGTCACGACAGGCCCGAGGATGAGAAGAGGTATACAGGAGGTAGCTGTGGGCATCTGTCGGCTTGTAGTATACTGAGGTATAAAGGCCGGAGGGCGTGATAGAAATAGTAATGTCAAGGAAGTTGACAGAAACAGTGGAGACGAGGGAGGTGAACTTAATGGTGGGGTGAAAGTGGTTCACAAAGTCGATGAAGCGGTGTAAATCAGTCTCAGACATATCTGTGAGACCTATGCCATCATCGATATATCTGCGGTAAAACCCAGGGAAAGGACCGGAGTATTGTAGCCATATCTGATGCTCCAAGTGGCCCATGAATAGACAGGCATAGCTGGGACCCATCTTCGTTCCCATGGCAACACCACTAATTTGGTCAAAAAATTGACCATTGAATTCAAAGGAATTCAGGTTAAGGACCAGTTCAGCAAGACGGAGAAGGGTGTCAGTGGATATAGAAGGGCAAGTGCGCTGATCCAGAAAAAACCGAAGAGCTCGGAGACCATCAGAGTGGGGAATAGAGGTATACAGAGAGCAGACGTCTAGCAAGAAAAGACGGTAGGAGCGGTCTGCTGGGAGTCGGATAGAGGAGAAAGTAGTAAGAGCGTGATTGGTGTCTTTGATGAAGGAGGGAAGACTCTCAACGATAGGCTGGAAAATGCTGTCGAGGAAGTCAGAAATGTGTTCAGTAGGACAAGAACAGGCTGAGACAATAGGTCTTCCAGGGTTTTCGATCTTGTGAATTTTGGGGAGCATGTAGAATACAGGCTTGCCCAAAGAGCTGTCATGAATCCTAAGACGAGATGCCCCGGGAGGAAGATCATTACTATTGATAAGCTGTTTAATGGTGTTGTGTACAATGCGATTGTTAGAGACAGTCGCATCGCTGGTCCTAGACCTGTAAAAAGAGCCATTGGTCAACTGGTTTTTACCTTCACTTAGGTACAAGTCTTTCTGCCAGACGACAATGGCTCCTCCCTTGTCAGCCGGTTTGATGACAATGTCGTCTCTACGGCGAAGAAGGGAGAGAGCACTAGACTCTGCCGAAGTGAGATTGGAATAATGCAATCTACATTGTTGTTGTTGATTATTTTCCATGGCACGATGTTAAACTGTTCAGTACTTTCTCTCTTTATCGCCCTGTAGCTCTGTTTCTTTCAATCTGTCACGTTTTTACAATATATTCCAGCCATTTTTTTACTTATACTTATCCGGACTGTGCTGTACTTTAAATCTTATTTCGCATTCCTGGCTTATTTTGTGAGCTAGACCAATGGCGTGAGAGGTTTCTTAAGCTGTACAGGAGGCTTTATAAGAAGTTGTAAATGGGTGGGAGGCTTCTTAAGAAGTTGTAAAGGGGTGGGAGGTTTCTTAAGAAGTTATAAATGTTGCGGTACATCTAACAGCAAATAGTGGTAGGATTTTGATGCCTTGCCTTCAGGGAAGTACCTAGGTTTTATTTTTATATTTATTTAAGTTCTTATGTGTCCTATCTAGCCTTCACTTTCTTTCCTTTCCCTGACGAAGGCATTGTGGCCGTAACGCCGACTATTTTCTTTGTCTTTTGTCCTCGTAAGACGAATCACCGTTTTTCGATTTTTTTTTCACACCCATCCATTGTACATCTAACAGACAGATTAAGAAGCACCGCCTTAGGGGATGATTAAAATAATATCCTTATGTTGTACTACGGCTTATGTTCTGTATTCTTTTTTGCTCGAATGTGACAGCATTTCTTCTTCAAGTGCCATGCCATGTGGCTAGGGTGATCATGTATTTTCACAACTTCCTGTCCAAGCCCAGTGCTGTTTATCAGTTCTTTTGATGTCTTCCTTCCATACGTAGAGACGACATTGTCATCAAACCGGCTGACAAGGGAGGAGCCATTGTCGTCTGGCAGAAAGACTTGTACCTAAGTGAAGGTAAAAACCAGTTGACCAATGGCTCTTTTTACAGGTCTAGGACCAGCGATGCGACTGTCTCTAACAATCGCATTGTACACAACACCATTAAACAGCTTATCAATAGTAATGATCTTCCTCCCGGGGCATCTCGTCTTAGGATTCATGACAGCTCTTTGGGCAAGCCTGTATTCTACATGCTCCCCAAAATTCACAAGATCGAAAACCCTGGAAGACCTATTGTCTCAGCCTGTTCTTGTCCTACTGAACACATTTCTGACTTCCTCGACAGCATTTTCCAGCCTATCGTTGAGAGTCTTCCCTCCTTCATCAAAGACACCAATCACGCTCTTACTACTTTCTCCTCTATCCGACTCCCAGCAGACCGCTCCTACCGTCTTTTCTTGCTAGACGTCTGCTCTCTGTATACCTCTATTCCCCACTCTGATGGTCTCCGAGCTCTTCGGTTTTTTCTGGATCAGCGCACTTGCCCTTCTATATCCACTGACACCCTTCTCCGTCTTGCTGAACTGGTCCTTAACCTGAATTCCTTTGAATTCAATGGTCAATTTTTTGACCAAATTAGTGGTGTTGCCATGGGAACGAAGATGGGTCCCAGCTATGCCTGTCTATTCATGGGCCACTTGGAGCATCAGATATGGCTACAATACTCCGGTCCTTTCCCTGGGTTTTACCGCAGATATATCGATGATGGCATAGGTCTCACAGATATGTCTGAGACTCATTTACACCGCTTCATCGACTTTGTGAACCACTTTCACCCCACCATTAAGTTCACCTCCCTCGTCTCCACTGTTTCTGTCAACTTCCTTGACATTACTATTTCTATCACGCCCTCCGGCCTTTATACCTCAGTATACTACAAGCCGACAGATGCCCACAGCTACCTCCTGTATACCTCTTCTCATCCTCGGGCCTGTCGTGACTCCCTTCCTTTTTTCACAACTTCTCCGCCTCCGCCGTTTATGCCAAGACGACGATGACTTCCACTTACGAGCAAATGAGATGTTGGATTTCTTCCGTAACAGACTTTATCCAGAACATGTTCTCACCTCTGCTCTCCAACGTGTGCTCCCCATCTGTCGTCAGGAGGCCCTCATACCTCACCATAAATCCACTTCGGATAGAGTCAAATTAATCTTGACCCATCACCCTCATAGTACTACTGTCAAACAGATCCTTTTCCGCCACCTCCCTATCCTCCAAGCAGAGCCTGTGACCCAAGAAGTATTCAGTGAAGCACCTTTGGTGGCATATAGACGTGACAAGAACTTGAAGGATCTTCTTGTTCACAGCCGTCTCCCAAAGGAGAATGCCACTCACTTTGGCACACTACCCTGTGGTCGGACAAGATGCAACACGTGCAAGTATGTCACCGCAACCCAGAAGGTGTCCTTTCCTAAGGCTACGTACACCATCACTAGTAGCTTCACGTGTGAATCGCGCAATGTCATTTATACGATTATATGTAAACGTTGCTGCAAAACTTATATTGGCCAAACAGGCAAACGACTTGGGGACAGATTCAGCCAGCACTTAAATGACATCGCTCAGCAAAAGTCCACACCAGTTGCCATACACTTCAATGGTCCTGACCACCATGGTCCCATCGACATCCAGGTCACAGCGATCCGATCCTGCTCCTCTGACACTGCCAGCCGAGAACAGCTTGAGAACCGTCTTATACACCGCATGGGGTGTCTAAAACCAGCCGGTCTCAACACTTTTCACACCTTTGTCTGAGGTCACCCTTTCCTCTCTTGCTCTATTTGACTCTTTCCACTCTTATCCTATTCTTCTATTTGTATGCCATATACATTTTTTAATTTCATATTTATTTATCTCCCACTCATTCTGTCCTCTTCTATTTCTAGTCCCCACTTTTATCCCGTTGGGTAGTTTATTGTCCGGTTTCGTTTTTTAGCTTTTCAGTATGTATTGTGTACACCCGGCGGCGGAAGTCGCTTTCTGTTCAGCCACGCGCTCTTCAACAAGACAGCGAATTTCGGTTCTTGCCTTCAGGGAAGTACCCAGTTTTTATTTTATTATTTTATTAAGTTTTTTGTGTCCTATCTAGACTTCACTTTCTTTCCTTTCCTGACGAAGGCCTTGTGGCCGTAACGTAGACTATTTTCTTTGTCTTTTGTCCTCGTAAGACGAATCACCTTTTTTCGATTTTTTTTCAAACCCACCCATGGTCTGATGGTAGATTCACTGGGATAGTAGCTCCACGCAATATTTCAGCTGAAAGTTACATCAAGTGTTCAAATAAGTGTATGACAGATCAAGGAAAGAAGTGAATATTAAGGTAAGTAAGATGTAATATTTAAAGAAAAAAAAACGTCTACATATTTATAATTCAAATGCCTTAATTCTTTATTCTAATTGATTGTTCATTATCCACGCGTCAGTGCCTTACAAGAATGAAGAAATATCTATATATCTATATTTTTTATGACTCTCTTCTTGTTTATTATCTGGTTGGGTTAATATCTGCTTCATGTTCTTGAATATAGTTTTGGCCTTTCTTATTCTCTACATGATTCCTGTTTGACATCTGCCATCTTGCGTTATTAAGTGTTTAAGACGTGATAATGTTTTTTACTACTTCTTGAATCTTACTGTTTATTCTAACTTAATAATTTGGATTGTCATCTGTGTCGTTACTGATCATGTTTTTTTCTTTACATAATTAATATCCACATTGGGTTAATGATTTCCGTTATTTATTTGCATCATTTGCATTTCTAAGGTTATCTTTTGATCTTCCATCGATGAAGATAGAATTTCTTCTATCCAGGAATTTCTTCTATGTTTATGAATTATTATTTTTTTAACTGACGGAGAAAGATATCCCGTTCAAACCCTTATGGGCTATAACTAGGATAGTATATTCGATTAGAGCGTCCGTTTTGCAGAGTGATTAGAGCGATGGCCTCTTGCGGCAAAGGTACATGATTCAAAACACGGTGACGTCCCGAGTTAGGGATGGCATAGGCAAAGAGGAAGGGAACTGGTCTCCCTAGCTCTCAAAGCTGGACCTTGTATAGTGTAATCTCTAACACTTGACTCCCGTGCGGCAGTATCAGTTATGTGACTACTTTTATAGATTCGATTACCTGTGTTTTGATTACGGCTCTGTTCCCTTCAATCTGAATTTGTTGTTTGTTGTGTGCTGTTATAGGCAAGGGCCACTAGGTACGCGTGTCTCAAACTTCTCGTTATGTCACTCATTAATAATAATATAACAGCCCCTTCAATCTGAATTTGTTGTTTGTTGTGTGCTGTTATAGACAAGGGTAACTAGGTACGCGTGCCTCAAACTTCTCGTTATGTCACACATTAATAATAATATAACAGCCCCTTCAATCTGAATTTGTTGTTTGTTGTGTGCTGTTATAGACAAGGGTCACTAGGTACGCGTGCCTCAAACTTCTCGTTATGTCACACATTAATAATAATATAACAGCCCCTTCAATCTGAATTTGTTGTTTGTTGTGTGCTGTTATAGACAGCCCCTTCAACACATCTGAATTGAATTTGTTGTTTGTTGTGTGCTGTTATAGACAAGGGTCACTAGGTACGCGTGCCTCAAACTTCTCGTTATGTCACACATTAATAATAATATAACAGCCCCTTCAATCTGAATAAACTTCTCGTTATGTCACACATTAATAATAATATAACAGCCCCTTCAATCTGAATTTGTTGTTTGTTGTGTGCTGTTATAGGCAAGGGTCACTAGGTACGCGTGTCTCAAACTTCTCGTTATGTCACACATTAATAATAATATAACAGCCCCTTCAATCTGAATTTGTTGTTTGTTGTGTGCTGTTATAGGCAAGGGTCACTAGGTACGCGTGCCTCAAACTTCTCGTTATGTCACACATTAATAATAATAATATAACAGCCCCTTCAATCTGAATTTGTTGTTTGTTGTGTGCTGTTATAGGCAAGGGTCACTAGGTACGCGTGTCTCAAACTTCTCGTTATGTCACTCATTAATAATAATATAACAGCCCCTTCAATCTGAATTTGTTGTTTGTTGTGTGCTGTTATAGGCAAGGGTCACTAGGTACGCGTGCCTCAAACTTCTCGTTATGTCACACATTAATAATAATATAACAGCCCCTTCAATCTGAATTTGTTGTTTGTTGTGTGCTGTTATAGACAAGGGCCACTTGGTACGCGTGTCTCAAACTTCTCGTTATGTCACTCATTAATAATAATATAACAGCCCCTTCAGTCGTAACTGACGATAGGAATGTGCTCCTGAGGTGACAGCCCTTAGCTGCTTATTTTCCTGGTGTTCCTTTCGATGTTCTCCCCTTGTTTCTGCCTGCCGTGACAGCTTCTTTTGGCCCAATCTAAGGTGATGCCGTAGAGAGCATCGCCACATGGTGCGATCGGCAGCTTCATCCTCTCAGTTTGCTGGATTTGTGTGCAGTACCGTCATTTGCCGCTTGCACACATCTTTAAACCTAAACTGCGGTCGCCCAACTCCCTGAAAAATCTTATTAACACAGTTTGTTCCCATTAACAAATGACAACAGGAAAGATACAGACTTTCATAAACGGGTACTTGCACAGATAACAAGGGATGTAACTGTAAAATAGGATCACTAATGTGAAACTAAGGGAAATAACTAGATAAAAGTTAGTGAAACAAGAAGTGAGAAGATGACGCTAGCTTAGATATGATACATTAAGAAAACCAGTTGATGGCGTTACAAGGCAGTTACTGTTATGGACTCCACAGGGTAAAAAAAAAAAAATCCAAAATACACACGGAGAAGAAAAATGGAGACAGGCGTGAAAGGAATAACGAAGACATAGAAAGATCTTGAAATGATGGCACAGGTCAGGAATACTTAGCGTGTTTGTGTTGAGAACTTGCGCTTCTTGAGGAGATGAAATGTTTGGATAGTTGAATTGTTTTTAAAATAGATTACTAAGCACTTAGATGTCTTTTTGTTTTAAATCAAAACATTTGATCAAAGTTCGTTTATAATAATGAAACTGGCAGTTGTGGAGACTGATGTAGGCAGGTTATTTGACATTCGTCCTGTATTATATCTGTAGATGTCGTTACATAGATTCGTAATTGTATCTATACCAAAAACTTGTAGCTGGATATAAAGTTGGAGGAACATAGAGTCAAGGCCGGATTAAGCCAAGTAGGGCCTCTAGGCTGTTTGATGCTTGCACCCCGCCCCCCAACCCTTCTTCACCTAACAGGCAATAAAGTTATGGAATAGCAAATAGTTCATGCGCTGTTATGATTTTGCCGGGGTGCATCATGTCTAGTGCCCTGTATATAGTAGAGTGACGACAACTAAGGTTCGACCGAAAATGGCGGCCCAACCCGTATCGCTGGAAAAAGGACGCAATCGCGACTTTCAAAATTAGCTACAAATACAGTAGCACATATTTGTATGTAAGATCCTTTTTCCAGCGATACGGGTTCAGCACCCATATCACTGGAAAAAGGACCTTAGATACAAATATGTGCTACTGTATTTGTAGCTAATTTTGAAAGTCGCGATTGCGTCCTTTTTCCAGCGATACGGGTTGGGCCGTTATCGCTGGAAAAAGGACCTTAGATACAAATATGTGCTACTGTATTTGTAGCTAATTTTGAAAGTCGCGATTGCGTCCTTTTTCCAGCGATACGGGTTGGGCCGCTATTTTCGGTCGAACCTTAGTTGTCGTCACTCTACTATATACAGGGCACTAATCATGTCTTTTTGATTATTTTGGTTTTTTCTGTCATTTAGTTCGTTATGAACGCGATTACAAAGTGCAAATTTTTTTTAGTATATATATACGAGGGCTGTCCGGAAAAGAACCAACCATAATTAATATTAGAAAAACCGTTTGCGCGACATCAATGTAACTTGGCAGCCAAATAGAGTGGCCTGTTATGCACATACGTGTGCAATGTTGACGTTGCTGCACCAGTCTGTGCGACCGTTAAAAGCCGTTTAGTGAGCACGTGCACTGTGTGGTCGTCGCATTCAAAATGGCTGAACGAGTAGAGCAAAGAATCTGCATCAAATGTTGCGTCAAGCTTCAACATTTCTCCACGGAAACTATTATGATGATTCAGAAGGCTTTTGGAGACGATGCAATGACTGCTACACAAATAAAGGTGTGGCACAAGCGCTTCAAAGATGGTCGAGAATCTGTTGAATGTGATCCCATTTTTGGAAGTCCTTCTTCTTGTGTGGAAAACCAGGCGACTTCCACTGAGACGACTCAGGTTTCGTTTCAGGATCATAGCAGTAGATCCACGATTCATCTCCGGTTATGACTTTCTTCACGAAATCTGGGTTAATGGTTGCGGTATAAAGCAAATCATTAGCAACTGTGGCATGGAGTTCCTTCTGCTCTGGTAGCAGAATCCGCGGAACGAATTTTGTCACGATACGTCTCATACCCAGATCCTGGGTCAGAACCTCGGATACAATAGTTTTTGGAATTCCCAGATCTTTTTCTAGTTCTCGAACTGTCAGTCGCCGATCTTTGTTGATTGCAGCCCGTACACGTTCAACATTTTCCGGTGTTCAGCTTGTTGTAGGCCTTCCAGAAATGGGATCACATTCAACAGATTCTCGACCATCTTTGAAGCGTTGGTGCTACACCTTTATTTGTGTAGCAGTCATTGCATCGTCTCCAAAAGCCTTCTGAATCATCATAATAGTTTCCGTGGAGGAATGTTGAAGCTTGGCGCAAAATTTGATGCAGATTCTTTGCTCTACTCGTTCAGCCATTTTGAATGCGATGACCACACAGTGCACGTGCTCACTAAACGGCTTTTAACGGTCGCACGGACTGGTGCAGCAACGTCAACATTGCACACGTATGTGCATAACAGGCCACTCTATTTGGCTGCCAAGTTACATCGATGTCGCGCAAACGGTTTTTCTAATATTAATTATGGCCGGTTCTTTTCCGGACAGCCCTCGTATATATGCATTTTTTTACATATGCACGGGCCCCCAGAAGCTCCGGACCCCTAGGCTTCAGCCTACTTAGCCTAATTGATAATCCAGCCTTGCATACACAATTCAGAATACAAAAGGCAAATGGGGCTTTCATTGGAATGGGAAATACATGGATATCAAACGAAAAGCCTAACACAAAACTGTTTAAGACATCCTATTGTATAGCTGTGGAACATGGAGACCAACATTTACAACAACCAAGAATTTACAGACTTTCATAAATGAGTGCGTGCGTAGAATAGAAAAATTAAAGTTGAACAAGAGATGAGAAGAAGACACAGGAGATTGATAGGACACACATTGAGGAAAGCTTTTCATAGCATTACAAGACAGTCCTTTCTGGAATGCACAAAGACAAAAAAAAAAGATAAATTGACCGAAAAACACACGGAGAAGAGAAATAGAGACACATACAATGGATACAAATATAGAAGGAGCTTGAGCAGACGACAGACTGTGGCTTGAATTTTTTTTTTAAAGGCTTATTTCCTGGAAACTGAAACGTGATGATGATGATGACAATTTTGCAGGACTTCTATCATTTCTATATTTATGTTGTCCATGTTCATTGATTTCCTATTTATTGCTTTCTCTGTTTCTGATATAAAAATGTATAGATCTTCATTAACATCACGTGATGTTTTGTGGTCTCTGATACTGAAACTGTGTAGGTCTTGATTAGCATCACGATTGTATTTTTATACTTCATACCAAGTTCTCCTGTCCCGTGTCCATCAGCTTATGTTCTTTCTGCAGTGCTCTTCTCCTTGGGGGAAAGGGGGGGGGGAGGTGGATACCTCTGCCTCTGTTACCCTCGGGATTCCAGAAAAAAAGACTGCCTTTTGATGTTCAGCAGATTTTCTCACCGTGTGCCCTACCCATCGACAGCGCCCTGTCATCTTTTGTCCCACTGATATTCGTCTGGCTCTTGTTATCAGTTCTATTCTGTTAACGGTTTATACATGGCGAGGCTCATATCTCTTTAATAGTAGCCAACCGTTATCTTTTTGTCTATGTCCCAAAACGACTTTACACACTATTCAATGTTGTTGTTCTTTAACCGTTGATTTTTGAAGTCGTCCATTCACGATCTGAGCGTCTTTTCATGTCTGTGGGAGGACCAATATTTTGTGATGATAGAAGGAAGGGGTTTCAAGAAATGTGACGTCACACACAGACAAAATACAAGTTAGGACCGTTTCTTTCATAAACGATGTTTGAACAAAATAGATTTTGTAACCTCATTCCTCATAGTTTACTTCTACCTACAATAGTAGACAACTCCTTCGTGGACGACTTTTATTATTATTATAAACGCAGCTGAAATATTGGATATTTGTGACAACCTCTTTTATTGATGATCCCTTTATCCTGGGGATTCCAGATTAAGGACTGTATAGTAATGCTATCAACATGTTTCTTTAATGTGTGTGCCATCCATCTCCACCGTCTACTTCTCATCTCTCGTTCCACTGTCACGTGTCTGGTTCTTGTCATCAGCTCCACATTAGTTATCTTGTCATACCATTTCAGTGGCTTGTCTTGTATTAGAAGATATTTTTCACCACATATATGCTTTACTTATTTCATCCCGACATAGTTGAGTCTTGCTAACATATTTTTTTTTTTTTTTGGGTCCTGGAAAAATTTATGTCGCGACAGAGGAATATGGGAAGTACACAGTATTTTAATACCTGAACACTGTCACAACGATAGTGTCCTATCTGACATGGTCAGTAGTCATGTAACAGTGATACAACAGTCAGGTGTGATGGAAGTAAATAAAACGTTTCACAATGTTTATTTTTAGCTTATTAAATTAATCTCTCAAAAAGTGATTAGACCCCTATGTCCACGATTTCAATTTTTCGAATGACTTACTGAAGATACCCTTGTCTGTTCTTTTTTTTACACAGGAAAATCCAAGTGGACAAAGAAAGAAGATAAGCAACAAGATATTCGCAAACCCTACTTTAGCGGAACAACAGAAGTTGCTGATCACGAGAGAAGCAAATTAGTCAAATGGCAGGAAAGATATCTGGAAGCAACACACCCCTGATTCAGTTTCTAATCAACACTGACAGGTATGAAGATGACTCTTATGTAGCGGAGGTTGTTACGGCTCTGCTTCAAAATGGGGTTTCTGTGAACGAAAGAAGCAGCGAAGGTAGAACGCCATTAATGATTGCAGCTTCAACAAAAGACCGTACGAGCTTGCTGCAGGTTTTGGTAGACCATGGCGCAGATCTTAATAACAAGGACAAACGAGGTAATACCGCTCTTATGTGTGCTGCAGCATTTGATTGTTTCACGAATGTGTTCTTTCTTATTCGTTTGACGAAAGACAGTCAAAATTTGATCAACGTACAAAACTCTGAAGGATTAACAGCTCTGACGTATGCAGTGATTGGGGACAATCTGGCAGTAACGTCAGCACTAATCTCTTTGGGTGCTGACGTAAATGTGAAAGACGCGTATGGAAACACAGCTCTGTTGTGCGCACTGATCAGATCCGTGAGACCTAGAACAGAAATCCTCACAGCTCTGATAAGTGCGGGGTGCGATATGAACTGTCAGAACAATGACGGTTTCTCTCCCTTGATGATGGCTGCCTGCAAGTGCTCAAAAGACACAATTTTAGTACTGCTGAATTCAGGAGCAGACGTCAACACTGTCAGTAAAACAGACAGTACCAAGACAGCACTTTCATTCCTTCTAAAGAACCCATATCTTGAAAGTGAAATTATGGGCTGCATGGAGTCTTTCCTAGACAAAGGTGCTTGTATATCTTACCTCAGCCCAGCTCTAATTCACAGAATCATTCTCCAGGGTCAAATAGAAATAATACCCAAGCTGATTCAATGTGGATTGATGCCCATCGATGTCCAATCAGAGGAAGTATTGGAAGCAATTTGTACAAGCAACATGAACTTTGACATCTCCCCTCTTTGCATGGCGGTTTTGGCTGAAAACATACCACTAGCTCGTTACTTCACGGAAAACTTGCTTCTCACGAACTCTGACGTGACTGGGCGGACTTGCACCAAGGTCAAGAGACATATTGTTGGAAGGTACCGAAACCAGGAATGTCTCAAATTCCTGGATGAAATATCCTCACAACCAATGTCACTATTCACGCTGTCATTCGTCGCTGTGTCGTCTGCTGTAGGCGCATCTCCAGGACGTGAGACCAGAGTAAACAAGCTGCCCTTACCTCAGATGGTTAAAGACAAGCTTCTGTTTAAGACAGAATATGCACCGTTGACCATTCCACGACATAGAGTTATATATTCAAACATTTTACTCGAGGACATAAAACTGATGAACCGGAAGTTATTCGGTGATACAATTCAAGTCTTCCGCCTCAGCGCCCCCAGTCATGAACACTGTCACAGGGTTAGCCCGAAGATTAACAAATCTGTGTGGTGCCGGCTTTGTCAATGGCTCAGATTTGCCTGGCAACCGATTGGAAATAGACAGCAGGAGTGAAGAAGGCGAATGTAAGACACTGGGGTGAATTCCCCGCAGACAGTCCCAGTGATTCTGTATATCGTGACACTATAACTCCTACCACTCTATCCCCCTCTCTATATTATAATGCTAACGAGCCCCCACCTTCCTATTACACTGAGTGAACAGAAGAGGAAGAAAGGAAGAACAGTATGTCTCTTTCGCACACTTTCTTTCCTTCTCTATATATGTAATAACGTGTGTTGGTAAAGTAAACTCAACTACAACATTTATTATATTACTGAAATATAACAACATTCAATTACAATAATGCAAATGCATCTAAGACTGACATTAACTACACCTGTGAAGAAAGATAATAGTTAGTGCAAAATACACAAATGAATCTTAAATCTGTACTATTTATGTGATGATGATGAATGTAAGTAACTCCTAATTACTAACAAAAAGGATATCTTGTTTTTCTTGGTCTCTTGCTGACTGTCAATAAACTCTGGGTGTGTGTACACAAAGGACAAGTCTTTGTCTGCCTACAATAACACTGGACGGTCCACTTGATTTCGTCAGGTGTCCACGGCTTGTTCTTTTGTCTTTCACAATGCGAGTGTTGACATTGTCCCGAGCGTCCGAGGTGTCTTTTTCATGGGTGATGTTGAACACAATGTTAGGCGGGTGAGACTTCGTCTGATATGCAGATGTCCTTTTGGTGTGTTGATAGTTTGCTCATGTGATGATGATGATGGAAATATGTTGTATATTCATATTTGTTGGCGCATCAATTTTTACTGCGAGAATCTGTCCATTACTGCTGGTAATTCAGGATCTCAATAATTTTTGTAGGCACTGGGTTTACAAGATCTCCCGTCTGCTCTTGCAGCTTTTGATCATGGTTTCTCAAAGGCACTAGTTGTAACAATCGTCCGTTTGCCACTGCAACTTCTGATCATTTAATTCACTGAGACAGCTCTTAGTAATGCAGCAATCCTTCTGGGTATTTTCTGCTTACTTTTCTGTGTGGGTAGTCGATGATAGAAAGACCCTTCACCGCCTGGTAAATTCCTTTCTGACCCCCGCGGAGTATTGGTAGGTTGTTGCCGTTAATTACGTGTGAGATGCGTGTCGTCGCAGTATCTCGGTCGGCCCTACTCTAAAGCTTGTCCGGTGATTAACGCCAACAGGGTAGTTAAGACGAAGGCTGAGTTATCTCAAATGGTCCCTGTCTCTACCACTTGGTGTCCATATAAGAATTTCACTGACACAATGTCCTGACTCTTCCTCGTGAAATCTAGACCCAAGTCGGTTGGCGGAATGGTTTCTCTTACCAATGCCGAGCGATACATTGCGTTTGATTTTATATCGCCCGAATCGCCGTTGGCGATTTTTCGGGTTGCTTCTGGTGTCATGTGAAATTTCATTTGTTTTCCTTTAGTCAGACATCCAGCCTTCATTACTTGTGTAAAGTTCCTGTAATGTTTTTCTATGGTCGCTTAGTGTTTTTCCTCTCTCAGACATTCTGTTTGCGTTCGTCTTTTGGGGCATGTGCAGTGTTGTTCTTCTCGTTATAATTTCGTATTCTCACTCCTTTCATGTTGTCCCTGGCTCAGACATATGTCTCCGTTACTCAAATATTATTGGGTCGGTTCGATGAGAACCTGCTTATTAAATTACTCATTGTAAAACTGTCTCGCCGCTCTGTCCATTAGTCACAATAATCCATGGGTATTCCTGCCTTTTGTGTAAACACAACCGAGACTAAGTGTCGATTACTCCTAATTGTACCTCGATAGCCTGTTTACCTAATGTCCCCTGGTTGTGAAAACATTCCAGGTGAATGTTGTTGCATTTACAGGGCTCACGCCGAGCGATGTCTATTGTTATGTAAACATTCCTTGTAAAATTGGTCGATTTCCCACGACCGGTGAAGATAATGTCTGGTTTCGACAATGGGCAAAACCAACCGACTGCGTTTCTCATGCTTTGATAAAATTATCGACAAAATATTGGTAATAGGTCTTAAGAATTTAAATGCAGACTTATTCGCGTCCCGTGACATACATCATCCTTACTTCGACTATGTTTACTACTACACTTCTATACTTCCATATTTCAGTTCGTTATGAAAATGTTTACCGTTCTCTTTGGCAGGGGCGCACTAAGTCTAGGGGGAGGGGCTATACCATTGAACACTACTATGACTTTACTGAACTGTTTAAAAATCTACATGCAAGTATAGAATATTTTTCTGTGTGTTTATTTAAAGGGGCGGCGATGCTAAATAAAGTATCCGCCCCTGGTGCTAAATAATTTCAAGTACGCCTCCGCTCTTCATTATATTCATACTCCATATCAGTTCCTCATTGTTTGATTATTTATGAACACCTATACATATTTTTATCTGTCTACTTCATCGTGTAAAACAAATTGATAAAGAAACCATAATGCAAGAGTATGTGAATGTTTGCTATGAGCTTCCTACAAGGTAACCAGCTGTAGTGGTGCTACATAAAAGGTAGTCCTATAGTAGATACTATAGACAGAGTTGTAGGGACAGACAATGATATCAAAATAAGAATACAAATAGCAAGAGGAGCTTTCATTGCATTTGGAAATATATGAAGATCAAGAGAAATCGGATCCAACACGAAAACAAGAATCTTCAACTCAAATGTGAAGTCAGTCCTATTGTATGGCTCTGAGACATGGAGAACAACAAAGACAGCAACCAAAAAGCTACAGACTTTCATAAATGGGTGCTTGCGTAGAATAGAGGGATTAAAATGGTATGACAAGGTTACCAACGTGGAACTGATGACAAGAACTAGACAAGTGCCAGTGGAACAAGAGATGAAAAGAAGGCGATGGCGATGGATAGGACACAGACTGAGGAAACCTGTTGATAGCATTACAAGGCAGTTCCTTGTTCTGGAACCCACAGGGAAAGAGAGGCAGAAGTAGACCAAGAAGCACATTGAGAAGAGAGCTGGAAACAGAGGTGAAAATGATGCGGAGAACGCGGAAAGAACTTGAGATGATGGCACGTGACAGGAGGACTTGGCATGTGTTTGTTGAAGGCCTATGCTCCTTTGGGAGTGGAGGGTTATGATGATGATAGCAGATACTGCCGTTGGGGAGACTTCACTATACTAGGTCCACCATCAAGAGATGGGGTAACCAGTACCCTTTATCGCTGCCCTTTCCTTCCCTAATTCAAAATCAGGTACCCATTTACATGCCTACATATGAATGTCCTCAAGGCTCCAAGCTGTGGCCCATGTCATTAGTAACTTGTACTTTTGATGTATATATTTTAAAATTAAGCTGCTTTTTTTCTTCAATTGTGCACCAATAAACTTTTTATTACACGCTTTTATTTAACTTCACTTGTATGTCACTTTCAAATCTTGCAATCGATTTTTCAATCACGTCCAGATGAGCAATAGCTCTGAAACTTGGCATAGTTGTGTATTGCCGATGACAATACAATTATCAGTCAATTATTAATAATTTAATTTTTTAATTATGACATTATGAGTAATTAAAGTTTTTCGTAAAAAAAATGTAAACAAATTAGGGACCATAATAAATTTAATTAAAAATTCACGAGGACGTAGTGTGCTTTATTTTTTTCTATGCGTAAAACTGGGCAGTACTCAAACAAGTGTCTAACTAAATCAAGGGAAACAATCCAAATTATAAAATTATGAATCAAGGGAAAGTCGAGTTCGATCTCTAGATGGCCTTCAAATTTATAAAAATGGACTGCACCAAATTAACAGGCACAAAGCCATGTAATACTGACGGTTTAAAAGAAATGGATGGCTTAAGAAATGTTAGACCAGATTAACAATAAGTAAAAATATTGTTTATATTTTAGTACGTCATAATTTTTGTAACACTAAAAAGAAGAAAATTAAAAAAATATTTTAAACACACGCTTTTAATACACTATGAACCCAAAAATAATCTCTAAAGGAGTTTATAGCTTGCAGTTAAAAAAAGTAAGCTTAAGCGCTTATCATATATTTTATCTACAAGTGTTTAATGAAATATACTACTGGACAAAAGTTAAGGGCCGCCATTCAGTTTAGACAAGGTTTATATAATTCTTCGTGAGCAGGGTCGATTTTCCAAATGTCCGGTAGCTTGAAATCTCTCAAGAAAACCACATTTTACTCGAAAACATAAAACTGATGGACCTGAAGTTATTTGATGATAAAATTCAAGTCTTCCGCCTCAGCGCCCCCAATCATGAACACCATCTTTACTTGGACTATGTTTACTACTACACCTCTATACGTCCATATTTCAGTTCGTTGTGAAAACGTTTACTTTTCTCTTTGGCGGGGGGGGGGGGGGGGGGACTAAGTCTAGGGGGAGGGGCTATGCCATTGGACACTACTATGACATTACTGTACTGTTTAAAAATCTACATGCAAGCATAGTATTAGTAAATTTTTCTGTGTGGTTATTTAAAGGGGTGGTTGTGCTAAATAAAGGATCCGCCCCCTGGTGCTAAATAATTTCAAGTACGCCTCTGCTCTTCATTATATTCATACTCCATATCAGCTCCTCATTGATTGATTATTAATGAACACCTATACATATATTTATTTGTCTACTTCATCGTGTAAAACAAATTGATAAAGACACCACTACTGCAAGAGTATGTGAATGTTTGGTATGAGCTTCCTACAAGGTGACCAGCTGTAGCGGTGGCTACATAAAAGGTAGCCATATAGTAGATACTGCCGTAGAGGAGTAAAGTGTTAGAGACTTCACCACACTAGGTCCACCATCCAGAGTTGGGGTAACCAGTTCCCTTCCTGGCTTCCCTTTCCTTCCCTAACTCAAAATCAGGTACCCATTTACAGCTGGGCAGACTAGAGCGTGTCGATACCGTGATTCAAAGCCGGCACCCTTGCCGCGATAGACCAGTGCTCTTACCACACTATCAATCGGACGCTCTGGAAGCCACGAAGAGGAATATTATGATAATGATAATACTGACATATGCAAATAACCTCCCGTGATGATTAGACGCTCATCTCCCCTTGCCCACACCTACATATTCGAATAAGTTAAATATATCTAAAACAGGGACAAGTTGTCACAACAATCAAACTGTAGATCACTTGCAGGTAAAGCCACGTCTATGTCATACCTGATCAACAGTCTATGGAATGTAGTCGGTACCATGGAAAAATGAGAAAAATCAATGAAAATGTGAAGAAATATGATAATGAAATTGTGAAGTTTTGAAAAATGAAATATGTGAATGCATTTAATTAAAAGATGAATGAAATGAACGATCTAACTAATTAACTAGTATTAAGTAAGTATAATAATTAAGTTAATGTAAACGTGGATATGATCGTGTGTGCTGTCTGTAGCATTGTGTAAAACTGATTAACTATAGTTACTGAGTGTCATCAATGATAGGTTCATCTTACTATTTGTAATTTTAGCACGTTATTGTCACATAATTGGTTAAACTTAAAAAAAAAATTTTCAAATGGCGAAGTTCTCCATAGGCGTATCGAATCGATTCTTTCTTCTGTGAGATTTCTTTTCATATGCTGTCTCTTGAATGTCACAGTCTCTGAGCCCCAACATTTTGAAGTTCGGTTGCTGGAATAGGAAATATGATCTTTTTACAGTTCTGCATACCAGTCATTTTGTGAAGGCTTGCCATTAAAATCTGACAAAGAGTCTTATACTGTTTATCTGAGATACTGGTTGATTTGGTTCATTTACCGCATACGTCATGACTGTCCGGAAATCAGAACCTGTGTACTGTTCATAGATCTTGATGTTGTGTGAAACGATTTGAATGTGTTCACACAAAACGTCTTTTATCATGACTTCAAATGACTTGAGTTGTTTCTCTTGGTCACTGGGTCGCAGCAATGTCAGATCCTTGAGAATCGGGCATTTCTGTCTGTGTACATCTAGACAGAACGTCTGCAAGCACATTGGACTTGCCCTCAATAGGTCGAATAATATAGTCATATATTTGCAAATTAATTGCATAACGTGCGACTCGTGCGTTTTTCATGTTGGAATTTTGAAGGAACGACAGGGCCTTCTGGTCTGTCTCAATGATGAAACGAGAACCCAGAAGGTAACGCTGAAGCTTTGTGACAGCCCATATGATCGCGAGAAGCTCGCGCTCAATAATTGGATATCTTGTTTCTGTCTTTGTGAGCTTTCTAGACACATACATCACAGGATGAAGCATTTTATCTACTTCTTGCATCAAGGAGCCACCAATACCGTACATCGAAGCGTCTGTCCTGAGAATAAATGGGAGATGAGGATCAGGGAGTTTTTAAATTGGTGCACATGAAAAGTAATGCTTTAAATGGACTAGAGCTATGCTGCAGGCCTCCGTCTAGACAATTCTATTAGGGGAGCCTTTTGTAGTTAACTCAGACAGAAATGACGTAACTGAAGACAAATGAGGCATAAATTTATTGTAGAACTGTACAAGGCCGAGAAGACTCCGCACCTGCTTCTTAGTCTTAGGAATCGATAGGTTAAGAATATTCGAGATAGTTTTATCCTCAGTTTTCATAAATCCATGGCCTACTCTGTGACCTAGGAAAGAAATTTCCTTGAAACCTATGTGAACTTTCGAAGGATTCGCTGTCAGATTATTAGAGCGAAGAATTTCGAGAAGAGATTTCAATCCAGAAACATGTTCGTCCCAAGAGTTATGGAACAAACAAATGTCATCTATATAAGAGATGATATCAGACCTATGAGAAAATAGTTTCCTCATCATCCTGACAAAAGTCGCTGGTGCGTTTACCAAGCCAAAGCACATGAAATTCCACTGAAAGAGACCCTTAGTGGTGGCGAAAGCAGTGAAAGGTTTTGCTTTTTCAGTGAGCGGTATTTGCCAATATCCTTTGGCTAGGTCAAATTTGCTAAAGTAGGTTGCTTTAGAAAGTTTTGACAGTAAATCGTCAAGAATTGACATAGGTTCTGCGTCAGACTCCGTTATGGAATTGAGTTTACGAAAATCCATGCATAATCTAATATTGTTATCTTTCTTCTTGATTATCACCATTGGGAAAGAATAAGCCGACTCTGAGGGTGCAATAATGTTAAGCTGTAACATTTGACTTAATTCTTTTTCAACTGATCCTGAAAGTGGAAAGGGATAGGGTAAGGTTTTAATTTAATAGGTTTGTGATTTGTGAGTCTAATATCGTGAGTGATTATAGAAGTTCTGCCTGGAATATTAGTCAGAACTTGCTGATATGACTCTAGAATAGAAAGAATTTGAGATTGTTGTTCACTGGATAGATCCGGACAAATAGATACATTTACCCATGATTCTGTCGGATAAAGAGACATGACAGGAAGTTGCAAAGGTACATCGTGAAAAGAAGTGGGTTCTTCTTAAATCACCGATAATGAAGAGTAAGATGTAGAATGATCAGTGGATACTTCATTAACAGCATCTAAGATAGGCTTGAGATATTCAGGTCTATCATGGAATTGTTTGAGCATGTTGATGTGAAAGGTTTTATTCTTGCCTTTCACGTCCAGAATGTAATCAACATCGGTCAATTTTGAAATAATTTCATATGGACCACTCCACGAAATGAGAAGGCTATTCTCTCTCGTTGGTAGCAGGACGTAAGCTTTGTCCCCAGGAAGTAATTTCCTTAGCTTTTTCCAACGGTTTTGAAGAGATCTAGCTTTTTCTTTTGCCTTTTCAGATGAATCAGTCGCTATTTGCCAAGCGTCTATAAGTGTCTTTCGTAGATTCATCACATACTCATACGATGACTGGCATTCCTGAGTCATATCCGAACCTGTAAGTAATTGTTTTATTATCGACATGGGTCCTCGTGGTGGAGCACCATACATGAGCTCAAAAGGTGAGAACCCAGTGTGTTCGTTTGGAACTTCCCGATAAGCGAACAGCACTGCTGGGAGCACTCTATCCCAGTCTTGTGGATACATCGTGGTCACCTTCCCCAGTAGTTGTTTTAACGTTTTATTTAGCCGTTCTACCATGCCATTGGACATAGGATGATAAACAGAGCTAAGCGATCTATCAGTATTACATAGTTTCATGACATGCGACATGACATCTGACACAAACTGTGTTCCTCTATCTGATAAAATATTGTCAGGGAACCCCACTTTCGTAAAAATGAGGAACAGTGCATCAGCCACATCGGTGGTAGCAATAGGTTTAAGAGGTATTGCCTCAGGCCACCTGGTGCACATATCAATACAGGTGAGGACATATCTATGACCTCTGGCTGACGGAACTGACAGTGGACCTATTAAGTCTATGGCCATTTTTTCGAATGGTCGCACCGAAATATCAGCAGCCTGTATAGGTGCATTATGGTAAGCCCCCTTTGTAGCCACTTGTTGGCATATCTTGCACGAACGACAAAATAATTTGACATCCCTGACTACTCCAAGCCAATAAAAATGCCGTAAGACTCTATATTTCGTTCTAGCAAAGCCCATGTGGCCTGCACAGTTTGTATCATGCGCATGTCTGAGAATGTTAGGTCGGACATTGGTTGGTACCATAATTTGCTGCTGTACAGATGTAGCATCTCTAGCATTACGAATTAATATGTCATTTTTAATTGTATACCAAGGTTGTGACCTTTCTGAGCAATCAACATCATCTGATTTTACCAATTTAAAAAATCTTTTTAAAGAATTGTCATTCTTTTGCATATCAATAAATGATGTCTTCGTTAACATCGGCATAAGATGTTGATCGTCCTCCTTGTCATGATTGTTAATCATTTCTTCTTCCTCTTGAGCCTGTGCTTGTGCTCTTGTAATGACCATATTAGCGTGTAGTATATGCTGACGTTCCCAGATTTCTATATCTTGGAGTGAACACGCTTTTATACCTACAATATTGCCCATGATTATGTCAGCAATTGGTTCCTGTAATAAACATGCCTTAATTTGACCTGAGAAAAATGGAGTATCAATGTGCACAATGGCCACCAGATATAATTCCACCGTGCCACCAAATAGGACACATTTTACATTCTCCCCGGTACAGCAAGATGGGTCTACCAAAGATTTGCGTACCCCAACAGTTGTGCAACCTGTATCACGCAAGACTGAAACTAGTTGATTATTTAAAAAACCGCTGTTAAACATTAGTGAGCCTTTCCCATCATGAGAGACTAATGCAGGTAACAATGCGGGCACAGGATGACCACAGGAAAGTCTGGAGACCACATCCGGCTGAAACAAAGTGCTGCATTCTAAACACTTTGATGGATTAAATAAATCAGCCGCACACGCATTTGCAATATTTGTGTTTTCCCCATTGGGATTAACTGCTCCTGTGTTACTACTCGTATTATGACTCCAGTTCGAGTTTTTTCGATCCATGCTCCGAGAGCGATTAAAGTTGTTATTACCCCGGTAATAATTCCGACTCTCTCTCCCATTCTGAGGATTGTTAGAATGCTGAGGACACGTACAACCTGGACAGTGTTGAGATGGAGGAGAGTTTTGATTGTTCTTTGTATAATAGGATCTGTCTCCTCTGTTCATGTAGGTATTGTCAGATCTACGCCATCCTCTGTTAGATTGAAAGTAACCCTGTGATGGTCTATTTCCATCAAAATATCGTTGGGAGTTTCTCTGATTGTGATAAGGTTGATTGCCAAAATTGTACCGTCCTCGGAAAGATCCACTATTTCGGTCATTATTCCTGCCAAAATTTCGATCCATACTTTGCGATCGAGCTCTAGGGTTGTTTATCTGCACCGAATGAGCTGATGCAACAGGTAGTGCCTCTTTGATAGCAGAGTTGTTTACACTCTTCCCTGGGTGTGCCGTCATAAATTGACGCCCTAACAACTCAAGGGATTGTAACGATTCTGGCTTCCGTTCATGTAAATAGGCCAAAAAATCAGGGCTAATGGAGGAAAGTACTTTGTCTCTCAAAATAAGGTCCATCAAGTCCTCATATGTATGTTTGATTTTTGCCAACTCAATCCAACGATTGAAGCATAACTTTATAGTTGAAATGAACTCACTAAAGTCCTTGTTGCTTTCGGGTGTGAGTTTTTTAAATCTTAGCCTGTACCCATTCTCGTCTAATTGATACTTTCTTAAAAGTAATGTTTTAGCTGCCTCATAAGATTTTATGTTTTCCTCATCCATTGTTGACACAGCTGTCAATGCTTCACCTGTCAGTAATGACATTAAATGTATCACCCATGATGATTTTTCCATTTTGTATTCCTCACATACTGTCTGGAATCGGTTTAGGAAGCACGAAATATCGTCTATATTTTGATTAAATTTAGGTAAGTGAAGTTTAAATGATGAAGCATGTTCTCTCTTGGCAGAACCTGCACCTTCTTGATTACTCTGTTTATTACTAGCTTCTAATTTGAGTCTATCCAACTCTAGAGAAGCCATCTTTTCTTCATGCAGAAATTGGGCTTTCTTAGCCTCTAAATCTATTTCATCTTGTCTTTTCTTTTCTGCCATTTCCTCTTGTCTTTTCTTTTCTTCAAATTCTTCTTGTCTTTTCTTTTCTGCCATTTTTTCTAACTGAATTCGTTCATCTTTTTCGATCTCTCTCATTCTTGCTCTCTCATCTCTTTCCAGTTTCTTTTCTTCTCTTTCCAGTTGCTCCATGGCAAATTCTTTAAGCTCCTGGCCTTGCATTCCCATATCTTTACCTAGCTGGATAAAATGCTCCAGACTAGACATTTTGTAAGTTTAAGTATATATATATTTATAAGTTACTTAGTCTGAATATGAATACGGGTACTGATGAGCGATAAACAGCACCAATGCCAATTCGTTAAAATTCAATACTCTGCAAATGTGACCTAGCAAGTAATCAATGCAAAAAAAAAATTAGTGTCGTACACTATAAGACAGAACACGTAGTACAATAGTGAAGCAACAGAAGAAAATACTAAGGTGTAGAAATAAAAAAGATAATGTTTGAAATGTCTGCTTACACTATAAGGTTAGACTAAACAAGACGAATTTACAACGTAAAATCCATATATTAACATAATGATAGATAGAGAAGACCAACAGTAGACGTACAAAAATGCAGAAAAACTAAATAAAAAAAAACAGTCGACAAATACACACAACAGTGAAAAAACAGGACAGAACGTCTATAACATGGGAGCCGCGGTAGCATAGTGGTTAGTGCACTGGCTTCCTAGCGCAGTGGTCTATGGTTCGATCCCCAGATGAGGCGGGAATTTTTTAGGCCACAAACGGCTCCTGGGTCGACCCAGCCCCAAATGGGTACCAGAGCAACTCTGGGAAGGTTAAGGCGGCCGGCGTGATGCCGACCACATCACCCCTAGTGTGCCGACGGTCAAGATAATATGGGCCTAACACCATATTCCCAATATGCCTCAATGGGCGTGTAACGGGTTCCTTTACTTTTTTTTTTAACGTCTATAACATAAAGTAAATATAGTATATTCACAAAGAGCGCTTTCCACACAGCATTTTGAGCCGGGCCTCTTTGAGAAAATATTACATAAATTTCCCTACTGACACCCTTGATTGCCGACCCGTCCGAAGATGAGATGTAATTCTGCTTATCAAGGTCACACACCGACCTCCCTTCCAACCACAACAAACATAAAACAGATAAACAAAAAGGCTCTACTATAGAATTGTGTAAGACTAAGGCTACAACAACCTAGTCCACTTATCTTTTTGTGATCCTTCCTCCGAAGAATACATGCACGTGACAGTATTGTTGCCTCCAACATATGCAACAAGTAGAGCGAAATTTCATCGATGCAGACTGCTTCCGCATGTAGAACTAGCCATCTTGTTTCACTGGTTGAATGACTGTACTTCGTCTTGGCTGCAGAAATTTTGTTTGATTACTTTAATTTTTCCTGATGAATCCAACCTGGAACTGCGTAGAGTGATGATAACTTCCTTCTCAAAGATGTTGATGAAGAAAATACGAACTTCTATTGGTAAAGTTCAGCAAATATTATGATTGAAGTGTGCTATTTACTCTTTAAGTTTCTTCTTGTCTGCCCTAGTTTGAAGAAAACTGGTTGGCATAGTTTGCGCAAAAATTTCAATTGCTTTCCGATACTGTAAAATTCGTCGATGTGGCTAGGGACAGTAGTATCGTTTAATAAAATCTTGTATGTAGAACGAAATCCCGTGTATACCTGGCCACCAATTTATACTGTTACCTTATACTTATTGAAGGCTATTGGGTAACGAGTATATTAATGTGCTGCACTGGTCTTGTAAGGTATTTTGATATAATAGACAATAGTCTAAACAGTAACGTGACGAATCGCCAACTTGAATAATCTTGATCAACAGCTTGTTGTACGTTTTATAATATTTAATATGTCACGATACAACATAAGTGTACTTCACTTCTTTTGAGAGCATATGATGATCTGACGTTACATCAGAAATACAAATGTGTTCAGTGGCAGACATAAGCAATAATGTCGTTGTGCCGGATTAAAGTCAGAATGTCTATGTCTTGTCTATGACGCCTTCATACTTTTACAAATCCGTATTTCTTCAAATCACTTACTGTCCATCTCCTTAAGCCACATACAATCCGGCACACATCATAATGAATTGAGTCAATTATCCTGACTCTGAAATATACTACTCGTCAAAAGTCAAGGGCCACCCTATTATTTTCAATACACTTTTATATAAGCGCATAGAATGATTAAATGAAGGAAGTTTTTAGTAAAAATGGGTGCAATATCTTCTTCTGACAGCCCTCTATGCACGTTAAGCATAAAAACAACTCACCGACAACCATGGTGATCACGTGCAATTTGGTTTGCTGACCATAAATTCACATTTTTAATCTGTTTTTTCAAACTTCCGTACAACCAAACAGGTGAAGTAATCGTGCTGATTGACATTCCACGTGCAATGGCGACTTTTCGTGAACAGAGTTCACTCTTAATTTGTTTTACAATCAGCACAATTAGGGTAGTTTCATCGCTTGCAAAAACTATGCCACCGAGAAGAAGTCTTGACACCTTACAAAGAATGAGGGCTATAGCGTGGGTTGAAAGTGGTTTATCTGTCCGTGAGGTTGCTAGACGGCTTGCAGTGTCACACTCTACTATCCAAAGAATTTTGGAGAGATTTCAGGATACAGGAAGTGTGGAGGATCGCCACCGGCCAGGTCGCCCTAGATGCACCAATAGACATGATGACCGGTACCTCTCGTCGTCAGCCCTGCGCCATCGAACAGTGACTTGTTCCACTCTAAGATGTCAGCTGAGACAAACTGTAAACGTTAATGTCAGTCAAAGCACCATTCGCAGACGTTTACATGAATTTGGACTGGCTGCTCGACGTCCTGCAGTCAGAATCGCTCTTACTACTGCTCATCGCAAAGCCCGTGTTGCTTGGTGTCGCGAGCACATCCGATGGATAAGGCAACAATGGAGTCAAGTTCTCTTCACTGATGAATCTCGCTTCACTGTATCATTCAATGATGGCAGGATTCGAGTTTGGAGACGACCAGGAGAACGATTTACTGATGACACAATTCGAGAGGTGGATCGTTATGGTAGGGGTTCTGTCATGGTCTGGGGAAGCTTCTACAGACACGGCAGGACCCCACTCTACATCATCCAAGGCAACTTGACCGGCCCAAGATACCAGAACGAAATCTTGAGACCAATTGTTCAGCCTGCTCTGGAGGCCATAGGTGGTAATGCCATCCTCCAAGACGATAACGCTCGACCCCATCGAGCTCGTGTGGTGAATAAGTTTATTCAGTAACATGGGATCATCAGGATGGCGTGGCCAGCTCATTCACCTGACCTTTCTCCGATTGAGCACCTCTGGGATGTCCTTGGTCGAAGATTGTCAACAAAGCACCCCCTGCCAATGGATGTTGCACAGCTGACTGCATTTCTGCTTCAGGAATGGCAAGCTGTTCCTCAGGATACTCTTCGGACCCTTGTGGACTCGATGCGTCTACGTTGTCTTGAATGCCTTGCTGCAAACGGTGGTCATACCCGATTTTGAAATTCTATTTGTCCAATATCTATCATGAGACTTTTGAAAAGGTTGGTGACACACTTCACAGCTTCATTGCGTTTGAATGTGTTTCCATTTCTTTACGTGACATGTCAATTTGGTATTCAATAAATGCCGTTTTGACTGATACCAATTGCGTTTATATCAGATTTGTTTTATGGTTTCAACGAAGGTTTTTCTAAGTGGCCCTTGACTTTTGACGAGTAGTATATTTTATAACAATAAACACTGGTCTGTCGCTCTCACATAAATATCCGTACACTTTGAAACACACCAGCCAAACTCAACTGCCCTTAACTCTAACCTTCGTTCTCCCGCAGCAGACCCTGTCCACGTCATACGCTAAATACCTGTGTCACCCACATTCCACAACTCGCACGCTTTTACACTCGAAGCGTTTACGCGTTCTGCTCCGTTGCGCACAGTGATGAATTACCAGCCTGTGAGCAAAGTGAGAGGTAACATGCCAATGGAACAAGAGTTGAGAAGAAGACGCTGGTGATGGATAGGACACACATTGAGGAAACATGTTGATAGCATTACAAGGCAGTCCTTGTTCTGGAGATCCATAACTCCTTGTCCTTTTTTCTTGGTTTCCATCGAAGCCAGGATTTCTAATTTTGTTTTCCTTATCTCCTCCACCAGCTGCTGTTCTTTCTTCATATCCTCTACCAGCTGCTCTTCTTTCTTCATCTCCTCCACCAGCTCTTCTTTCTTCATCTCCTCCACCAGCTCTTCTTTCTTCATCTCCTCCACCAGTTCTTCTTTCTTCTTCTCATCCACCAGCTCCTCTTCTTTCTTCATCTCCTCCACCAGCTCTTCTTTCTTCATCTCCTCCACCAGCTCTTCTTTCTTCTTCTCATCCACCAGCTCCTCTTCTTTCTTCATCTCCTCCACCAGCTCTTCTTTCTTCATCTCCTCCACCAGCTCTTCTTTCTTCATCTCCTCCACCAGCTCTTCTTTCTTCTTCTCATCCACCAGCTCCTCTTCTTTCTTCATCTCCTCCACCAGCTCTTCTTTCTTCATCTCCTCCCCAAGCTATTCTTTCTTCTTCTCATCCTCCAGCTCCTCTTCTTTCTTCATCTCCTCCACCAGCTCTTCTTTCTTCTTCTCATCCACCAGTTCCTCTTCTTTCTTCATCTCCTCCACCAGCTCCTCTTCTTTCTTCTTCTCATCCACCAGCTACTCTTCTTTCTTCATCTCCTCCACCAGCTCTTCTTTCTTCATCTCCTCCACCAGCTCCTCTTCTTTCTTCTTCTCATCCACCAGTTCCTCTTCTTTCTTCATCTCCTCCACCAGCTCTTCTTTCTTCATCTCCTCCACCAGCTCCACTTCTTTCTTCTTCTCATCCACCAGCCCCTCTTCTTTCTTCTTCTCATCCACCAGTTCCTCTTCTTTCTTCATCTCCTCCACCAGCTCTTCTCTTCTTTCTTCATCTCCTCCACCAGCTCCTCTTCTTTCTTCATCTCCTCCACCAGCTCTTCTTTCTTCATCTCCTCCACTAGCTATTCTTTCTTCTTCTCATCCACCAGCTCCTCTTCTTTCTTCATCTCCTCCACCAGCTCTTCTTTCTTCATCTCCTCCATCAGCTCTTCTTTCTTCTTCATCTCCATCAGTCCTCTTTCTTCTTCTCATCCACCAGCTCTTCTTTCTTCATCTCCTCTACCAGCTCTTCTTTCTTCTTCTCATCCACCAGCTCCTCTTCTTTCTTCATCTCCTCCACCAGCTCTTCTTTCTTCTTCTCATCCACCAGCTCCTCTTCTTTCTTCATCTCCATCAGCTCTTCTTTCTTCTTCTCATCCACCAGCTCCTCTTTTTTCTTCATCTCCTCCATCCGCTCTTCTTTCTTCATCTCCTCCATCAGCTCTTCTTTCTTCTTCTCCTCCACCATCTCTTCCTTCTTCATCTCCTCCATCAGCTCTTCTTTCTTCTTCTCATCCACCAGCTCCCCTTCTTTCTTCATATCCTCCACCAGGTCTTCTTTCTTCTTCTCATCCACCAGGTCCTCTTCTTTCTTCATCTCCTCCACCAGCTCTTCTTTCTCCTTCTCCTCCACCAACTCCTCTTCTTTCTTCATCTCCTCCATCAGCTCTTCTTTATTCTTCTCATCCACCAGCTATTCTGTCTTTTCTCATCCACCAGCTCTTCTTCTTTCTTCATCTCCTCCACCAGCTCTTCTTTCTTCTTCTCATCCATCAGCACCTCTTCTTTCTTCATCTCCTCCATCAGCTCTTCTTTATTCTTCTCATCCACCAGCTATTCTGTCTTCTTCTCATCCACCAGCTCTTCTTCTTTATTCATCTCCTCCACCAGCTCTTCTTTCTTCTTCTCATCCACCAGCTCCTCTTCTGTAGTGGGTTTAGATGTTAAGACAGGATGTTGTTAAGAAATCCTAGTGTACTGAATGAGGTCAGTTGTGAAGGTCCCTGAATATAATAAAGATTATAGTAATTTTCCAGGGCACCTTGCTATTCCCACCACTATGATCTCATTCAGACTTATTCTAGATAGACTGGAAGATGACTACGTTTGGTGTCTAGGGTTATGAAATGTTAGTGTAGGGTTGCATTCACTAACTAAACATATAAACAATTCCACAGTTATTTTATTAACCAATACAACACAACAATACCACGACAATCACATACGAACTACACTTTAAAAGACTATCTTTAGTAAGTCAGTGGTGAAATTTTAGGTAAATTTGATTTTTACAATTTAATGTCCTGATTCTATTTGTCTTAAATCAGGACTGAAAATCACAAGTGAAATTATAAACATTAATTATATCAACAATTTACTCAATGGATCTTCTGACCCTAATATACATAGCATTATTTTAAAAAAATGTAGTTGTATTTTCTAACTGAGGTGACTTCTATTATATGCTGGTGGATTGTGTGTGCATCATCATCTCTGTCTATTGTTTGTACATTACTGTGGGCACTGATAACAGGCTATGTTATTAATCCCAGTCTCTTATTTTAACAATGTTTTAGGGTTGAGCAATCAGGTGCCAACACAGGCACATATCTGTTTGAAAAGATGTAGGACTCTTCTTGCACTGCGCTGAAAGAAATTCCTCAGCTCCCACTTCTTCTGAGATGCTGCTGGTCTATAAACTAAACTGTCCCCACAAATGTCAGGACTTTGGCCGGAATAGATTGGTCCACCTTTGTCTGGCACCAGTCATTGACAGCAACTCAAAACCTCTGAAAGCAGAAGGATATGCCTCCTTTGTAATCAACAGTCTACAATAACCTTCCACAACCATTACAGGCACAGTACAAACAAACATACCAGATCAGCTCTTTACGACAATCCACTCCACCAGTTTCTTTTAATGTGACCAGTTATACCAATATTCTTTTCCCCTACTAGTCACAACGCCTCTGCAATTCTAGCAATAATCTGTTTTTCCATACAATAGGAGAGGTGTTATGCTTCTGATAGTAATCATACATAATTTCGTTGGTATAAACCTCTCTGATAGTCTTTCATAGGCTGGATCAATCTCTAGACTCTGTTTTGAGTCTGCCATAGACTCACTTACTTACAGTCGTATGCTAACATTTCACATACATATTTTAATTTGAATAAAAGGTTAATAAAGTCAAGCTTACCACATTCAAGGAAATATAAACAAGTAACGATGAATGAATATGGCACATTTTCATCCCTGCCTCTGTTCAGGCTGCTTTAAATTGTAGTTTTATTAACACAAAAGCACAGGTGTGCTCATCGCTTCTTGCTGCTCTTACAAATTTTGAAAAATGGCAGTGAAACCAAGCTGCTTTCTTGCCAATATCGCAAGCTCTACCCAATCGGGCCTTGTTTACAGGAAGTTTGAAAAATAAATGCGTTTCCCCTACCAACTATGGCTGTATTTTTAGTTCGACCACTAAGGTTTTGCCTTACATTTTATTACAGCCAATCAAATCTTATCTAACTTGTTGGCCTGATTTCCCCAAAGCAGTGTTTTCCAAACATGCCATAAAAAAAATTAAGCAGATATGATCTTGTGCTGTCAGTCAACCTCCCTATAGTATTTTGGCTATAATTTGTTAATTAATAGACTATTTGGTTAACTAAATACATATTCTTTGTCAGCAAGTCCTAAGGTACCCGAATATATAAGTTTAATGGGGCTAAGTGGTTTCGTTCAAAATATGTATTTTCTAGGATAGTCGTGTATTTTCTGTTACCACGCGTTCCCTTCTATTTGATGGGATGTCTCATGTAATTACGACTAAAATTACGTCTTTCCTAATAAGAGCTAAAGTCGTTTTAGTGACACGTGTCGTCTGCATGCTCTAACTGTTTCGTCGTATTTTTGGGAATCGCCCTTAGGTATAGGCTTTTCGAGTTGTTTTATTTTCAGAAACGATGTTAGACGCGATGCATTTATTACACTCTCTCCCCCCTTTTCTATATATATTATATCACCAAGGCCATTATTGTTAGAACCTTGAGAAAAATCTGTACGTTTATCTAGGTCAATTTTGAAAATACAGTACCCTTCATTCGGCTTAGCAAAACCTGCATAATATATGGCGTTGGCGAAAACGAAGCTGGAATCAATTTTTACTTTCTATCTTATTTCACGTTATGCACTATCTTATTATATTATAATTTAGATATTGTATTTAGAATTCTATCACACATTTCCCCACTTTAGAACAGACTACCATATGTCAGTTCATAATTCGAAATACACATAGATAAATTTATTCAGTATGCTTATTGACTATTCTGATTTTCATCGCATGGGTGTCTACTTAAAAAGTCTGCACCTATGTTTTCTGAGCCGGGGATATATTGTATGTTAAACTGGTATGGCTGTAACAACAACGACCAACGCAATAATCTAGCATTTTCATGCCTAGCTTGTGACAGAAATACGAGTGGTTTATGATCTGTCTGGATCTTAAATGATTTTCCATAGAGATAAATCTGGAATTTTTTTACACCCCAAGATGACAGCGAGACATTCTTTTTCACTTGTTGAATATTTTTGTTCTGCTGTCTTCAACTTATGGCTAGCATAAGCAACTGGGGTTAATTTCCCATCAAGTGAATTTGACTTTTGTAATAGAGCTGCCCCCAATCCGACGTTACTCGCATCCGTTCTCAAAACAAGCTCTTGACTTAAGTCAGGCAATTTCAAGATGGGCCTGCTTGTGAGCTTTTCCTTCAATTCTTGATAAGCTAATTCCCACTGTGCCGTCCACGTAATCTTATCAGATTGACCTTTGCGAGTTAAATCAGTCAATGGAGCACATATGGAGTTAAAGTTTTTAATATACTTTTGGTAGAAACCAGATAATGAGACGAAAGATCTCACATCTTTTTTTGTCTGGGGTCTCGGAGCTTTTTTCAACTTCTCCAAGTTCTTGGGGTCAGGGGTCATATTTCCCTGAGATACTGTGTGTCCCAAGAATTCAAGCTCTTTACATCCAACACAACATTTTGTCGGTCTGGCGGTCAAATTTGCCTCTCTAAGTCGATCAAACAACATATTCAGAGAGTTAATGTGTTCCTCAAATGTTTCAGTAGCTATGATGATATCATCCATGAAATTTGTGATGCACGGATTTTTCAGGGGATCCAACAATTTTCTCATCATTCTAGAGAACACACTTGGGGCATTTTTCAACCCAAATGGCAACATATTAAATTCATAATGTCCGTCCGAGGTGCTGAAGGCTAAATAAGGTGTAACTTCAGGCCTTACTGGAATCTGATAGTAGCCTTTGCTCAGATCCACCTTAGAGAAATATTTAGCTTTATTCAGCCTGGCAAACAGCTGATTTGTATCAGGTAAGGGATCCACCTGACTTTCGGTGACAGCATTCAGTTTCCTGTAATTTATACACAGCCTGTGTTCTCCAGAGGGTTTTCTTAACATAACTACACTGGAGCTGTAAGGAGACTCACTGTGTGAGATAATCCCTTCTCTCAACAGATAATCTATCTCCTCCTTCAATGATTTCTCTTTAGCGAAAGGAATCGAATAGGCCCTCATACAGATTGGTGTTGGGCCTGTAAGTTTCATATCATATGCCAATAAGTTTGTATGCCCCGGTCGGTCTGCTAGCACATCTGTATGATTATCTAGAACCTGTTGAACTCTCTCCCTCTGATTTTTTGTTAAATGTGTACTGACTTTTACCTGCGCAGCGGTCTCACAGGGATGTAAGGGATATTCATGAGAGGTGAGTGGTTCCTTTTTCATTTCCATTGCAACAGACAAGGTCAGTAAATGTGTCTCTTCCTGGTTTTCTCTTTCCAAATATTTCTTCAGGAGATTCACATGATAGATTTTCTCTTTCCCCTTCTTATCTATCTTATAATTTGTTCTAGACACCTTCTCTAGAACCGTATATGGACCTTGCCATCCAATTTGCAACTTGTTACTGCTGCTGGGTAAAAGAAGAAGCACCTTCTCCCCCACAGCTAAGTCTCTATCCTTCGCTTTCTTATTGTAATAGGCAGCATGCTTTTTCCTGGCTTGTCTCAAATTTTCATTGGCAAGTTTCCAGCCAGTTTTAAGACGAGTGGTCAGCTCGTTCACATATTGATATGAGGAAGTAATATTTTCTTCTGTCTTTTCATCGGTCCATGTCCTTAACAAAGTTACATATGGACTTTTAAGTTTACATTCTTATTTTTCATGGCACATGTCAGGTCCTTTACATTAGAAGCCTTGTTATGAGGACTTTTCTTCCTAGAATCATCACTCACAAATCGTCCACTACCAATTTTTCTCTTGGGGTTTTCTCCCCACTTTAAATTCCTTGTGAGAGATCTCCTCCCTCTTTTATCTTCACCCAGTTCACATAAGTCCGACCGAGGGATTGTCAGCTTATTCTGGGGTAGAACACTTCTTTGTACTCGCTGCATAGTGGCCATGTTAATACATTTAAGTGAAGACTGTGTGTGAAAAGGGGGCTCCCATTCCACTTTGTCTACATCAGCGGTGGCCAAACTACGACCCGCGGGCCAGATCCGGCCCGCCAACCAGTTTTGACTGGCCCGCCAACCTGTTTTGGCCGGCCTCTTATTGTTGATTGAAGCCACACTCTTCACAATGAAATAACACACAAATGTATGTTTGAAATAAATAATTACATGTCATATTACAAGTTACAAAACAAATTAAAACAACAGATTCATTAAATTTTTTTTAACAGTAATTTCAGTTCGAAGACTGGTATACATGTCTTGGCAGATGTGCAGTACAGTAGTTTGCCGTTGCTTTCTGTACGTGGTTCATTATATATGTAAAACTAAATATCAGTCAATACAGCAATAGACGGTAGACAGCATTAGAATGATGAGTCAGATGCATGTTATATTTCAAAGTGCTGTAAATGTAGTCAGGTGAAAAACTCCATCCTTTTCTATAACAGCCAGGAGATAACCAGATGTATGAGATCAGTTCACTCTCCTTAGTTAGACTTCAGCAAGACAGACACGTCTGCCGAAGTATAAATAATGTCCTCAAAAATATCCTCTAGATAATAAAGGTTTTTCAAACCTAGTTCATTTAACAAAGTAGCAAGTAATGGTCCTTGGTACCTGCATCAACCGATGCAGTACAATACAGCGACATGTGAGCTAGGAAAACATCTCGTGACGACGACTTTCGAAGACAGGCGATGAACCAGAAATCGTTCACGACCAAAAATCGATAGAGTTAATGAAAATGTTAATTTACCTTGCCTTCCGGAAATACACAGAAATATTATGCCTCCCGGCATGTGCAAATACACTAGAGGTATTATCTCGAATAAACGAAATATCCATAAGAGGACTCTCACATTCCTGACAGAACAAAAAAAATAGCGGAGATCCCCTCTTCAACGAGGCATCTCTTTCGCCATTCCAAATCGCTCACTCCACTAGTGGTGGGCGGAAACCGATCGACCAAGAAGCAAGACAAGTCATGCGCAGTCCAGCGCAAAATGACCACAGCTCAAACTTAACTGCATTCGATACCAACGCGAGAAGACAAATGCTTACCGAGAAAAGTGACTATAAATTTCAAGCAGTTGTTGCCCTTGCGTTATAAAATAGATATTGAAATAAAACGATGTTGCGAGAATTTATCACGCAACATATCACCACCTCCTCCCGATAAAAAAAATGTGGAACATATTTTTTTTTTCAATATCAAAGAGCATGCGATAAGCGGCTCAAAACGCACGAATTATGCGCTGATAATTAACTAAATTGCCAAACAATAGGCTAATTATAGAGTGTCTGGTGAGGATATACCTCAACAGAAAAATAAATATGTCTCAAAAAATATTCACATCGGGGAGGTGTCACCAACACACATCACGTTAGCATGTAAACACAATATACGTAGGCAAGTTACTATAATCATCATTAAACAGCATACTCTAATATTGTCTTTAAAAATGGATGTACAAATCTGATAGGAAAATTTAAATAGTACATTCTTTGACATGTAATGACATAAGTACATAGTAAAGTTAAACTACATGACGATCCAGGACATCTGCTCTGGTATTCCGAGGGTAAGTACACAATCTAGAACTCGTCATGCTTGATACTAGTAAGGTAAGTCCTCAGCTCAACAATGACATTCTGAGAAAGTACAAGCAATATAATGCTAATTAATAACTAATATGCTTCATAAGGTACAATACCTTATTAATAATTGTGGCTGTTTAGTAAACTAACGGCCCTTATATTAACTACTCAGTCCTCCTCTATCATTTACAAAAACGAACAGAAGAAGATGATAACAAAGCACGATAGTGTGTACATATAAAGTGAGTACAGATGTGCTAATCTATTGTAGAAATATAGGTGTGTTATGACTCTGTAATATATGGAAATATAGGACAGAAGTATTAGTTGGAGTCATGTGGGCATCTAGACAAAATGTCAGCCATCACATTATCCGCACCACGCCATAAGCTCGTACCCGTGAAGTGAAAAGGTTGAAGAGCTATAGCATATCGAGTGGATCTCGAACTCTTCAAATTCTTAGTCTGAATAGCTGTAAGAGCTTTCTGATCAGTCTCTAGAATGAAATGTGCGCCCAGGAGGAATCTTTGTAGTTTTAGGATTGACCAAACCATCGCTAACATAATGTAGTTGGGTTTAGATGTTAAACAGGATGTTGGTTAAGAAATCCTATTGTAACTGATTTTAGGTCAGTTCGTATGAAAGGTTCCCTGAATATAATAAAGATTATAGTAATTTTCCAGGTCGAGCACCTTGCGATTCCCCACCACTATGATCTCATTCAACGTTTCCTAGATATACTAAGATAGACTGGAAGATGACTACGTTTGGTGTCTAGGTTTGAAATGGTTTAGTGTAGGTTGGTATGGCATTCACTAACTAAAACATATAAACCGAATATCCACACAGTTTTATTTTATAACCAATCCAACACAACAAATACCCACGAGACAATCAAATAAGCTGAGACTACACATATAAAAGAGCTAATCGTTTAGTAAGGTCAACTGGTTAAATTTCGTTTTAGGTAAACATTTTTGATTTTTTTACAATTTAATAGTCCTGATTCTGATTTGTCTTAAAGCAGGAACCATGAAAAATCACAAGGTGAAATTAGGAAACAAGATTTAATTAAAAGCAAGCAAAATTTACAAAGGCAATGGATCGCTCTGACTCCTATATATACATAGCATTATTTT
Organism: Oreohelix idahoensis; assembly: GCA_024509875.1. Classification (NCBI taxonomy): domain Eukaryota; kingdom Metazoa; phylum Mollusca; class Gastropoda; order Stylommatophora; family Oreohelicidae; genus Oreohelix; species Oreohelix idahoensis. Next base: position 218,993 of record JAMPIV010008495.1, on the reverse strand, counting down.
AAAAAAAAATGTAGTTGTATTTTCCCAACTGAGTGACTTCTGAATTTATATGCTGGTGGATTGTGTGTGCTATCATCATCTACTGTCCTATGTGTTTGTACAGTACGTGTGGGCGACTGATAACAGGCTATGTAATTAGTCCCAGTCATCGATTATTTTAACAATGTTTTAGGGTTTGAGCGATCAGGTGCCAACACAGGCACATATCTGTTTGAAAGGTGCCACACAGGACACATAGGGTGTAGAAAAAGATGTAAAGAACTCTTCCTGCACTGCTCGCTTTGAAAGAAATATTCCGCAGCTCCCACTTCGTTCCAGAGGATGCTGCAAGTCTAGTAAAAACTAAACTTTCACCCCACAAATCAGTCCCCAGGACTTGTGCCGGAATAGATTAAGCGTCGACACCTTTGTCCTGGCACTGAGTCATTGACCAGCAACCTCAAAACCTCTGAATAGCAGAAGGATATGCCTCCTTCGGACAATCAACAGTCCACAATAACCGTCCACTACCATTACAGGCCACATGTAACAAACAAACCTAACCTGATCAGCTGTCATAAACGACAATTCCCTTTTCCACCAGTTTCTTTTGATGTGAACCAGTTATACCAATATTCTTTTTCCCCTACTAGTCCCACAACGCCTCTGCAATTCTATGCAATAATCCATGTTTTCCATACAATAGGAGTAAGGGTTTATGCTTCTGATAGGTAATCATACATAATTTTCCGGTTTGGTATACACCTCTCGTGATAGTCTTTCATAGGTCTGGGATCAAATCTCAGACTCTGTTTTTGAGCCATAGAACTCACTTACTTACAAGGCTAACAGTTCAACATACATATGTTTTTCTTACAGATTCCGTGGATGCTAACCGTTGTTCCACATAGGCATATTGAAATTTGAATAAGGATCAATAAAGGTCAGCTTACCACATTCAAGGGAAATAATAAACAAGTAAGCGATGAATGACCGTGATGTGCAGGAGCATTTTTCATCCCTGCCTCGGTTCAGGCTGCTTTTAAATTGTAGTTTTATTTTCAACGGGGACAAAAGCACAGAGTATGCTTCATCGCTTTCTATGCTGATCTCTTACAAATTTTGAAAAATGGGCAGGGTGAAACCAAGCTGCCTTTCTTGCCAATATCGCAAGCTTCTATGAAACCAATCGAAGTCCTTGTTTACAGGTAAGTTTGAAAAATAAATGCGTTTCCACCTGGACCAACTATGGCTGTATTATTTTAGTTCGACCACTAAAGGTTTTTGCCCTTACATGTTTTACACATCCGAATCAAAGCAATAGTTATCTAACTTTTTGGCCTGATTTTCCCCAAAGCAGTGTTTTTGTTCCAAACATGCCAAATAAACAAAAAATTAAGCAGATTGATCTTGTGCTGTCAGTCGCAACCTCCCTATAAAAAAATTTTGTTGTTGTGTGTTTGTGTTGTGATCGTGTGATATAATAAAGTGATAGTTGTGGCTATAATTTGTTATTTAATAGACGATTTGGTTAACTAAATACATAATGTTCTTTGATCAGCAAGTCCTAAGGTACCTGTTGAATGATATAAGTTTAAATAATGGGCTAAGAAGTGGTTTTCGTTCAAAATATGTCCATTGTCTAGGTTTGATAGTCCCGTGTATTTTCTGTACCACGACTCCGTTTGCCCTTCTATTGATGGGATTCAATAACCGCATGTAACATACGACCTAAAATTGAACGTCCTTTCCTAAATGTTGTAAGAGCTAAATGTCGTTTTAAGTGACACGTGTCCGTCCTGCATGTTCTAACATGTTTTCGTCAGTATTTTTGGGAATCGCCCTTAGGTATAGGCCTTTTGTCGAGATTGTTGTATTATTTAGAAACGAATGTTAGAACGGCCGAAATGCATTTATTACACTCTAACTCCCCCTTTTCTATATATATTATAGCCTCACCAAGTTGTGCCATTATTGTTTAGAACTCTTGAGAAAAAGTCGTATCGTTTATCAAGGTCAAATTGACCTTAAATAGGGCCAGTTAACCCTATCTATGGTCAATTTAGGGTCTGGAAACCTACAGTACCCTTCATTCGCTTAGCAAATCCTGCAATATAATATGGCGTTGGCGGAAAACGAAAGCTGGACTCCCAATGTGTTTACTTTCTCTATCGTACCTTGGACACGTTTACGCACTTATCTATTAATATTTATTGACAAATTTAGACATTGTATTTAGAATTCCGCATCACATCTTCCTTTCTTCTTCGGGCATCCTCCATAGCTCTTACTATGTCATCATTGCTCCCATCCACCAGCTCCTCTTCTGTTCTTCTTCTCATCCACCAGCTCTTGGGAAACTTTCTTCATCTCCTCCATCAGCCTCGAATCTTTCTTTCTTCATCAGTCACCACCAGCTCCTCTTCTTTCTTCATTCCTAACCTCCATCAGTCTTCTTACTTACTCCTGATTCATCTTTCCTTCATCTCCCTCGCATCAGCACTCTTCTTTATTCATCCTCCTCCATCAGCTCTTCTTTGAATCATCTCCTCCATCAGCTTTTCTTCTTCATTTCTCCATCAGCTCTTCCTTCTTCTCATCAGCAAGCCCTTCTTTCTTCATCTGTCGCTCCATCTGCTCTTCTTTCTTCTCTCATCCTCCAGCTTGCTCTTCTTTCTTCATCTCCTCCAATCAGCTCTTCTTTCTTCATCTCCTCCAGCAGCTCTTCTTTCATCGATCTCCCTCCATCAGCTCTTTCTATCTTAGGATCTCCTCCAGCAGCTCTGCTTTCTTCATCTCCTCCCATTCCAGCTCTTCAAATGCTTCCATCTCCTCCCAAGTCAGCTCTTCTTTCTTTAGATCTGCCTCCATGCAGCTCTCTCTTTCATCTTCTCCTTTCCTGTCCAGGCTCTTATCTGGTCTTCATCTCCTCCAGCAAGCGCTTCTATCACTCTAGCTCGATCTCCGGACCATCAGCTCTTCGTTTAGACTTTCAGTCTCCTTCCATCAGACCTCTTCATGCTAGGATCTCCTCCAATCAGCTTCTTCTTTCTTCATGCTCCTCCAGGTCAGCCTCACTTCTATCTTCATCTCCTCCATCAGTCTCTTCTTCTCTTCATCACCTCCATTCAGCTCTTTTTCTTTTCTTCATCTCCTCCATCAGCTCTTCCTTTCTTCATCTCCTCCAATCAGCGTCTTCTTTCTTCATCTCGTCCACCATCGTCTTTCAGCTCTTCTCATTAACAGGCTCCTCTCAGCTTTCTTTCTTCTCTCTTCCACCAGCTCTTCTTCTTCTTCTTCTCATCCACCCAGCTCTCTTCTTTTCTTCAATCTCGATCCTCCACCAGCTCCTCTTCTTTCTCTGAAGTTCATCCAAAAGTCTTCGTTTCTTCATCTCCTCCATCCTATTCCTTTCTCTATCTCATCCTCCATTGCTCTATCCGGAGTCTTCGAATTCCTTTTCCACCAGCTCCTTCTTTCTTCCTTCTCATTGATGTCGAACTCTCTATTTGTTTGGTTCTCACCAGTCTTCGGCAGATATCCCTCTATTTACCATACCTCTTTTGAAAATGCCTATAGCTCTTCGTTAGGGTTCTGTAACGATCCACTATCAGGTTTCTCCAATTCTTTTCGTATCATCGAATCCACCATGAAAATTGGTTTCCATTCTTCTGACAGAAAATCCACCAGCTGCTTTTTCTATCAAAAAATTTTGTTGGAAATCTTACCAGCTGCTTCAAGCTTTTTCCTTATATCGGAGCTCCGAAAGCAACTGCTCTTACCCTTCTTTCACCTTACCAGCTTACCCGTCTTGGTTATGTGTGGGTCCACCCAGTATACTTATTCTTGCTTCATATCCCCACCAGCGCTTGTTTTCTTCTTTTCACCTCCAACGCAGTAAAGCAAGGAAGGAACTTCATTGATCAGACGGACAGCTGACTCTTTCTCTAAGTATCTACAGTCCATAAGTCCTTCATAATTTTTTTTTCCGTTCTTTAGGATAGTTCCAAACTCCATCTTGAGAAAAGTAATGGGTATTCTTGCATAGTAAAACTCGGAGAATTCAACTCCATTTTTCAGGTAACAAGTTTTTAATTGTAGGACGATAGCTCCGTTTCTTCGTCTCAAGCTGAAGCTCCATTTCTTTAACATAGCGGCACCTGACATGATTGCCTCATGAATGTGTGCCGGTATTGTCCTTCCAGTTCATCCACCATTTTGAATAAGGGGACTTAGAGTTGCGTTTACCTGTCAGTAACCCCTGATAATCTGCACTGATAAACCGATTGATTGCCACTTGTGCTATGTTACTGAGCTGTACACATGCTTGTTCAAAAATCTGTCGATCCGTACTGATCAGACTGCACATTGCATGTCAGTCCTGGAAGGACTAAATGTGGAGGTAACTTAATCTTAAAAGTCGACACATCGCTATTACCCTTACAAGAAGATTTTGAACCCTGGTTTTAAATCATTACCATTACTCATTGCTTTGTCAATTTCAATTTTTCCAACTCTAAAGCTAAGACCTTTTCTTCATGTTCCATTTTTGCTTTCTCTTTCCTCTCATCAGACTCTCTCTGTAATCTTCTTTCCTCAGCCTGAGCCTCTTTTTGAAGTCTTTCATTTTCAGCTTCTTTTTCAAGTCTTTTATTTTCAGCCTCTTTTTCAAGTCTTTTATTTTCAGCCTCTTTTTCCAGTCTTTTATTTTCAGCCTCTTTTTCAAGTCTTTTATTCTCAGCCTCTTTTTGAAGTCTTTCAGCTTCTAGCTGTAGCTGGAGTTTTCTTTCCTCAGCTTCTGATTCCCTTTTTTGTTTTTCCATTTCCATTTGGAATCTTTTTTCATCCACCTGCATCTGCAGTTTCTTTTGTTCAGCTTCCATTGCTTTATCATATCGAGCAGTCGCAAATTCTTCTAACTTATCACCAGTCTTCCCAAGCAATTTACCCTGCTCAATAAAGTGCTCAAATGTAGACATGTTGTCTAACATATGAGTCCAAAACCTGAAATAATTAACTAATTTATTTCAAACCTAAGTGTAACAAGTCTTAATTAAGCACTTGTATATTCACATCACATTATATTATCCCAGTCTCTGTGGGAAACAAGTCTCCAATCAAAGAACTTGTATATGAAATATCAACAATCAATTCTTGATCATAAGTGCACTTCACATTCAATAGTGCACGACACTATTCATCATTCATTTATCATCAGTGTAGTAGTAACAGTGCATTAGCATAGCCCATTAACTAATTACTATAACTGTAAACAATGACTATGTAAACACATGCAGAATGTAAACATTGAAAATGTAAACAATACAAACAAAGGTAAACAATAACAATGTAAACAATAACAAATGTCAGCAACAATACAAAAAACGTTCCGCAGAAATGGAAAATCAACTAAAAATTAAAGCAAAATTAATGAAAATATCACAAAAAATGTGACGATATCTGCGATAGAATTAAACAAAATACATGACACCACAGTGTATAAACAAAAATGTTGTATGAAACTAAATTATAGACAAGAGTAGGCTAACAAATACAAACAAATCAAAACAAAACTAAAGAATGCGAAATAATAACGAAAACAATATTAAAACATGTCATCACAGCTAACATAAATAGCAACAGAAGTCGCTTAGCAAATTCCAGTATTGGAAATTTGCAAAGCTTACAGAAAACGCTCACAATAGACGACCTCTATGACGTGGCATAATCTAACGGAGACACCACCCAACCGAGAACCCGCTGAAATATAAACATATAAATATACAAATAACATATAGACACATAACATATAGAATGAGATGATACACAGAAGACTCAGCAGAAGTATAAGGGCACAGTTTACATACAAACAGGCCACTTAACTTATAGGCTTCCAATCGTAGAACAGCAGAAAAAACGGATGTCAATCAACGTCCTAAAGAGCGAAGCTCAACGATGATGGCACATCTGAACTGCTTCCACTGCTAACACGATGGTACAAGAGCTTCTGAAATACTGTGTGTTGAGTTGTTTCGGCACTTGACCTTCTAATCCAAAAGTAAGTTGATGGAAATCGGTACTTGGCCTTCTTCAGAAAACAACCCGTTTCAACCGGCACTTGACCTTCACAAAAACGACAGCACTGGAACCTTGACAGCAGCAACTTGCTTGACTTGCGTAAAAGATAACAGCAGTCCGAGTGATCCGGCAACATGTAACAACGCCGGGTACTGTCAAATTCTTGTTTCCGTCAAAAAGTTGAAATTTTGACTTTTACCGGGCAACGCCGAGTACTTTGAAAATTTTGAAGATGTTGACTGTATTGAAGAATGTTAATTTCTTGAAGGATGCTGACTTGAATTCTTGTTTGAAAATGAAGTGGGTAAACCCCGTGTTTGCCAAAGGTTACCAGAATCAAACCAGGCTTATGGCCACCAAATGATGCGTGATGCCATATGATGATGGATGGTATCCGCATGTCTGGGGCATTTTGTGTGGTGTGCAGAATGGTGTTCAGTTTCAAAAACAATGTTCATACAAAAATAACAGGGCAATCCACATAGGACGTCAGTAAACTCACGACGTATAAAGTCAATGATTCTTGTAACAGCCGTTGACGTTTTTCTTCATTATTATTGTGGACGCCACAGTGACAAAATGGTTACGCGAATATGTAGACACATCAAACAGTCATTATCACAGCAACATTCAATACAGCAATAGACGGTAGACAGCATTACAATGATGAGTCAGATGCATGTTATATTTCAAAGTGCTGTAAATGTAGTCAGGTGAAAAAACTCCATCCTTTTCTATAACAGCCAGGAGATAACCAGATGTATGAGATCAGTTCACTCTCCTTAGTCTGACTTCAGCAAGACAGACACGTCTGCCGAAGTATAAATAATGTCCGTCACGACAAATTATTAGATTCATTTTTCTTTCTATTGTCAGGCCTAAGTTTGCCCCGTGGCGTGTCTAGGTCCTGATCAATTTTCCCACTTGTGGGTGTTCCCTCATGTAATATGCCACATCTTTCTACAAAATTCTCAATGTTAAATATTTAATCTGGCCAATAATATTTTTGAGCCACCTTTTGGATGATGGTACCTATTTTCTCATGGTCCCCATCCTTTCCAACATGTAAGCTCCTTATGACATCTGCCCTATATGCCTTTGGAAGAACCAACTGTCCGTGACCAGTGGATCCAGTTCCAGTCTTCCTGTAAATCAATTTGTTTTTCATATAGAAATCTCCCTTGCCTGGAGGTGTATGACATTTGGGCAGTTTCTTAAAACAAGGCCTGATGGTCTTATCCTCCGCCTGTGCCTTCCTCATCTCATCTGGATGAGTATTTATCAGATTATCTTCTTCCTTTTTAGACTGTGATCTGGTCTGAAGCGTTGCCATGATCACAGGTCTCCTTCTACACACTTCTGTGTTATGATTGTCAATCTGAAAATTTTTACACCACCTCTTTCCTTGGTTAAAAGGTTTTCTATCATCATATTTCCTTTCATTGAATTGTGAGGTTTTATTTTTAAAATCATGGCGTGGCCTATCAAACTGTTGCTTACCTTTATTCTGTTCCCTATTGTCATACCTACCAAAGTTGTGTGGTGCCTTAAAATTTTCCCCTTGTTTCTTCTTATTACCAGCTACCTCTGCTTGGGCTGCCTGATACCTTTCAGCGGCATTGAGTAACTCACCCAGCCTCTCTGCACCTTGTTCCATGAGAAACGTTCTCAGGTCTGGAGCCATGGACTCTCTTAGCTGCTCTATCATGATCATTTCCTTAAGATCTTGGGTTTTACCCAGAGCAGTCCATTTCTCCAAGTAGGTCTCTAACCGTGCAGAGAACTGGTGATAGGTCTCACCCGACAGTAGCTTGGCATTTCTAAATTTTTTTCTATAAAATTCCCCATTCTTTTCATACCTTAACAAAAGAGCCTGCTTTAACATGTCATAATTGTCCTGATCATCCCTGCTCAACTTGGCAAAAACTTCATAAGCTGTACCACGAAGGCCTTGTGATAACTTTAGGTTCCATCTTTCTCTCTCTAACCCATACGTGGTAGCTAAAAGTTCATATCTATTTAAGTAACTTTCTATGTCATCGTCTTTCTCCACAAAATGGTCTAAATGAAAACCAATAGCTGAGGTTGAGGCTCCCTGACTGGCAGTAGCATCGGAGGTAAAGGAACTGGCACCATTTTCAGGAGCATGGCTTTGAAACTCAAACTCCCTTAGTCGTAGCTCATGTTCCCTTTGTAATCTTTTCTCCTCCTTTTCTGCTTCCCTGTCTGCAGCCTGTTTCCTTTCCTCAGCTTCCAATTTCTTGGCTTCAGTCTGTTTCATTTCCTCTCTTTCTGTAGCTAATCTCTTTTCTTCTGCCTCCCTTTTAGCCCTTTTCTCTTCTAACTGGAGCCTCTTTATTTTCTTATCCGCCTCCAATGCCTTAGCCTCTTTGTCAGCCTCAATCTGCAGCCTCTTAATTTCTTTATATGCCTCTATTCTCTTCTCTTCAGCCAATCTATCAGATTCTAATTTTCTTTCAGCCTCAGATTTTCTTTCTTCACGTTCAATAAATTTGTCACATTCAGTTGTGACATAAGCAATCATAATTTGCCCCTCCATTCCCAGTTCTTTAGCAGCCTGCACAGCAGCAGAACGAAATTTTGCCAGATCAGCCATTTTGTACTATGTAAAACCTTTAAAAGTTCTACTAAACAAATTTTTAATTATACTAACAATTTCTAATTATACTAAGAACAACCACAGGCACTGATAGCTCAACCACTATTTAATTTCCACAATAGATTAATTTTTAAAATCCCGGAGCGAGCTACCCAATATATGTAGTGGGTTTAGATGTTAAGACAGGATGTTGTTAAGAAATCCTAGTGTACTGAATGAGGTCAGTTGTGAAGGTCCCTGAATATAATAAAGATTATAGTAATTTTCCAGGGCACCTTGCTATTCCCACCACTATGATCTCATTCAGACTTATTCTAGATAGACTGGAAGATGACTACGTTTGGTGTCTAGGGTTATGAAATGTTAGTGTAGGGTTGCATTCACTAACTAAACATATAAACAATTCCACAGTTATTTTATTAACCAATCCAACACAACAATACCACGACAATCACATACGAACTACACTTTAAAAGACTATCTTTAGTAAGTCAGTGGTGAAATTTTAGGTAAATTTGATTTTTACAATTTAATGTCCTGATTCTATTTGTCTTAAATCAGGACTGAAAATCACAAGTGAAATTATAAACATTAATTATATCAACAATTTACTCAATGGATCTTCTGACCCTAATATACATAGCATTATTTTAAAAAAAATGTAGTTGTATTTTCTAACTGAGGTGACTTCTATTATATGCTGGTGGATTGTGTGTGCATCATCATCTCTGTCTATTGTTTGTACATTACTGTGGGCACTGATAACAGGCTATGTTATTAGTCCCAGTCTCTTATTTTAACAATGTTTTAGGGTTGAGCGATCAGGTGCCAACACAGGCACATATCTGTTTGAAAAGATGTAGGACTCTTCCTGCACTGCGCTGAAAGAAATTCCTCAGCTCCCACTTCTTCTGAGATGCTGCTGGTCTATAAACTAAACTGTCCCCACAAATGTCAGGACTTTGGCCGGAATAGATTGGTCCACCTTTGTCTGGCACCAGTCATTGACAGCAACTCAAAACCTCTGAAAGCAGAAGGATATGCCTCCTTCGTAATCAACAGTCTACAATAACCTTCCACAACCATTACAGGCACAGTACAAACAAACCTACCAGATCAGCTCTTTACGACAATCCACTCCACCAGTTTCTTTTGATGTGACCAGTTATACCAATATTCTTTTCCCCTACTAGTCACAACGCCTCTGCAATTCTAGCAATAATCTGTTTTCCATACAATAGGATAGGTGTTATGCTTCTGATAGTAATCATACATAATTTCGTTGGTATACACCTCTCTGATAGTCTTTCATAGGCTGGATCAATCTCTAGACTCTGTTTTGAGTCTGCCATAGACTCACTTACTTACAGTCGTATGCTAACATTTCACATACATATTTTAATTTGAATAAAAGGTTAATAAAGTCAAGTTTACCACATTCAAGGAAATATAAACAAGTAACGATGAATGAATATGGCACATTTTCATCCCTGCCTCTGTTCAGGCTGCTTTAAATTGTAGTTTTATCAACACAAAAGCACAGGTATGCTCATCGCTTCTTGCTGCTCTTACAAATTTTGAAAAATGGCAGTGAAACCAAGCTGCTTTCTTGCCAATATCGCAAGCTCTACCCAATCGGGCCTTGTTTACAGGAAGTTTGAAAAATAAATGCGTTTCTCCTACCAACTATGGCTGTATTTTTAGTTCGACCACTATGGTTTTGCCTTACATTTTACTACAGCCAATCAAATCTTATCTAACTTGTTGGCCTGATTTCCCCAAAGCAGTGTTTTCCAAACATGCCATAAAAAAAAATTAAGCAGATATGATCTTGTGCTGTCAGTCAACCTCCCTATAGTATTTTGGCTATAATTTGTTAATTAATAGACTATTTGGTTAACTAAATACATATTCTTTGTCAGCAAGTCCTAAGGTACCCGAATATATAAGTTTAATGGGCCTAAGTGGTTTCGTTCAAAATATGTATTTTCTAGGATAGTCGTGTATTTTCTGTTACCACGCGTTCCCTTCTATTTGATGGGATGTCTCATGTAATTACGACTAAAATTACGTCTTTCCTAATAAGAGCTAAAGTCGTTTTAGTGACACGTGTCGTCTGCATGTTCTAACTGTTTCGTCGTATTTTTGGGAATCGCCCTTAGGTATAGGCTTTTCGAGTTGTTTTATTTTTAGAAACGATGTTAGACGCGATGCATTTATTACACTCTCTCCCCCCTTTTCTAGATATATTATATCACCAATGCCATTATTGTTAGAACCTTGAGAAAAATCGTTACGTTTATCTAGGTCAATTTTGAAAATACAGTACCCTTCATTCGGCTTAGCAAAACCTGCATAATATATGGCGTTGGCGAAAACGAAGCTGGACTCAATTTTTACTTTCTATCTTATTTCACGTTACGCACTATCTTATTATATTATAATTTAGATATTGTATTTAGAATTCCATCACATCTTCTTTCTTCTTCTCCTCCATCAGCTCTTCTTTCTTCATCTCCTCCACCAGCTCCTCTTCTTTCTTCTTCTCATCCACCAGCTCTTCTTTCTTCATCTCCTCCATCAGCTCTTCTTTCTTCATCTCCTCCATCAGCTCTTCTTTCTTCATCTCCTCCATCAGCTCTTCTTTCTTCTTCTCATCCACCAGCTCCTCTTCTTTCTTCATCTCCTCCATCAGCTCTTCTTTCTTCATCTCCTCCATCAGCTCCTCCTTCCCCATCAGCTCTTCTTTCTTCATCTCCTCCATCAGCTCTTCTTTCTTCATCTCCTCCATCAGCTCTTCTTTCTTCATCTCCTCCATCAGCTCTTCTTTCTTCATCTCCTCCATCAGCTCTTCTTTCTTCATCTCCTCCATCAGCTCTTCTTTTTCATCTCCTCCATCAGCTCTTCTTTCTTCATCTCTTCCACCAGCTCTTCTTTCTTCTTCTCATCCACCAGCTCCTCTTCTTTCTTCATCTCCTCCACCAGCTCCTCTTCTTTCTTCTTCTCATCCACCAGCTCTTCTTTCTTCATCCCCTCCACCAGCTCTTCTTTCTTCTTCTCATCCACCAGCTGCTCTTCTTTCTTCATCTCTTCCACCTGCTCTTCTTTCTTCTTCTCATCCACCAGCTGCTCTTCTTTCTTCATCTCCTCCACCAGCTCTTCTTTCGTCATCTCCTCCACCAGCTCTTCTTTCTTCATCTCCTCCACCAGCTCTTCTTCTTTCTTCATATCCTCTACAGCTGCTCTTCTTTCTTCATCTCCTCCACCAGCTCTTCTTTCTTCTTCTCATCCACCAGCTCTTTTTCTTTCTTCATATCCTCTACCAGCTGCTCTTCTTTCCTTATCTCCTCCACCAGCTGCTCTTATTTCCTTATCCCCTCCACCAGCTGCTCTTCTTTCCTTATCTCCTCCACCAGCTCTTCTTCTTTCTTCATATCCTCCACCAGCTCTTCTTTCTTCATCTCCTCCACCAGCTACTCTTTTTTTTTCATCTCCTCCACCAGCTCTTCTTTCTTCTTCTCATCCACAAGCTCCTCTTCTTTCCAATTAATACTCCACCTATTACATGATCCATAGTAAGTCGTAGTCTGTAATCCATGCCAGTTCGTAGCATTTAAGATCAGCCCGTCTTTCTCTCTGTCGTTTCTTGTAATCAGATTAGAGGGCAAACCGATGATTGCCCTGATGTGCCGTTACTTCTTCCTTCTTCCTTCCTCGTTCGCCCTGAAAAGGACGGTGGTTGCGTTGTGTCTGTTTACACCTAAGCTGTGATATCTGCACCTTTCGGTCGACACATCCGACTTCAGCACGGCATTTTTGGGGACCGGGTTTGCCTTCCCTCTGCGATCCGTACTCGCTCAGCCAGACTGCACTGCTGCAGACTGTTTCCAGGACCACCACGTGGAGGTGGAGTACGGCCTTGACCATCTCTGGTTCGCTGATCCTGATGCAAGCAGTCAAGCTATGGGTCGCTGACTGCATTCACTATTGCTGCATCTTTGGGTCCCATGTGCCGTTACAAGGTGGAGGGGCTGCCTCCTTACGGCCTTCATGCCGTCTGGCTGTCTAACGTTACCCGCATCTTCCTTAGAGCAAGAGGCACTCAAGCTGGTGCAAATATTAGAGTTTAAAACATTATGACATTTATACTTACTTACTTAGTCGTTCCCCTTCTACCGTGAGGTGTAGAGGTTTGGAAGAGAGAGCACCAATGACATTTATCAAAACTTCAAATATTAAAAACAGGTCTTGTCAAAAATGATTTAAAAGTCAAGAGGTACTTCATAACATTCAAAAAGAATTATTGTAAATAATGTTATTGCAACAAACTTTCATAAATGGGTGCTTGCGTAGTATTCTTCTTCTTCTTCTTTGATCCTTAGCCGCCAACCGTCAAAGCAGTCAGTGGCCATCACGCCTAATGGCGTCTTGTAGGGCAACAACAAATTGATTCCACTTTGCTCGGTCGGTGGCCATCCTTCGTACAGTGCCCCAACTCTGGTTCATTCCCTGCATCTCAGCCTCCACAGTCCTCCGCCAGGTTGTTTTTGGTCGGCCTCTCTTTCGTTTTCCTTCAGGGGTCCAAAGCATAGCTGTTCTTGTGATGGCATCGGGGTCTCTTCTGAGGACATGGCCAACCCAGCTCCAGCGAAAAACCTATTCTTGTATCCTGTTTTGCAGTCAGGACATCCGTTTTCATGTCAGTGGCTTCCTTTCGTAGTATAGTGGGATTAAAATGGTATGACAAGGTTACCAATGTGGAACTGATGACAAGAACTAGACAAGTGTCAGTGGAACAAGAGATGAGAAGAAGACGATGGCGATTGATAGGACACACACTGAGGAAACCTGTTGATAGCATTACAAGGCAGTCCTTGTTCTGGAACCCCCAGGGCAAGAGAGGCAGAGGTAGACCAAGAAGCACACGGAGAAGAGAGCTGAAAACAGAGGTGAAAATGATGAGAAGAACTTGGAAAGAACTTGAGATGATGGCACGTGACAGGAGGACTTGGCATGTGTTTGTTGAAGGCCTATGCTCATTTGGGAGTGGATGGTTATGAATGAATGTTAATGGTGAAACCTAGCAGACATAATATTTCGTTGTTTAGGTTTCCTGTGATGTACGAAAAGGTAAATGTCTATGCTACACCTTATATTTATTTTTTATTTATTTATGTTATTTATATATTTATTTACTTTATGATCAATATATTGTCAAGCTAAATATGCGGTTTAAGATAAAACTTACTGACTTCCGTTCTCACCTTTTACATGTAGCTTGAACGGGAATCAACCTGACGCCAGATGAATAAACGAGCACTACTTAGTCGGTATCTGGCCCAGACCGATAAGATGCCAGTTTAGAATTTAAGAAGCGTATTCTGGGAAATGGCATCAGATGCAAGATATATGTTAGCGTTATATCTGTGGAGGACGTTGGAAATATACTACTCGTCAAAAGTCAAGGGCCACCCTATTATTTTCAATACACTTTTATATAAGCGCATAGAATGATTAAATGAAGGAAGTTTTTAGTAAAAATGGGTGCAATATCGTCCTCTGACAGTCCTCTATGCACGTTAAGCATAAAAACAACTCACCGACGACCATGGTGATCACGTGCAATTTGGTTTGCTGACCATAAATTCACATTTTTAATCTGTTTTTTTCAAACTTCCGTACAACAAACAGGTGAAGTAATCGTGCTGATTGACATTCCACGTGCAATGGCAACTTTAATTTGTTTTACAATCAGCAGACTTAGGGTAGTTTCATCACTTGCAAAAACCATGCCACCGAGAAGAAGTCTTGACACCTTACAAAGAATGAGGGCTATAGCGTGGGTTGAAAGTGGTTTATCTGTCCGTGAGGTTGCTAGACGGCTTGCAATGTCACACTCTACTATCCAAAGAATTTTGGAGAGATTTCAGGCCACATGAAGTGTGGAGGATCGCCACCGGCCAGGTCGCCCTACCTAGATGCACCAATAGGCATGATGACCGGTACCTCTTGTTGTCGGCCCTGCGCCATCGGACAGTGACTTGTTCCACTCTAGGATGTCAGCTGAGACAAACTGTAAACGTTAATGTCAGTCAAAGCACCATTCGCAGACGTTTACATGAATTTGGACTGGCTGCTCGACGTCCTGCTGCCAGAATCCCTCTTACTTCTGCTCATCGCAGAGCCCGTGTTGCTTGGTGTCGCGAGCACATTCGATGGACAAGGCAACAATGGAGTCAAGTTCTCTTCACTGATGAATCTCGCTTCACTGTGTCATTCAATGATGGCAGGATTCGAGTTTGGAGACGACCAGGAGAGCGATTTAATGATGATACAATTCGAGAGGTGGATCGTTATGGTAGGGGTTCTGTCATGGTCTTGGGGTGGGGGGGGGGGGGCTTCTACAGACACGGCAGGACCCCACTCTACATCATCCAAGGCAATTTGACCGGCCCAAGATACCAGAACGAAATCTTGAGACCAATTGTTCAGCCTGCTCTGGAGGCCATAGGTGGTAATGCCATCCTCCAAGATGATAACGCTCGACCTCATCGAGCTCGTGTGATGAATGAGTTTATTCAGCAACATGGGATCATCAGGATGGCGTGGCCAGCTCATTCACCTGACCTTTCTCTGATTGAGCACCTCTGGGACGTCCTTGGTCGAAGATTGTCAACAAATCACCCCCTGCTCAGGATGGCGTGGCCAGCTCATTCACCTGACCTTTCTCTGATTGAGCACCTCTGGGACGTCCTTGGTCGAAGATTGTCAACAAATCACCCCCTGCCAATGGATGTTGCACAGCTGACTGCATTTCTGCTTCAGGAATGACAAGCTGTTCCTCAGGATACTCTTCGGACCCTTGTGGACTCGATGCGTCTACGCTGTCTTGAATGCCTTGCTGCAAACGGTGGTCATACCCGATTTTGAAATGTCTATTTGTCAAATATCTATTTTGTGACTTTTGAAAAGGTGGGTGACACACTTCACAGCTTCATTGCGTTTGAATGTGTGTTTACATTTCTTTACGTGACATGCCGGTCCCAAGCCCGGATGAAAAAGGAGGAGGGCGGCCTGCATGGAGGCCGTAAGGAGGCAGCCCCTCCACCATGCAAAGGCACAACAGGCCAATCACCTGTTTGCTTTAAATCACGATTAAAAGAAACGTAAGAGAGAAAACCGGACGGATTCTAAAGGCGACGAACTGGAACGAAGACAGCTGATAGAATAGTCTGGCGCTCTCTCTTCCAAACCTCTACACCTCACGGTAGAAGGGGAACGACTAAGTGAAGTGACATGTCAGTTTGGTATTCAATAAATGCCGTTTTGACTGATACCAATTACGTTTATATCAGATTTGTTTTATGGTTTCAACCAAGGTTTTTCTAAGTGGCCCTTGACTTTTGACGAGTAGTATACTTTGTAAAGCAGTGGGAACACTGCCCTGGGTCCTGATGGTGTGCTGTAACACCACATAAAACGGCTCAGTTATGAATGTAGTGAGTGATTTCAACACCAGCATACATAATGGTGAGTGTCGGTTGTCTGGTTGCATGGTTATCTACGGCCACTTCCTAAACCTGGAAGAGCCGACGATGATCTGCAGCCAGAACCGGCCTCTGAGATTTTTCAAGGCGGTCCGATTTCTCGTGATGGCAACCCATTCTCCCCTCCTCTATCTCGGTGCAGTGCTCTGTGTGGTCATATGAGACTCGGTTTCACGGTGCTGAGTTGGATCAAACTATAAATTCCTCAAATAATGTTTACTGTAGCGTTTTATGAAAATATTTTTTTTTTACTTATGTTGAATGGCAGATGGGCGCTCAATGGGCTGTATTTGAAAAGGGGAACAATATAGACATATGAGAAAAGTATCAGTTATCATATGTGACTGCGCAATGCTCGGATGAGTAACTACATCTGAGTTATTATATAAAAATTAACATATAATAGGGAAATAGTGAATAATACAACATCGCTGCTTGCTCCATCTGCAGCATTGCCTTCATATAATATAGTTTAATACTGTAAAGCAGAAAGCTGGCTTGGAACGCACAACGAAAACGTGCACTATAATTTCTCACAATTAATTATTACAAAACTAAAACGTAGTTGACACTGGGTCCGGGAGCTGTCAATCAAAAGAGCTGGTAGACAAAAACAAATGCATCGCTCTCGTTGTTTGGTAGAATTACATGCAGATCACTTGGTGAATCACATCTGTGCATTGTATAATACTGGCTACTTTGAGTGACAGTTATTTCAAGTTTGATACGATGGTTCTCACACTTTTAGAGAGCACTTTAAAATAACACCAAAAACAAAGACAAAGTAATGTACTTTTGAGTGACATCTCATTACATTTATAGGAAAAGGAATGTTGATTAAACTATAAACAGTGGACATTTACCCACGAGAACACCTGCACTGGAACAATTAAGTAGTTTAATTAGGACGTGAGAAAAGACAAGATACTTACTTACTTACTTAGTCGTTCCTCTTCTACCGTGAGGTGTAAAGGTTTGTAAGAGAGAGCGCCATACTATTCTATCGGCTGTCTTCCTCCTGGCTTGGTTCTATTCTAGTCCTTGGTCCTTCAAAGAAAAGACAAGATACGAGCTGAAATCAGCATTTTACTCTGTTGTCAGGTTAACAAGTTCATGAACTCCTGACTCTTTCCCATAGAACAGCAGAGGAAGCAGCTGTGAGGTGCAAAATGGTAGAAAATAAAAACTTAATAAATAGGCACTGACAGACAGGCAGAGAGAGAGAGCTTAAAGATTTTAGACAGGCAACTTAATAATTAGGACAACTAAAAATGTAGGAAGTTTGTTGTATGTCCGTGCGCTGGATTAGCCAGTACATGGACAAATGATAAAGTAGGAAAGATGCATAGATTTGTATAGATAGTGTTTTTGTAATTTACCTTCTCCGTGTCCCTGGTAAAATCTACTCTAGAATACTAGAGCAGAGACTCCGACGCCTAGCTGAGCCACAATTGGGTGAAGTCCAGTGTGGATTCCGAGCAAACCGAAGTACTCAAGACTTAATATTCACACTCAGACAGCTGAGTGAAAAGGCCCTGGATATGGATAAGGGAGAGATACTAAGGACAATTAATGATCGCCTGCTAGATAATGACACTGCAATGGATGAATCAACAAGGCTGAGACTGTTGGAGTTTGGCATCAAACGTGGGACTAGCAGAGATGGCCGTGAGAGAGGATGCATCCTCCGTCGGATTCCGTCGTATGTACTATCAGCGTGCTACAGGTACAATTAGCATTCATACTCTGCGACATTCGCTGAGGGAAACTGAGCACCAATGGGTTTGTCCTGAGTGCAGTGAGGTCGATTCTTATTAACAGTTAACGCCACACAAATTCAATACCAGTGTGTTTAATATACACAGCACACATAAAAATCAACAAAAACAAAATAATTGTATTAAAAAACAATTGCAACTATTTAAACAAAATACAAGAGAAAGATCCAAAAAACCAAACTAAAGTGTACAAGCCCATGTAACACTCAAGAATGACACAGAGAGATATTAATGGAGCATGGAAAAAGGTACTCCGTAAAAGCTATTCATTTCTTTCTGTTCCCTCTGAAACAAAGACGTTAAATAAATTCACACCAAACCAACCTGACCCCCGCCCTCAGCCGTTCACGATCTGAACTGACCACTGCCTTTATTAGAGTAAAACATGTACAAGTCTCAAGTTGAACCAAGAACTGACCGCTGCCTTTATTAGAGCCAAACATGTACAAGTCTCAAGTTGAACCAAGAACTGACCGCTGCCTTTATTAGAGTCAAACATGTACAAGTCTCAAGTTGAACCAAGAACTGACCGCTGCCTTTATTAGAGTCAAACATGTACAAGTCTCAAGTTGAACCAAGAACTGACCGCTGCCTTTATTAGAGTCAAACATGTACAAGTCTCAAGTTGAACCAACAACTGACCGCTGCCTTTATTAGAGTCAAACATGTACAAGTCTCAAGTTGAACCAAGAACTGACCGCTGCCTTTATTAGAGTCAAACATGTACAAGTCTCAAGTTGAACCAAGAACTGACCGCTGCCTTTATTAGAGTCAAACATGTACAAGTCTCAAGTTGAACCAAGAACTGACCGCTGCCTTTATTAGAGTCAAACATGTACAAGTCTCAAGTTGAAGTCACGATCTTGCCGTGTCTTTGTTTATCCTTGCCATGTATTTCTCTAACTCCCTTCTCCATGTGGTTTTTGCGTCTTCTCCTATTTTTCTTTCCCTCTGGATTTCAGTGCAAGGACTGCCTTGTAATACTATGGACTTGTTCCCTTAATATTTGTAAATATACACATGAATAGATTATAGGCGAACCCTGCTTTACGGCGGGTTAGGTTCCAGGTCCTTGCTGTAAAGCGAGAATCACCGTAAAGCGAACAATCGCCTTTTTCTCTTGCAAATGCATAGCAAAGGCCTAATAACTTGTTTACACCAATAGGTAATCTCAGGCCTAGGGGTCTTTTATATTTGGACATGCGCCCTAATATAACCGACTAGGTTGAACGGAACGCGCCTCGCCAAAATGAAGCAAAACTTTATTATTTAAAAAAAAAATGTTTACACCATCATATATTACGTTAGCAATAGAACTAGATATAACAATCAAAGAATACTAATAAGAATATACAGTTTAAAACAATCATTGATTAACTTAAAATATTTAATCCGTAGCTTACAGTGATTGGTAAATGCTAACTTCAGAAACAGTTAATATTTATTGTAGGAAAGATGAAGGAGTTTCGTCATAATCTAACAATTTTAGTAGGGAGCCGCGCTGGTGTAATGGTTACAACGTTGCGCTAGCGACCAGGTTTTCAACCGGGCGCTGTCGTTTGTAGGAGTGTCATCGACCGGGATTTGACTGAATAACCGGAACGGCTCCTGCAGATGAACCCTTTGTGGATGGGAAGGAGCGAAGCTCCTGACCGGGTTAGAAGGAAAGTCCACTGTCTCCCCAGCCTCCCAATGACATGTCATTGGGCCAAAAGGGCTAGAAAGCTCGAGTGCCGCTGGTTAGAGAAAAAAAAAAACAATCTTAGTCTTTCTAACCACTTTAGTGTTCATAGGTGTAGCACTTTTAATTTCATTCAACACTATCTCCTTTGCAGTAATAATTGTAGGCCTACTCACTGTTTGGCGTGCCAAACCTAGCTTTCGACCTATCTATTGGTGATCGCGGGTTGGACGAAAAGTACCACAAGAGCAAAGAATGCGCCGAAAATGTGGAGAAGGGTTATAATTGAGAAGCGTCGTTTCAATGAAGCGCCGTCAAGCGGGGTTCGTCTGTACTGTACATTAATGAGAACCGTTACTGCTTTCG
Source organism: Oreohelix idahoensis (assembly GCA_024509875.1). Lineage (NCBI taxonomy): Eukaryota > Metazoa > Mollusca > Gastropoda > Stylommatophora > Oreohelicidae > Oreohelix > Oreohelix idahoensis. The sequence continues at coordinate 198,944 of JAMPIV010008495.1, read as the reverse complement.
GCCAGTAATGATAGAAATTTGAGGGACGATTCTTGGACAGTAAACTTTAGATAATCTTATCCCGGGAGAAAGAAACAGCGAAAAAAGTTCTGGGATGCACTTCATGCCACCCCCGCATCCTCTCAGCTCCTCCCATAGGAAGACAACTACAGACTTCACCAACAGATGCTCCGATGTATCTCCCGTAAGAAACGGCTAAATGCAGTAACAAATACAGGCCTCGCTATCAAGAGGGTATTTGTTATCTTCTTTTGTGACACTAGTCGGTGGTACCGATTGATGGTACAATCTCTGGAACAAGTGAGGGTATAACTGGTCTGCAGTCGACGCTAGACACAATCATCAGACGTGTCTTAGAGACGATGGACCAGAACTGTGATTACTCCCTGATACTTCTTGGAACGTGTCACATCCTTCAGACTTGACCAGTGACGAGAGTGAACCAGTCATCTATCTGCGAAGAACCAAATGTCAGCGGGAGCAGAAACCATCAGACTATTGGCAGCTAAGTAAAAACTTAAAAGCTGCCAAGTGAACTGACCATTTTTTTCGAAAACCATAACATTATAAAATAATAATTAAGATTTCGCTGAATTAAATCAGCTAGGGGCTTGAACGAGCTAATTATAAGATAAATCATTTATATCCATCTTCACAAAAGGCAGTGGGAAAGATACAGAGGTAACGTGCTCAGACTCATTCAGCATCGTTCTCGATTTCTTAAATATCTTGTGAACACTCCCTCGAGGTAGAAGCATCATTATTCCTCTATCTACAACTCTGCCAAGAGTAATCTTGTGCGAATGAGACTCCCTGGAAGACCCACATTAGATACTCTAGGGTTTGGCCACTGTTGGACCACTACTGCAGAGCAAAGGGGAGGCAACCCGTGACAGCACTGTTACACAGATAAACTGTCAAACTGTCAGGTAATAGTTTTAGCACTGTTACATAGATAAACTGTCAAACTGTCAGGTAGTAGTTTTAGCACTGTTAAACAAGTAAACTGTCAAACTGTCAGGTAGTAATTTTAGTACTGTTACACAGGTAAACTGTCAAATTGTCAGGTAGTAATTTTAGTACTGTTACACAAATAAACTGTCAAATTGTCAGGTAGTAATTTTAGTATTGTTACACAGGTAAACTGTCAAACTATCAGGTAATAATTTTAGCACTGTAACAATGGTAAACTGTCAGGTAGTCATTTTAATACCGTTACACAAGTAAACTGTCAAACTGTCAGGTAATGATCTTAGTACTGTAGCACTTGTTACAAAGAGCACAAAACAAATGTCTATGCTAGAGAGAAAATAAACACGTATGCAGGCCACAAAGAACCACTTTTGTCAGTACTGTATTGAAACGTCGAAAGCTTGCCTGGTTTGGGCATGTAACTCGTCATGACTCCCTTTCGGAAACGATCCTCCAGGGAACAGTCGAGGGTAAACGGAGAAGAGGAAGGCAAAGAAAATCCTGGGCTGATAACATCAAAGAATGGGCAGGGCACGGTTTTTTCACACTTGTACGCATTGCTGAGGATAGAGAGCAGTGGATGACCCTGTCTGCTGATGCTTCCACCATGGCACCCCTACGACTCATGACGGGTTGAGATGATGAGATGAACACATGTAAACTGTCAAACTGTCAGGTAGTAATTTTAGTACTGTTACACAGGTAAACTTTCAAACTATCAGGTATAATTTTAGTACTGTAACGCAGGTAAACTGCCAAACTGTCAGGTAGTAATTTTAGTACTGTTACACAAGTAAACTGTCAAACTGTCTCGTAATAGTTTTAGCACTGTTCACAGTTAAACTGTCAAACTATCAGGTAATAATTTTAGCACCGTTACACAGGTAAACTGTCAGGTAATAGTTTTAGCACCGTTACATAGTAAACTGTCAAACTGTCAGGTGATAATTTTAGCATTATATTTGCAGGACGTTGTTACATTATAACAAGTAAAATAAATAAAGTCCTTAGAGATTAAAAAAAAAACATAACGCAGTGTTATTTATGATTATTTTATAACTTATCAAATCGTTTTAAATTAATCGATTAATCTTTGATTAAAGACATTCGATTAATCGCTTCAGATTTTTTAATTAATCCCAACCCTCTCTCTATGTAGATAGATAGATAGATAGATAGACAGATAGATAGATAGATAGATAGATAGATAGATAGATAGATAGATAGATGGATGGATGGATGGATGGATGGATGGATGGATGGATGGATGGATGGATGGATGGATGGATGGATGGATGGATGGATGGATGGATGGATGGATAGATAGATAGATAGATAGATAGATAGATAGATAGATAGATAGATAGATAGATAGATAGATAGATAGATAGATAGATAGATAGAGAGAGAGAGAGAGAGAGAGAGTGTGTGTGTGTGACATATTTATTTTTATGTTAAACAAGGAAGACACAGGATTCATTGCACGAAGTTTTGTGAGAAGCTTCAGCTTGTATTGCGCATCTAAGGTGAAAGTTCACCACCATGAAAAGCTATGTCAGCTGCCTTGCGCGATCATGTTTGTCCACAACTATACACACAGTGCACAATTTAGCCATGTTCACACATGCAATGCATACTGCCATCCTTGTTAACAGAGCATAATTTCATGCTCTCACAAAGTGCACAACTGTGCCATATTCACACAAACACACATACTATGCACAATTCTATCTTGTTCATATACTGTGCACAATTTTGCCTTGCTGACATAGCATGCAGATTGCTGCACCCTTTAACATGTAAATTAGCTCGCTTTACAGTTATCAGTACTGTTGTGGGCTTTATAATTATTCGGAGCCCCCCTCTCCATTTCCTCTGCTTGGTGGACATTTGTATTGACCAAATTACGACCGGTCGCTGAGCTGGAATTGTAAATACTGTAGTGTTTAGATTACTCGCTTATCGCTCATCATCATGTGACGTATTCTCTCCGGAACGTTGTCTCCATTACAGCTGCTCTGAACGCATCACGATTCTGGGCAAGTCGACCTGCATCAACCAAAGACACGTTCAGACTTTCTGTGATGTCCTGGGTCCACCGTCGTCTAGGTCGACCCCTTCCCCTTTTTCCAGGGATCATGCCTTCCATCACTAATTTGTCCAGACTATTTTGTCTTTTTATATGACCAACAAATTTCAGCTTCGTTATTGCGATGGTATTTAGGAGCCAATTTTCCTCTACGTTTAGTGAGTGCAGTACTTCTCTGTTGGTCTTTTTTTCTGTCCAGGGTATTCTCAACATCCTTCTGTAGCATTTCATTTCAAATGATGTAACCATTTTTGCAACTGTTTTATTGAGTGTCCAAGTCTCGCAGCCGTATGTTGCTACTGGGAATATACATGCTCTGATCAGTTGTAACTTTCTTTCTTTGCTTGTGCCTTGCCAAAGGTTTTTCATCTGTATTAGTTTATGTAAGGCAATTGCATGTCTTCTTTCTACTGCACAGTCGCCAGAGCTGTTGATGATTGATCCTAAGTATTAAAATTCATTAACACCTTCTAGTTCGTTATTAATTTCAATTTCTGGCTTGGTCTTTACTTTGTCTGTTGTCAATACTTTGATCTTCTTGGTGTTTAGGTTTAGATTCTGGGCCTCGCTATGTTTTTTGGTGGACATAATTAATTGTTCAAGTCCTTCTGGGTTGGTCGATAGGAGGACTGTGTCGTCAGCATATCTGATTTCCGGGATCTGGTACCCGCCGATGTTAAATGGCTCAAACTCTGCGTGTTCTTGGTAATCTCTTACGTTTCTCGTGATATTCTCGGCATAAATGTTAAACAGGTAAGGGGAAAGGGTTCAGCCTTGTCTTACTCCTTTCTATACTTCAAACCATTCTGATGTTTCTCCCTCTATTCTTACGGCTGCCTGTTGTTCTTGGTACAGCAGTGCGATGAGTTGTATAAGGTGGTTTGGAAATCTCATATTTTCCATAATAGTCCATAACTGCTGATGTTGTACAAAGTCAAAAGCTTTGTTGTAATCAATGAAACAAGTATATAGGTCAACGTACGGTAAATTCTCTACACTTTTCTATGATGATCCTCAAAATGAATATATGGTCTCTGGGGCCTCTTCCTGGTCGAAAACCCGCCTGTACTTCGTTAATTTCTGTTTCTAGCTTTTGTTACATCCTTTTCATTTTGATATATAATAGTATTTTGCTGGCATGGCTTATAAGAGCTATAGTTCTGTAGTTTGTGTACAGTTTCAGGTTGCCCTTTTTTTGGTAATGGTATGTAAAATTGATCTTTTCCATTCCTTGGGCCAAATTCCGCTTTGCCAGATCTTACAGCATAATGCATGGTATATACGAGCGCTGCCTTCTCCCCCTGTCTGTATCATTTCAGTTGTTATTTCATCACAACCAGGAGATTTTCCACTTTTCAAGTGTTTAATTGCGTTCCGGACTTCCTCTATGGTAGGTTCTGGTTCCCGTTCAGCTACATTCATGTTGTTGTTATCTGCTGCTTTGTTTATTTCCTTGTAGCTTACATTTTTTGACAGTATTCCTGCCACTTTTTTTTTTTAAATATATATATATATAATGAAGAAAAAATATCCCGTTCAACCTCTGATGGGTTATAATTAGGATATATATTGTTTTCAATTCCAAATAATATGAAAAACTGCCGATATGAGAAAGTGGCATCACATTTGTCAAATCATTGTAAATAGGGACAATCACAATTAAGCTTATACGTTAAATAAAAAAAAATAAAAAAAAAAAAAAAAATCAAGACGAAACTCCGAACAAGAATAATATTAAAGTGAAGGGATGTAAAGGCCTGGCGGTTCCAGTTATATAACTGACTTTAACAGATAATTAATTGACTTTCATCTGTTAAAAGTCATAAGCATTGGAATAACAGCATCAGACCTTCACATTCCCAGCCACTATATATTAACATTTGTTCGTGTTAAATATTGTTTGACTATATTATGCAGTTCCCTAGGTCTGTCTACTCTCAACACCTCTTCTATATTTATAGGTAAGTTGGATGCTTGCAAATAATCTAATATTGGTATCCTCATTTGTTCATACCTCTTACATTTTAACAAGAAATGTTCTATATTATTGTCTTGAAGACGTTCTGTAAGACTTAAGAGTGTCGCTATTGTATGCAATTTGTGGTCTTTGGTATGCCTCGCTGCACTGACTCAAGCCGTTTATAATTCAAGTAATAATGTATAATACAACCCTTTTATTTGAGAAGATAACAATTTTAAATCTAAAACTGTATAACACTATTTCTAAACATCTTTTGCAAAAGGAAAGATTATAGTTAATAAGTTACAAATTCAGAAGCGTAAGCTATAATCTTGAGCTGATTTTAAACACTTCAAGAACCTGGCATTGGATTAAACTACTCGTGCGGTCTGCGTGCAAATCTCAAGCAGTTTCCCGCAAGTCGTGAGGAAACAGAAATTCCGTCAGGTGCCTCGCGATTTTCTTTGCATAAATATATCTGCAAGTATGCACGGGTAGGGAAAGTAAACATAACAAGATCTAATCATCTGAAATAAAGTGTAAAATGTACATTTAGTCATAAATGGGAACAATATGGTCAACTGATTTCATCTATGACTCATTCCGCAGTTTAGTCAGAATCTGGAACATGAAATGGAAGCAACACATCTATTTTCACATCGTAGTCCTGAAGTATACATTTTCATGATTCAAGGACACATTATGAACATTTATCTCGTTCATGTGTCATTAACGCCGCACGAATATTTACGGTACCGATTATTTGGAGTTCTAGTCTCCAAGAAAGCGTTCGCGAAATCATGGAACAGAACTTCTCACATACTGTACATTGACATTACAACATGTAGGCCTATTTGTCAGAACAGCATCGTTAAGCAGAATCAAAACACATAAATCTTCAAATTACATAAAACCTGCCCGTTTGTTCTTTCCTCCCCCCCACCCCCAATGCAAATAACATACAGAAAGTCATCAGAAATGAAAGCTTCCATGAGATAGGCCTAACTACAAACATATTATTCTGTTGTCTTCAGACAACACTAGCAACAATGAAAGATTTCTCACTCTCCTCCCCCTTAGTAACAACATGACAGGTATGAGACTACCATTCTGGAACTAGAGAAAACATACATGCATAACCACACAATTTGACACTTTTACTTGGGAGAGGCGAAATGCTATGATCATGTGTCGGCAATCAAAATTATTATCTTGAATTATGGACAATATATCCTAATCATAACCTGTCAGGTTGAACAGGATTTTTTTTTAAATATAAAGTATCGAGTTCAACCCTTGATGGGTTATAATTAGGACATATGGTGTACTAATTCAAGAAAATAAAGTCAGATTTCCAATATCCAAATATATTACCTTCTCCCCCCATTCCCCTCTCCACTCAGTTCAAATAGAGTAAATCAAAACTAAGTTTATGTGACTGTTTTTGTGTGTGACCTCCCCTTTCCAAGAAACAAACTGAAAAAACAAATGAATTTAAAAAAAAAAAACTCAAATGAAGTTTCTCATAACTGCCCTGTTGTTTAACAAGGTGAATAGGGGTAAGAAATCCCAGGGGTTGTCAGAGATTACATCAAATCCACCAGTTATCTGCCATCAGCCGTACAAGCACCCCATCAAACTATTCCTTTTCATCACGTGTTGAACAGGATATTTTCTTCATAAATTTTTTTTTTAAATACATGCACTCAGTAATTATACTGAGACAGAGTAATGTTGAATTGTAATTACTACAAGAACCTTAATGAACCATAAAGAATTATTTATAATGATTATACATTGTGTTGTATGTATTTTAAGTAACAAAAAGTGAGTCTAAGTTTCATAATCTAATTAGTGACTGATTGTCGCAAGAGGTTTAGATGTTATTAAAGAATAAAATATCCTGGACATAAAGGTGTATCAGATGATATCAGGATAGTGCCAGATAAGAGTGGTCTTATCAGTAATACCCCCTTCTCTGAAGAGAGTAAGGGTGTATAGACACAAAGGTAGGTCAAGCTATGTAAGTTCCCAGAGAAGATGGTGATGTAGTACTCTGAGTCCCTAACTGCTACCTCTCCTGATCCGCCTCTGTGATTATGGTATTTAATATGTTTCTGAATCTGCTAGGGGTAATTTATATAACTATATTCACCAACAAGAACTGTAATTCAACTTAAAGAATCTAAGAAAGTCTTCTGGTGAATATTTACAATTTAATTAAATAGTTTCTCTTTTCTGTTTGAAAAGTGTTAAACTCAAATATTTTACAACATTAAATGAATAATAATAGTTAACAAATGTTTTTCTCTTGGGTCAAAATGTCTATCATCTTGTAGACAACTTTCGCTTGCTTGATCATTCACTTGTAGAATTGTTTATTATTATTACTTTAAGTTTATAGAAACACTATACTAGTTTAGTCATCACAAACTGGATGCGTATATGTCTTTATTGAGTCTGGATAAGCTGCACAGTTGCTTTAAGCAACTTATCTTAGTCACTGCAGATGGTTCCCTTATATGCAGAATATAAAATTCAGATGAAATCGTTCCAGTAGCTACAAACGTGATGATGGGCCTGCTATCACTAACTGGCACTTGGCACTGCATTCATTGCAACTTTTGTAAGAGCAGCCTCTTCTGATTTGGAGACTTTTGGTTAAAGGATTAAACCTGCAATGAATTCAAACGCAATCCCTGTATTTTTCTATCTTCTCCCTCATGACACAGATGGGAACGATAGACAGTTTCAGATAAGCGTGCTAGCAGATGCACAAGTTATAGTATAGTTATCAACAATCATTTTAATTCAAAGTAATCACAATTTACTTCTACCTTCTTAATTATAAGTATTTTCCCATGATTCGCCTCCTTACAATAATTTGGTTGTGAGTAAAACTATTAAATAATATGTCAATCGATACTGTGAATCAATCCCTTTCATCCTTCTTTATGTTCCTGGTAGGTGTCTCATTCTATTCAAGAAATACTTCTTTAAATACATTTCCCAACTTACAGACACAATTAGCCATCTTTCTCAATATATTAAATATTTCCGAAGGCGGGCTTTGCCTCTAGAAGTACACATGAGCCTGTAAGTTTCATCAGAAGACACAGTCCATTCCTAACACATCTTATACACATCATATCGCACAGTTGGATTAATCAATATAATTACACACAATTATATACATTTATATATATATATATATATATATATATATATATATATATATATATATATATATATATATATATATATATATATATATATATATATATATATATATATATATATATATATATTCGTTCTTACCCTCAGGTACACACACAGACTAGCCCTCAATGGTTGATTAAGGTCTGCTAACAACTGCAGAAGGCAAACGCTGGCATTAATATATGCTCTGCTTTCCCCGCTCTCTGTTTTTTTTTTCAAATCGTGACTGACCGGAGTTTGTTAGGCAAGTCTATTTATAGTCTGACCTCGGACGTAAGAGGTGGAATCCCCCTAGGAATGCAATAACTATCCTAAAATGTGCGTATCGTTTGGCCTTTTGTACAATGTAGGAAAACTACTTTTTTAATTATCTTCGTTATTCCTGATGCGATTTTAGTCAATTAAAGCTTACATTATACTTAGAATTAGGCTTTACATATCTATATAATAATCTTTTGGTTACTACTTGCATTTTCTGTTATGCATAGTTTGAACAGCTAACTTTAGGCCAACCTGAAGCTTCGAATGCATTTAACCTAAGATTTCTCCCGTCCTATAATATTATTAGTAAAAGTATTACTACTTACGGGAAGAGTAACATCCCTAATATTGTTTTGATCCTCTGCCAAGTAGTACTTCTTCTATACTTCTGTAGTAAAATTCTGAAGTTAATCATGTTACACAAAATAGGGTCTGGCCATCTTTATTCTCCCAGCAGTTGTAAACACGGGACCAAAAAAGCGTTTTCATTGGTCGGTGTATCATATCTTTTTACAATGTATGGCGCGCCATAGGGCCAGAGTTATTAGAATTCATGATGTGAAACAGACGTCATTTCACGACACTGATAAGCATTTTCTCGTTTGTTTTAAGCATACATTGTTAAGTCCCATGTATTTCCTAGGGGGTCTCTGCTAAGAAAAGAATGAATGGGCTACTGTTCCTGTAGGCATGTCGTAAGAAGGAACTAATATAATGTTGTACATGGGGGCTGGTAACCTCACCATGTAAAACAAATTGCTGCTGAATCAACTTTGGCGCAGGCTTCCTGCAAGGGAACCAGCTGGAGTTGTCTTCATTCTCCGTAAGGGGCAAAAAGGGAAATAATTAAAAATTTATAAAGACAAGGGGAGTCATCATTTATTAAAACATCTCTAACTTAAATAAATTGTAACCTACATTTTACTCACCTTCAACCAGAGGTCATGTGTGCAGCAAGCCTTCCCAATGCAGGCCCTTCAAAGGTCATGGTAATGAAACCTTCAGATCAAGATGGTAACATGACCACAGCAACTATCTACATGGGCACACACAATTCTGGAGACTTTCATTGCCCAGAGATGGTGGATGAATTAGAGGGGACACAGTCCCAACTGCCACATAAAAGTGATGATGAACCAGGAGAATTGAGAGATGAATTTCAGGTGATTACTTTTGTGATCTGTCTGTAAGAAAGCACCAGTATTAAACAAACACATGATTAATGTACTGCTTACATACATCAGTAGCAGATAATTGAAGAGTTCATGTGCAAAATAAGATATACACTCAGTTTTGTCAGAAATATGTTGGTTTACATAATCACAAACAAAAAATTTAAATGAATCTGGCAAAACTATTTCTGGCTGAACCAGTATCAAGGGAAAAAAGTACATCATGTGAGATGAAGAGCCATTATTGTTGTCTGGTCAGAATGATGCCAAAATAATGTAGTCCAGTATAATCAGCATATAAATTTCACCAGCAATACCTTTCACTTCCCTATGCCAAGCCTTTCTGTCCCATGTTATCTATTCATGATCTTTCCATGTCTTCTTAATTCCTTTCATGTGTATCTCCAGTTCTCTTCTCCGTGTGTTTTTGTTGTTGTCTCAGTACTTTTGGATTCCAAAACTGGAACTGCCTTGTAATGCTGTCATCTGGATTTCTTAATATATGTTCTATTCATTGCCAGCATCTACAGATTTGTTGCTGAATAAATTAAAGCACTTTGTAGTAATGGTAATGTTGATAATCAGGTTGCATTGTAGTGGTAAGGGGGGGGGGGGGCACTTCCTTCTCCTTCTTTAGTTTCTATAGTAGCACACCACGACCTCTAGTTGACCCCTCATAGCAAGACAGTACCAGAACACTTTATTTGGTCTGCAATGGTGGTTTTTCTTAACAGTTTCATTTTCATGCTGATGTTGCTAGCTCCAGTGGGCTAGATTAAAATTATAATAGCCTCTTCAGTCATAACTGACTATGGGAATGCACCGCTGAGGTGACAGTGCTCAGCTGCTTTTTTTCCTGGTGTTCTTTTTGAAGTTATCTCCTCTCTTTTTGCTTGCCGTAAGAGCGTTTAGCCCATTCTGAGGTGGTGCCGTAGAGAGCATCGCCACTTGCTGCGATTAGTTACCTGTTATGATATACATGCAGGGAGCAGTGGTGCACTGCTTTCATTGTCTGCTCTTAGAACTTAGGAACGAAGAAAGGTGGTAATGTTTCTGCATTACTCATTTACATCACATATTCTTTCCACACATTGTGAGAAGAACCAGTTTTCATTCTTGTGTGAGGTATGTTGATTTGGTCAACATCACTTGGAGTTTCTTCAGGATTTTCTGCAAGATGATAAATGGTGTCTGTCCACTTTCCTATTGGGTATCTCCTTGCACTGTGGCCAGATCTTCTGCTGTCAGAAATTGCTGTCAATCAGGTTGCCTTCTGACAAAATGCAGGAACCATTTTAGTTTCTATCACTATCTGGTGCATCATGTTATTCCTAAAACTTCTTGATTTCATTGGTTTTTTTTCTTACCTCCAGTTGTAACTTTATATGTAACTGATAACAAGAACCAGACATGTGCCAGTGGAATAAGAGAAAAAGATTCTGGCAATGAATAGGACACACACTGAGGAAACCAGTTGATAGCACTACAAGGATGTTCTTAGATAGGACACACACTGAGGAAACCAGTTGATAGCACTACAAGGATGTTCTTAGATAGGACACACACTGAGGAAACCAGTTGATAGCACTACAAGGATGTTCTTAGATAGGACACACACTGAGGAAACCAGTTGATAGCACTACAAGGATGTTCTTAGATAGGACACACACACTGAGGAAACCAGTTGATAGCACTACAAGGATGTTCTTAGATAGGACACACACTGAGGAAACCAGTTGATAGCACTACAAGGATGTTCTTAGATAGGACACACACTGAGGAAACCAGTTGATAGCACTACAAGGATGTTCTTAGATAGGACACACACTGAGGAAACCAGTTGATAGCACTACAAGGATGTTCTTAGATAGGACACACACTGAGGAAACCAGTACATTATAGATAGCAAAGTAATGCAGTCTTTTAACTGACAGCACACATGACTGTTACAAGTACGGTCTGATCTGCATGTTTGTGCCTCCTTTAAAACATTGATTTCTCATTTATCATCTTGTTGTCAATGGTAAAGATTATTATGGCAGTTTTCATTTAATTTTTTTTTAAAATCTTTTTTCAGGAAGGTGGTGGTTTGATAGAAACAGCGCCAAATGAAGATTTGTATAGAAATGGAATTCCAGCGTATTCTCTATTACTTTACAAACCTGGATCAGCAACTTTCATGGAAAACTCTCAAGTGGACATGAATCCCTTGATGTACATAATCATTTTTTTCTGTTACGGTTTAGCTTCTCACACTTTTCCTTTATCTGAGTCATGTTGTCAGTGGCATCTTTGTACAGGGGCTGTAACAGGAGTTCTGAGCAGTGTCATGTCATTACATATTTTAGTCAAATATTGAATATCATTGTCCTTTATACTTCAGTGAGGAGACAAAGAACAGGGCCCCTTACACTGTGGTTACATCATTGTGTAGGAGGGAGATGATGTGACTACAGTCAGTGGCCTGAAGCAATGTATTGACATAACCCCTGCAGACCCAAGTAGAACAGTCCCAACTGAGATGGTTTGGCCATGTCTGCAGAATGGGAGAAGATCGGCTACCACGACAAGCATGAGAAACAAAGAGCCAAGGATCCAGACGCCCAGGATGACCCAGAGTCCGCTGGGAGGACAACATTAGACAATCTTTGAAGGACCGAGGACTAGAATGGAACCAGGCCAGGAGGAAGACAGCCGATAGGATATCCTGGCGCTCTCTCTTCCAAACCTCTACACCTCACGGTAGAAGGGGAACGACTAAGTAAGTAAGTAAGTCTCTGAATTGTATTATGTTATCCTTTGGTTTGAATTATGTCATCTTTAAGCAGTGTTAGTGTTTGTTTTTTTTTTAATTGTAGTGTGATAGGGTGGGCGAGATGATGATGATGATGATGTGATATTTGATCACTCTCTTTTCACACTCACACCGACTCAACAACAATAAAACTCTTGATTCTGAGGCAGGGGCTGTATTTATTTTTACAACCCATTCAGTGACTTAGAGCCCACTGAAACAAACATTAAACAAATAAAGTGGCAACGAAACAAACAAACAAAACACCCAGCTAGTGCCCGATTGCTAATGTGCTCTGGTTTTTCTGTCCATTTGCTACCCACACGGGCACCTCGTTTCGTTTGTTCTCTCTGGGCGGTTCTTGCAAAATAGGCCCATTCGCCGGCTAGGCGCTTCTTATATAGGCCCTATGGCGCATCACTCACTTACTGCGCGCTGTGCGTATTAATCTTGGCTACTTAAATTGCACTCGCAATTATTGCTCTAGAAGGCATGAAAACACAAATCTACACAACTATTTCTAGAGCAAAAACACAAATCTACACCACAACTAATTTGTAGGCATTATTATGGCCTAAACTAATATATCTTCTATGCAGGTGATAAATATGCCTTGGACTGAAGGCGGGGCCTCAGGGGTGTCTTTCCAGCCCCATCACAGTAGGAAAAAGATGTTATTAAAAATATGGAATAGCATGACGGAAACTAGGGAAGTCATATTGTATTAAGTAATTGGAGAGACTTTTATAACCTTTAGTACTTTTTGTTTTTACTCTGGTAGAGTAGGGTGTGTGGACCCGAGCCACCCAAAAAGCCAGCACAGCCATGGTCCAGACACTCCAGGATCTCATTCATCCTGTTTTTTTTAAGACTATATTAGGACATTCCATCATGGATGACTGAGTAGAAATATCTGATTACATTTTTTGGATAACTTATTCTTATTTGTTGAATTTTTTTTTTTTTTTTTTTTTTTTTTTTTGGGCTTAAAGAATTTTCATGAAGGAGTAGCTGGCCACATGTCCAACCCTCCTTAGTTGCTTTCTGTTACATGCCTGGCAGGATACTGTGTTACTATTCTTTGTTCCCCTATCAGTTCCCCGTACATGTAAACATTAATATATGTTACTGATGGTTATACTACAGGTCTTTATTCTTTTCTCCGAAATCATTGGGGACTGCTTTGTTTTGGAAACCTGATTTTTTTTGGTTTTTAGATGTTGCCCAAATCCCATTAGAAAAGTAGCCAGAATAGCCGAATTCACCCAAAATGTGTTTTAAAAAATAGCAGAAAGTCGCCACAAATTGTCGGAAATTGTTGAAATTGTGATCGAAAAGTAGCCCAAAGAAACTTCCGATTGTCAGAATGTTTTAGTTTTCGGGTGTTCGGCTAAAAGAAAATAGACCTGTATTTTATTATAGATTTTAGGGTATTTGTATCTGAGCTTAAAAGATGTGTATCAGTTTATAGTTTCTGTGTGTCTTCTGCCTTGACAAAGGCTTATGATCATAGCATGAACACTTATGGTATGAATTCCCTGGCTACTGAACATATGCTGCACAAGCGCCCAACAAATGAAGAACAGAAAAAGCACATATGGGCCAACACTAGTACCATTTCTGGAGATAGCAACAACATTAGGCAGACCACTGCTTTCTTTAAACATATTCAAGTTGAGCCCGTCAAGTATTTTCAATTTCTCTGGTCTGTAAATGTTGATAATCTTCTTTGCCTTGGTGTTTTACTAAATTTATACTTGTAAACAAATGGCTGCCCAGATCCAAACCTCAGAAATGAGGTATCTGAGGAAGGTGGTTGAAGTAACAAGAAGAGACATGGTCCGCAACCAGACGATACGTCAAGGCCTAAAAACCCAACCCCTGCAGACCCAAGTAGAACAGTCCCAACTGAGATGGTTTGGCCATGTCTGCAGAATGGGAGAAGATCGGCTACCACAGCAAGCATGGGAAACTAAGAGACAGGGATCCAGACCTCCAGGAAGACCCAAAGTCCACTGGGAGGACAACATTAGACAATCTTTGAAGGATCGAGGACTAGAATGGAACCAAGCCAGGAGGAAGACAGCCGATAGGATAGTCTGGCGCTCTCTCTTACAAACCTCTACACCTCATGGTAGAAGAGGAATGACTAAGTAGTAGTAAACAAATGGCTCCAACCTGCATGTAACAACAGCCGTTATTTGCCGAGGTATACTTGTTTGAGCATCTGATTGGCTGCATGGTTAGAGCACTTTCCTCTCACAGCTTAGCTATCAGATTCTGAGATCAAAATCTGGTTGCATCATTCACCTGTCTACACAGCTGTGAATGGGTATCTGACTCTGCTCTTGGGGAAAGCAAAAGCAGAAACTGGTCACTCCACCTCATTAAAAAAATGCTGGACCTAATAGGGTGAAGTCTCCGAACACACTTCCCTTTTCTACGGCAGCTTTTGCAGTGCAACTGCCTTTTCCTTTTTTATACATGTATTAACCAAAAAACATTCATCCCAGCAGTATTACCTCAAATGGTGGTGGCAGTAGTGGTCCATGCCTTGCTGAGATTTTCACAAGTCAGCGTCAGTCTCAGGTGTTTGTCACAACTAGTCGTGGACAAGTCAGTACAGGAATTAACCATGGTTCATTCAGTTCAGTTGCCAACACACCGTACATAATTTCTGTACAGGTCTTTTTGCCTAATTATTAAATATATATAAATCGATCGTCTTACACTTAAAAGGCAAAGTCTCCATGCTTCAATTATAATGCAGCTGTAATTGAAAACATTTTTTACACTTAACTCTTTTGATACATTTTTCACTTTTTTTGTACAGGTTTTGCGGGCCTTTGTTTTTGAATTTTTTGTACATGTTTTTCATCTCTGAGGTGTGGCATGTATCTGGTTGTCCTGTTTGTCTCCCCCCCCCCCCCAACTCATCAGAGACCCCTGGAAGCTGTGGGGGGGGGGGGGGGGGGGGGGGGGTTGTGATAGTGACATATATCTGCCTTACTATCCTGTGTTAGCTGTTTAAAGTATGTCCATGATTGTTTATCCCTTTCCTATTCCCTTCTCTGTGTGTTTTGTTGCCTCCCTTATCATTGGGGGTTCCAGAGTTAGGATTGCCTTGTCATACTGTGAACTCATTTCCTCAGTAAGTCCAGTCCTGGGTCTTTTCCTTACCTCTTGTTCCACTGGCAGTTGTATTGTTTTTTCATCAGTTCACTATTAGGGATAACATTTCAATTGGAATAACTAATTTCTTTTTTTGTTAAATATTTTCATGCTGACTAATTGAGCTAAGGATAACATTTATTTTTATTCATTTTCTGCTTGTGGGATTTTAGAAAAACTTTGAAATCTCATGACACAAATCCTGTCTTTCCAGGCTACACATCCTATCCAACATTTTAAGTGGATCATCAGATGGGAAAAGAGTGAGCGAGCATGCCCCGGGTGTCCCAGTCATGTCTGACAATCACCCTTCCATGATCTGTTCAACATCCAAGCCATACTCCACCCTGGTATCAGGGACAGAGGCTGTTGGCTTGCAGGAAATGAGCGCAGGCAACATGGATGCCCCTGCAAAGTTGCCACTGTCTGACATCACCAACAAACTCAGTCAGCAGCAAAATCAGGGCAAGAATATGACTGTACATGTTCCGATGGGTCAGTCTTACTTTGTATTTTTAACTTGCCATAACTTGTCCCGTTTAGTTCCCTGGGGTCAGTTTTACTTTGTATTTTTAACTACTAAAGACCACATGAATGAGATAACATGAAGAAGAGAACTAAAGATGACATGAATGGAGATAACATAAAGAAGGGAACTAAAGACAACATGAATGAGATAACATGAAGAAGGGAACTAAAGACAACATGAATGGAGATAACATGAAGAAGAGAACTAAAGACAACATGAATGGAGATAACATGAAGAAGGGAACTAAAGATGACATGAATAAAGATAACATGAAGAAGGGAACTAAAGACAACATGAATGAGATAACATGAAGAAGGGAACTAAAGATGACATGAATGGAGATAACATGAAGAGAACTAAAGACAACATGAATGGAAATAACATGAAGAAGAGAACTAAAGACAACATGAATGGAGATAACATGAAGAAGGGAACTAAAGATGACATGAATGGAGATAACATGAAGAAGGGAACTAAAGACAACATGAATGAGATAACACGAAGAAGGGAACTAAAGATGACATGAATGGAGATAACATGAAGAAGGGAACTAAAGACAACATGAATGGAGATAACATGAAGAAGGGAACTAAAGATGACATGAATGGAGATAACATGAAGAAGAGAACTAAAGATGACATGAATGGAGATAACATGAAGATGGGAACTAAAGATGACATGAATGGAGATAACATGAAGAAGGGAACTAAAGATGACATGAATGGAGATAACATGAAGAAGGAAACTAAAGACAATGTGAATGAGATAACATGAAGAAGGGAACTAAAGATGACATGAATGGAGATAACATGAAGAAAACTAAAGACAACATGAATGGAGATAACATGAAGAAGAAAACTAAAGACAACATGAATGGAGATAACATGAAGAAGAGAACTAAAGACAACATGAATGGGGATAACATGAAGAAGAGAACTAAAGACAACATGAATGGGGATAACATGAAGAAGAGAACTAAAGACAACATGAATGGAGATAACATGAAGAAGAGAACTAAAGACAACATGAATGGAGATAACATGAAGAAGAGAACTAAAGACAGCATGAATGGAGATAACATGAAGAAGAGAACTAAAGATGACATGAATGGCATGAAGAAGACATGGAAAGACCTGTAGTGGATGACACCGTGTGACAGGAAGGCTTGGCCATGAATTTGTTGAAGGCTTTGTTTTTCTCCGGGGGCTGAGAGGAATAAACTTGATCAAAACACAAAGAAGCTGAAGAAAACAAAGAGGGAAGATCTTGTGTAGCTCAACAAGATAGATGGGAAAACAGCTGTAGGTCAACAAGATAGATGGGAAAATAGCTGTAGCTCAACAAGATAGATGGGAAAACAGCTGTAGGTCAACAAGATAGATGGGAAAACAGCTGTAGCTCAACAAGATAGATGGGAAAACAGCTGTAGGTCAACAAGATAGATGGGAAAACAGCTGTAGCTCAACAAGATAGATGGGAAAACAGCTGTAGCTCAACAAGATAGATGGGGAAAACAGCTGTAGCTCAACAAGATAGATGGGAAAACAGCTGTAGGTCAACAAGATAGATGGGAAAACAGCTGTAGCTCAACAAGATAGATGGGAAAACAGCTGTAGCTCAACAAGATAGATGGGAAAACAGCTGTAGCTCAACAAGATAGGTGGGAAAACAGCTGTAGCTCAACAAGATAGGTGGGAAAAAAGCAAATATCCCAAGTATCCTTTTGTCCTAAATCGTTGCGGACAGCTTTGTTTTGGAAACTGGATTGTATCAGTTTTCAAATGTTGCCCATATCATGTTTGAAAAGTAGCTCAAGATGCGTTCGCCCAGAATAGTCATAAATAGTCCAATTTTTTATAGAAAAGTAGCCCAATATGTGTTTGCCCAGAAAAGTCAAAAATGGACCAAATTGTTATAGAGAAGTAGCCCAAGATGCGTTCGCCCAGAATATTCATAAATAGTCCAATTTTTGATAGAAAAGTAGCCCAAGATGTGTTTGCCCAGAATAGTCATAAATAGTCCAATTTTTGATAGAAAAGTAGCCCAAGATGTGTTTGCCCAGAATAGTCATAAATAGTCCAATTTTTGATAGAAAAGTAGCCCAAGATGTGTTTGCCCAGAATAGTCATAAATAGTCCAATTTTTGATAGAAAAGTAGTCCAAGATGTGTTTGCCCAGAATTGTCATAAATGGTCCAATTTTTGATAGAAAAGTAGCCAAAGATGTGTTTGCCCAGGATAGTCATAAAGTAACCAAATTGTGATAGAAAGGTAGCCCGAAGAAACTTTCGGTTTTCAGGTGTTCGGATAATAAGGCATATACCTGTACTAGAGTGCTTAAAAGATATTTGGGGAGTGAACTGATAGGTTATATACCTGAACAAGAGTGCTTAAAAGACATCAGTGGAGTGAACTGATAGCAACAGAGGGTGAATTTAACTTAAGTAATATGTTGCGAATTGTGAAATAACAATGATTTTAAAACATAACGTAATGATTTCAACTAGGCAGATAAATTATCGCAAACAGTGGGATGAGCGCTTAGGCAAAGGAAGCGGCATTGGATACGACAAACATTGAGGATACCAGCTGATAGCATTACAAGGTACTACTTGTTATTGAATCTCCAAGGTATGAGAAATAGAGAGAGATGAAGAAAAAAATGTGGAGAAGAGAATCGCTCGATGTGCAAAGATCTTTAAACTGCATGGTGTGTTACCGAGGCTGGAAGGGGAAGCAAAGAATAGTAGCACTGTACCTTACCAAGCATGTCGTAAAAAAGCCACTAAGGAAGATTGGGAATGGGGGGTGGTTACCCCATCCTGTAAAAATGTAAACCACAAAAACGTCAACAAACATGGTCAGGTAAAAATACTAATACACAAGTCAATTCAGGAGGACTTCTTTCTTTCTTCTTCTTCGTACACTCTCAAACGTCAACTTGAATATGTTCAGAGGAAGCAGTGGCCATCTTGAGGCTGTTAATTCAGGAGGACTTGGCATATGTTTGTATGCTCTTTGGGGAGCTAAAGCATATTGATTGACAGGACAGAACGGTTTGGAATCAACTTATAGACATCCTGTGCTTCGCTTGAACCTGAAGGATATTGATTGATAGGACAGAATGGTTTGGAATCAACTTATAGACATCCTGTGCTTCGCTTGAACCTGAAGGGTATTGATTGACAGGACAGAATGGTTTGGAACCAACTTATAGACATCCTGTGCTTCGCTTGAACCTGAAGGGTATTGACCATGATGCTGATTAATTTTAATAGAAAAATAGATGTGATAGAGGTTCCTGTTTCTTCTGCCACAGGTGAGTTTGCCATGTTGTCTCCTGCGTCCAGCACGCTGGAAGGCCATCCTAGAAGTTCTGCACTTGTTCATGGGACCACCACCCACCCAGGGCCTGGGTACTTTCCGGCTTTTGTTGACAAGGTGATAACTGCCTTCATCTAAGTTCTTCATATTTATATTCATCTGTATCTTCATCTTTTTCATATATGTTTTTATCTCATTCATTCTTTTATACAAAAACTGCCTAGATCTATTTATCCAAGTCTTTAATCATCTGTATCATTAATTCATTTGTTTGACATCTGCGTTCATCTATTGATCCATGTTTGTATTCATCTATATCTTATTAATTCATTTGTATGTCATCTGCCTTCATCTATTAATCCATGTTTGTATTCATCTGTATCATTAACTCACTACTAATTTGTTTGTATGACATCTGCCTTCATCTATTGATACGTGTTTGTATTCATCTATATCTTATATCTCATTAATTCATTTGTATGACATCTGCCTTCATCTATTAATCCATGTTTGTATTCATCTGTATCATTAACTCACTAATTTGTTTATATGACATCTGCCTTCATCTATTGATATGTGTTTGTATTCATCTTTATCATTAATTCATTTGTATGACATCTGCCTTCATCTATTGATCTTTGTCTCATTAGTATGACATCTGTCTTCATCTATTGATCCATGTTTGTATTCATGTATATCTTTGTCTCATTAATTCATTTGTATGACATCTGCCTTCATCTATTGATCAATGTTTGTATTCATCTTTATCATTAACTCATTAATTCATTTGTATGACATCTGCCTGCATCTGTGTTTATCTATATTTGTATTCTTGTCAGTCTTTTATCTCATTAACTCTTGTGTAGTCTATCACATTGTTTCTGTTTATTTGTTTAATACATTTCTCATTGGCTAAAAAAACAAACAGCACACACATTATTACAGGTGTTCAAAACGTGGATCCATTTTATTACAGTATGCATGTATGTTTGTTTTTCTTCACCCTTCTGCTCCCCAAGGAGCATAGGCCTTCAGCAGTCAAGTCCTTCCATGTCTTCTTATCCCTTTCATTGTCTCAAGTTGTCTTCTCCATGTGTTGTTGGTCTACCGCTTATGCCCTGGGGATTTCAGACCAAGGACTGTTGTGTAATGTTATCAGTAGGTTTCCTCAGTGTGTATTCTAGCCATAACCAGCATCATCTTCTCATCTCTACATACAGAATATTCATTCATGACCTTTGAGCTCCAAGTTGAGCATATAACTTGCTAACACTCTCCAGTCACCATGAATCACTTACTCTTCTGTAACTCATCTCCTTTTACTTGAATGTTTGTCATTAACTTAATGGTCTTATTTCCATTCCCAGCCACACCCTGATCCCAGCCAACACACAAACCTGACCAGCAGTTGGGAGGACAGCCATGTACCCAGTCCCCATAAGACAAATCCCACCAAAGATCAGTCTATAAATCATGGCCCTGGTACTAGCGTGATGTCCAAGCTGAACATGCCCCTGCTGACCAACTCTCCTGTCCCAGGTCAGGAAGGATGCGGAGGACCCATGAGGGAAAGCCACAACATGAAGGAGAGGAGAAGAAGGTGAGATCAGAGATGAGAGTATGATGATTTTAGGGTGAGGAGTCAACTGGGCATGACAAACACTATGAGCTGCTTCTTGTTTAACTAGGGCTGCTGAGCTTTTCGTTCTTTTGCAGCCAGTACCAAGTTGAAGACTCCTAGGTATTACCTACACTGTAGATCTAGGCTTTTTCTGTGGCTTTTCTGCCTTTCCGAAACGTGCTGAGTTGAAGTCATGAGCTTCAGTTCCTTAAGCTTTGCTTGCATTTAAAGGATCATCACATCTGGTCCCTTCTTCTTCTTCTTCTTGCGATCGCATCTTTGATGATTACACCGTCAGACGAGTTCTCATGATGAATTCGACTGTTGTTTGAAGTTCCTCTTTAACTCCATATAGCTTTGAGTTTAGTGTTGAGTCATTGGGCCAGTATAATCTTTCTTAACTGGTCATACAGAGGACAGTCCTGTAGAACATGCTCAGCAGTTTGTTCGTTTAATCCACATGTGCACAGTGGTGAAGCAGACAATCGTAGCTTGTGCATGTGTTTATTCAGTTTGTTATGCCCTGTCCTGAGTCGAAAAATAGTTGTCTGTCCCTGCCGGTCGAGAGTGTGATAGTCGTCTTTGGGTTGGTTCTGTTCTCTTCTGATAGTCTGGATAGCTCTCTTTTTCTCAAAGTATGTGACTTCATTATCTTCTTGTTCACATTCTCCTCCCTTTTTTGCAAGTTTATCTGCCTTTTCATTTCCGGGTACACCACAATGAGATGGTACCCACTGAAGTATGGTTCTCTTTTTGGCAGCTACCTTGTTTAGTTCATTTCTCAGATGCGGGAGTTTACCACCCTTGAGAGCTTGCAGGACAGACAGTGCATCTGTGAGGATGACTACCTGGTGGCAGTCAGAGTTGGTGTTATAAATCATATTTGCAGCTTGCTCTAGAGCTTGAACCTCAGCTGTATAGTTGGAACAGAATTTACCAGTGGGAATGTGCCTAGTCTCATAGTGGTTGTCAGGATATGAGATAAAGATACCGGCACCTCCATTCCTAACAGCATTAGTTGCTGATCCATCTGTATAGGCATGTATCCATGATTGATCGGGATAGCTTTCTTGGATCATACTCAATGTAGCAGTTCGTTTTTGCAGATCATTATACTCACATCCACTTGTGAGACCACTGACTGATGTATTAATTTGGAGGGCACTGCTGGCCTGCTCCCATGGTACAGGGTATAGGGTGGGCTTCAGTGGTGTTGTCTTCATGGATAGGTCTTCTTGATGCTGTCTTATAAGTCTTTTCCCCCGATGCACAAAGCTGCTACGCTTTAGACGTCCCAATGCCAGATCATCTAGTCTTGCCTTCATTGGGTGCATTGGCATACTGTTATACTTTTCCATCTGGATCATGGTTTTTGTGTCTCTTCTATGGGACAATGTCTGTAATCCAGCAACCTTCTGCATCTCTGTTATTGGTGTAGTTTTCATGGCTCCTGTAATGAGCCTGAGAGCTTGATTTTGCACCTTGTCCAAAGACTGCAGATGTGAGTTAGCAGCTGATGACCATGCTGCTGAGCTAAACTCTAAGTGTGGTCTTATTACTCCATTATAAATCTTCTTTAGATTTCGTTCATTTGCTCCCCAGTTGGTACCTGCTAATTTTCTGAGTATGCCTAGTCGTCTTCGGGCCTTTCCTTCTGCATTTTCAATATGCTTATTCCATGTAAGCCTTTGGTCAAATGTCACCCCAAGATAGGTGGGGTAGCTTTCTTCCTTGATCACGGTTGTCCCTAGGTGTATGTTAGCTGATTTGTCCTTGGGGGCGAGGGAGAACAGTGTTGTGGAGGTTTTGTCTGTGTTTATTGTGATAAGCCATTTCTCTGCCCATGACACTAGCATGTCTGCTGCCCGCTGCATTCTATAATTTGCTGTGGTGACATTTTCATCAGCGCACCAGAGTACTAGGTCATCTGCATATAAGGCAGCTTTAACTCCTGCAGGGAGATCTTTCACCAGGTCATTGATGTAAACAAGGAAGAGTGTTGGGGAAATTACTCCTCCTTGAGGTACCCCCCTGATGGAGCAACACTTTTCTGCTCTGCAGACCGTCAAGAGTGACTCTAGTTCTCCTGTTATGCAAGTATGACTGGATCCATTTCATCATGTTGCCTTGGATTCCACTTCTCCTAAGTTTTGCAATGAGGCCATCTTTCCACACCTTGTCAAAGGCCTGCTTGAAGTCGACCCAGATCGTTAGGACCTTTTTCTTCTCCTGGAAGGCATCTTCTATTGCTTGAGACAAGTAAGTAACTTGGTCTTCTATACTGTAGCATTCTCTAAATCCAGCTTGTTCCGGCACCAGGATCTGCTCAGACTCTAAATACCATTTCAATCTGTGGTTGACTATTCGCTCCATAGTCTTCCCAACACAGCTTGTGAGACTGATTGGCCGGTAACTTGCAGCCTCGGTCTTACATTTCCCTTTCTTTAGTATGGGTATTGTGATGGCTTCTCTCCATACTTGGGGTACCGTTCCTTTCAACCAGCTGTGGTTGAATATCTCAAGCAGTTTTGTCTTTGCTGCTGAGCTCAGATTTACTAGCATTTCGTTGCTGATTTTGTCTGGGCCGGGTGACTTTTGAAACTTAAGCTTGGAAATAGCCTTCTGTAGTTCTCCTAGTGTGATGGGTTCCCTCATTGCGGCAGGAGTATCTGTCTGTCCCATGGTTGCCAGTATTTCTTTTCTTATCTCTCTCTGATGGTCTATGTTAATGGGTAAGTTGCTTTCTGAACTGTATCTTCTAGCAAACAAGTCTGCAGCTTGTTTTCCTCTGAAAAGTTTGCCACCTTCATCCAATGTGATAGTCTGCCTTGGTGAGGAATGCTCTTCATTTAGAGACTTGACTAATCTCCAAAGTTTCCTGCCGTCTTTCTCAAGGTTCAGCGATGCCGTTTTAGTTCTCCAGCTTTTCCGCTTTTCTTCTAGCTTTGTTCTCTGCAACTCTGCTACAGCCTTTTTCCATTTGTTGTGAGTTTCAAGTGAAGGCTGAGACTCTGCGTCCTTTCTAGCTTTGTCCATAGCTTCCTGACGTTCTTGGAGTGTGCTGGACCAGTATGGTATGTAGTTACGCCGGCATCCTTTGGGAATGGTTTCTTTTGCAGCTTGTAGTATGCATCTGTTGAAGTCTTTTACCACTTCATTAATGTCTCTGTTCTGTACCTTGAGGGTAGACAGCAGCGTGTTCACCTGATGCCTGAATAAACCCCAGTTGGCTTTTTTGTAGTTCCATCTTGTAATGGCTGGGCCTGTACTGAGAGTTGCACTCTGGACAGTAAGAAAGATTGGGCGATGGTCGCTTCCCCCTAGTTGGTCTCCTACTTCTCTACTAATAGATCCAGCTATATCTGGTGTGGAGAAGGCAAGATCTGGTGTTGAGGTTGTGTGCCATCCTCTGGAGTAGAAGGTAGGAGTATCTGTGGCATTATTGACTAGGATTAGGGAGTGATCATCTTGCCAAGTTTCAACCTCTTCACCTCTGTGATCCAGATGGTTATAGCCCCAGCTCTGGGAGTGGCTATTAAAGTCTCCAACTGCTATAAAGTTGGTGGCTGGTACCTGTATAGAGCTGAGACTCAGGGGTTTGTTGTTCGGACAGTAATAGTTCAGGAGTTCTATTTCCATCTTGTCTACCTTTATCTGCAGCAGCTGATATTCTGCTCCATCCATGAAGGTTTTCCTTTCGTGTGCAGGAATGTTATTCCTTACAAGAGTAAGTACTCCTCCTTTTCGTCTATCTTGTCTGTCGGATCTGAAGCATTGATATCCCCTTATTTTAAAGGTTTGATCTGCTTTCAAGTGAGTCTCTTGGATACAGCAAACACTGACTTGCTTCTCATACAAGATGTTTTCCAGCTCTGTCTTTTTGCTGTATCCAGCCTGCTTGCTGTTCACTCCCTCTGCATTCCAGTGCATCATGACAAGTGGCACTCTGGGTTTCTCTTTTTCTGTTTTGTTTTGGTCAGTAGTTCTCCTCCGCCGTCTGTTGACTCCACAAGACGGTCTAGAGGGTCCTCCAGTAGCTGAGGGTGGGCTCTGTCGAGGCTCAGAGCCCGGCACTGCACCTGCCTGGTGGAGCTCCACAGGGCGAGCACCAGAACGAGATTTATTTGACGGTGTACTCTCCATAGAAAAAAAAAAAGCGAGTTGCATGATACTGTGGTTTCCGGTGCGCCTTCTGGCCCAGTATCTACGACTTTAGCACCTGTTCAACGGGAGAGTGGGCTCATCCCTAATCTGTTTATGTTCCCAGTAGTAGACTATTCGCAAGCAGCCTGGGGGTGTCACTGCTCTGCGCGGACCTTGTTTACCGAGGCGGCGTCCGAGCTCGTATGGTGAAAATATGGTTGCGTTATCTTCAAAATAGCCCTGTCTTTCCCGTGGCTTTTCTGCCATCCTGCAACTTTGAGTTAGGGAGTTCTGAGCTCCAGTCTCTTTCCCAGGCATTTTATCCTGGCCTGGCACGCATACAGAGGACCCCACTTCTGGTTCTAAGTTAGCAGTTGGGGATAGGTGGGGTAGCACACTGTGCATTCCCCGTCATCCAGGGGGCTCTCCAACTATGCAGAGCTTGCACAATGCTGTGCTCTGGTTCTGGGCTCTCCCAAGGAATCCTCACGTCCTGCACAGAGCCACTTCCCGATACCCACCACCTGCCAACCCTCCATTGTAGAAATCTCCTGCATGCGGCCATCCAGTCAAGAGCCAGTATTAAGTCTGGTGCCCAAGTGATCCCCCCAAGCTCAGTGTGCAATGCTGGGTTCTCATCATGCTGCAACACAGGAGGGATTGTGATGCTCAGCCATCTCTCTCAATTCTGCACCGATAAGTGACATCGGGGACTTAACTTTGCCTCAGTACTGGGAGGCCCCGTTTCCGGGTACACCACACACAGCCAATTGAGGCAACGGTCGCCATGGGCGTGATAGACGACAAACAGTGAAGAATGAGGCAAGAAAGCATTTAACCCATGAAGTGGGGGTGGATTGGTGCAGACCAGAGCATGTACCACTCGCCGGTGGGTTCTGCATCTACACCTATAGGGTTCCACCCACTCCTCAGCCCATTTAGTCTGGCCCCTCACCCAGGACCTGTCCGGCTTGGGTGACCCTGCCAGGAGTAAAACTCCCGCCGGCATAGCTCCCGGGATCATTGAGGCGCTCAAGCTCTCCAACCACGGCAAGGTAGGCTTACATGTGGAGAGACATCTGGTCCCAAGCTAGGAGTAAGAAGCGAGTGGCATCATACTGTGTGAGGCTGTAAGGAGGCAGCCCCTCCACCATGCAAAGGCACAACAGGCCAATCACCTGTTTGCTTTAATACCCGATTAAGCGAAATACAAGAGAGAAAACCGGACGGATTCTAAAGGCGACGAACTGGAATGGACTACGGACTACGACTTATGGAACTTGGAACACAAGAAGCATAAATGGGAAAGAAGAGGAGCTGGTGGAAGAGATGAGGAAAGCAAAATTAGAGACAATCTTTGAAGGACCGAGGACTAGAATGGAACCAGGCCAGGAAGAAGACAGCCGATAGGAAAGCCTGGCGCTCTCTCTTCCAAACCTCTACACCTCACGGTAGAAGGGGAACGACTAAGTAAGTATCAAACTGTACATTCCCCACCATTAAGGGGGCTGTCCAGCTGTGCAGAGCTTAAAATACTGTGCTCTGGTTCTGGGCTCTCCCAAGGAATTGTCACATCCTGCACAGAGCCACTTCTCAGCTCCCCCTGCCTATCACTGTGTTCATAGATAGATCTGCTGCATGCAGTCAACCAGGTCAAAGCCAAAGAATCACGTCCAAGGCTCAAGTGACTTCTCCAAGCTTAATGTACAATGCCAGGTTCTCAACACGTTTCACCACAGGAATCCCTGGAAGTGTGTGGATGATTTAAAGAGTCAATGAGGGTGTAATAAGCCTCACAGACAGAGGTTCACTTCCACATATGTATATTGTAGCATTATGCATAGCTGGTAGTCATATAAGGATGACTCCAGATATACCTCCATGCATAATCACTATGAGCAGAAAGGGAGGTGAGCCCGCCATTAGGAGTATGCTAAACATGATGAGGTGATGTAATGAATGAACTGAACTTGATGAGGTGATGTTAATGAATGAACTGAACTTGATGAGGTGATGTAATGAAAGCTAAACTTAATGAGGCGATATACTGAATGAACTGAACTTTGTGAGGTGATATACTGAATGAAATTGTCACAAAGTGGGGTGGCAGTATATTGTTATTGTAGAACAGAATCGACATCATTGCACTCCAGGAAAACCCATAGGTGGTCAGTCTCCATCAGTATATGTTGAAGAGTGTGAATGCTAACTGTTCCTGTAGCTCGCTGGTTATATACATGACATACCTGTCAACCTCCCGAGACAAAAATCTGTACGCCGAACCCAAAAAATCCTTACAAACACCCAAAAATCCTTACGCAAAAAATATTTTAATAAATTATACACAACACAGTTTTAAAAACGAAAATTAACACATACAAATCTATTAGCATTTGAATTAGTGTGATATAAAACATTCTAATAGTCTCATGCTGTTCTTTACATATAAAAAACTTAGTGATCACGAGGTACTATTCTTTCGATGCACAGTGTATTATAATCAACACATGCAATTTTAGCACTTTGCAGAATTGCATTTGTGGGCTTAAAGTCTGCACAGCATGTATCAATGTTAATCTTCCACTGTAATAAAGAAGTGAGTGTGTCTGCATTCATGGATTTCCTGTAGTCTGTGTGGATTATTTTATTGAAAAATAAAGCAGCAAAGTTTATGCAAACAAATTTGTTTTCTAGTTATGTAGGGCCGACACAGAATATTTTGACATTAATTTATTGGAAATATTTAAATGATCAAAATATAAATGGAAAGATTAAGAGAACAACAAAAATAAAATACAACGAAGCTAAGCTAGCAGCAAAAAATAAAAAAATGACCAAATTATGAACAGATTATCAAATCTGGGAAGAAAAAATGTACTACCAAATATTTACCAAATTATTATTTTAAATGTTGATAGCCTAGACCAGTGATAATAGATCGCCACTTTATTAAAAAATAGTAGGCCTACTCAACGCAAACAAATTTTTTTTCTAGTTATGTAGGCCTACACCGAATATTATGACATTAATTTATCGGAAATACACTGAAGAGCAAGATATAACTGGAAAGATTAAGACAGCGATTACATTGCAACAAAGCTAAACAACAGCAATATTTAACCAAGTTATAACTACTTAGCTTTTTTAAACAAAAAAGCATCGAAGTGTCTTGGCAAGCGTGGCTGATAACAGGTAACTTTAAAAATACGTCATGTCACGCTGAAAACCGAAAGTGTTTGAGGCCGAATTCAAAGTTTTTGCCGAATTGTTGGGTATAAAAGGATTTGATTGGTTGCTGGGAGAGACCTCAGTTTAAAAACAGACGCCGAGATTCCCGGAACAAAAAATAAAAAAATCGATTTAAAACAAACCTGGGCTAGAAAATATTTTCTGATTTAAAATTTTAAAAAACTTGGGTTGGTTGGAAAATATTTTTAGAATTTTTTTTTAATTGAAAAAAAAAAAAAAAAATTCGATTATTTTTTTTTTTTTTTTGGTTGGGAGGGGAAAAAATCCGTACAACGAGTCTGTACGGCCGTACACTGCTGGAAGTATCAAAAATACGTACATTGTACGAAAAATTCGTACAGGTTGACAGGTATGACATGATGGATGCATCCTCTCGTATGTCCATCTCTGCTAGCCTTACGTTTGATGCCTAATTCCAACAGTCTTAACCTTCATGATTTATCTATTGTAGTGTCATTCTCTAACAGCCGATCATTAATTGTTCTCAGTATCTCTCCCTTATCCATATCCAGTGTCCCCACTGTGAGTGCTGTTGATGCTAGTCTGTCAGTTCTCTCATTACCGCGAACTCCTGCATGGCAGTAGATACAATGAGCTATCTAAGTATATGAGATGAGCCAGGCATAGAAGTTTAGCTAGGTACCAGGAATGCTAGGCATGGAAGGTGGGCTAGGTATGATGGATGAATCTAGCACAAAGATGAGTATAACTGGGTGTAGGCAGATGAAGCCGGTCATAAGACTTGAAAAAAATAGCACAAGGAATACCTGCGCATGATTAGGAGAGTTACTTCAAGATTAAAAGAAGAAATAAAATTGTGTGTTTGTATGAAGAGAAGATGTTTGACAAAACATACATAATGCATGGAGGTACAAGTATATCTGGAGTCATCCTTATATGACCACCAGCTACGCACAATTGCTATAGTATGTAGATTTGGATGTGAAGGTCTCTCTGTGAGGCTAATTACACCCTCATTGACTCTTGAAATCATCTACACACTTCCAGGGATTCCCTCTGTGGTGAAACGTGTTGAGAACCCAGCATTGCACTCTAAGCTTGGAGGAGTCACTTGAGCCCCAGATGTAACTATGGACCCCATTGTAGGTGGGGGGAGCTCATGAGTGGTTCTGTGTAGGACTTGATGATTCCTTTGGAAAGCCCAGAACCAGAGTACAGTATTTTAGCTCTGCATAGTTGGAGAGCCCCCTTGGATGGTGGGGAATGCACAGTATGCCACACGCTTCTTCCTCCTAGCTTGGGACCAGACGTGATGATCCTTTAAATGAAAGCCAAGCTGGAGAAACTGGAGCTCATGACTTCAACTAAGCACGTTTCAGAATGACAGAAAAGCCACAACAAAGGCCTAGTTCTACAACGTAGATAATACCAAGGACTCTTCTGGTATTGGCTGCAAAAGAGCAAAAAGCTCAGCAGCCCTAGTTAAACAACAACATACATATCTAAATAGCAATACTTCTGGGTAGGAAAAGAATATTTTGAAATGTGACATCCAACATTTGGTTGTTAGTGGGATGAAAATGTTTATGGCATGGGAGTTGAGAGAGGCTGAATACTGAAGTCATCCTGAGACCGGTAGTCAGCGACATAAGAAGGAAACCACCAATCACATATCTCAGAGGGTTAGTATCACATCTCACAGAGAGATAGGAACATAACACCCCATATCTGACAGTGATTAGTAGTACACACACATCACATCGCGCAGGGAGATAGGAACATAACACCCCATATATGACAGTGATTAGTAATACACACACATCACATCTCACAGAGATAGGAACATAATGCCACATATCTGACAGTGATTAGTAGTACACACACATCACATCTCACAGAGACAGGAACATAACACCCCATATCTGACAGAGATTAGTAGTACATACACATCACATCCACAGAGAGATAAGAATGTAACACCCTGTATCTGACATTGATTAGTAGTACACACACATCACATCTCGCAGAGAGATAGGAACATACCTCATATCTGACAGTGATTAATAGTACACACAAATCACATCTCGCAGAGAGATAGGAACATAACACCCCATATCTGACAGTGATTAGTTGTACACACACATCACATCTCACAGAGAGATAGGAACATAACACCCCATATCTGACAGTGATTAGTTGTACACACACATCACATCTCGCAGAGAGATAGGAACATAACACCCCATATCTGACAGAGATTAGAACATAAACACTCCACATCTGACAGAGATTAGAACATAAACACCCCACATCTGAGAGATTAGAACATAAACACCCCACATCTGACAGATTAGAACATATCACCCCACATGTGACAGATTTGACAGAGACTAGAACATATCACCCCACATTTGACAGAGACTAGAACAGATCACCCCACATGTGACAGAGATTAGAACATAAGTATCCCACATTTGACAGAGATTAGAACATAAACATCCCATATTTGACAGAGATTAGAACATTTACACCCCACATTAGGCAGATTTTAGAACATGAACATTCTACATCTGACAGAGATTAGAACATAAACATCCTACATTTGCCAGATTAGAACATAAACACCCCTTATTTGACAGATTAGAACATAAACACCCCACATTTGACAGAGATTATAACAGTAACATCCTACATTTGCCAGATTAGAACATCAACACCCCACATCTGACAGATTAGAACATAAACACCCTACATTTGCCAGATTAGAACATAAACAACCCACATCTGACAGAGATTAGAACATCAACATCCCACATTTGACAGATTAGAATATTAACATCCCACAATTGACAGAGATTAGAACATAAACACCTCACATCAGACAGTAAAAACACTACATCTCACAGAGTAGAATGTAAAAAATCACATCTCACAGGAAGATTTGAACATAAACACCCACACATCTGACTACCAAATTATTGCACTAACCATCTGACAGGGCCCGGATTAAGGATGCCTGTAACCTGATGCGCCAGCTGGTCCCAGGCATGTCTCACAAGACAGACAAGGCCACTGTGTTTGAGTTCTCTGCCAGATACATCCACTTCCTGAAGTCGTTTGTTGGTTCAAACAATGACAAAGTAAGTAGACAACATTTTATGCAGCATTTATTTATAGTTTACATTGAGGGCATCCCGCTGTTTCTTACATTGAATATTCAGAACAAGGATTTATGTAATGTAGGCAGTTTTCCTTGTTCTTGTAAGACATATTACCTTTTTTTTTTTTTTTTACCCTACCACCCCTAATCCCCTTACAGTTACATCCCTTTGTGCCCACGTTCTGAGCAAACAATATATATATATATAAAACTGCACGCATGTCACAGAAACAAGTAAATGAAAACCACTGCACATAAAAGGTAATGGTAGATCCCATAGCAGATACTGCCATAGGACAGTCAAGTGTTAGAGACTACTATACTATGCTTAGCTTCAAGAGTTGGGGTGACCACTTTAGCATAAATGTTCAGGACATTATTGGTAATAGGATTACTTATAATCTAGCAGCAGTATTTTATCTTATGTCAGTCACCCCAACAAGTAGATCCACTACCAGCTGATGGAGAGTCCCACCCCCTGGCACCAGTCATTGCATCGCCAAAATCCTGCTTGTTATCACTATCAAATATGGGGATATTGTCTATTCATCTTCTATCTTGAAGGTATTGTCTGTCCATCTTCTATCTTGAAGGTATTGTCTGTCCATCTTCCTCTTGAAAGTGTTGTCTGTCCATCTTCTATATTGAAGGTGGTGTCCTTCCATCTTGAAGGTATTGTCTGTCCATGTTCTATCTTGAAGGTATTGTCTGTTCACCTTCCTCTTGGAGGTATTGTCTGTCTACCATCCTCTTGGTGTTACATATGTCCTCCATCCTCTTGGTGTTACATATGTCCATCTTCCTCTTGGTGTTACATCTGGCCACCTTCTTTTTGGTATTACATCTCTTCACCTTCCTCTTGGTGTTGCATCTGTCCACCTTCCTCTTGGTGTTACATCTGTCCACCTTCCTCTTGGTGTTACATCTCTTCACCTTCCTCTTGGTGTTACATCTCTTCACCTTCCTCTTGGTGTTACATCTGTCCACCTTCCTCTTTTTGTTGCATCTGTCCACCTTCTTCTTAGTGTTACATCTCTTCACCTTCCTCTTGGTGTTACATCTCTTCACCTTCCTTTTGGTGTTACATCTCTTCACATTCCTCTTGGGGTTACATCTCTTCACCTTCCTCTTGGTGTTACATTCGTCCACCTTCCTCTTGGTGTTACATCTCTTTATTTTCCTCTTGGTGTTACATCTGTCCACCTTCCTTTTGGTGTTACATCTCTTCACTTTCCTCTTTGTGTTACATCTGCCCACCTTCCTCTTGGTGTTACATCTGTCCACCTTCCTCTTGTTGTTGCATCTGTCCACCTTCTTCTTAGTGTTACATCTCTTCACCTTCCTCTTGGTGTTACATCTCTTCACATTCCTCTTGGGGTTACATCTCTTCACCTTCTTCTTGGTGTTACATTCGTCCACCTTCTTCTTGGTGTTACATCTCTTTATTTTCCTCTTGGTGTTACATCTGTCCACCTTCCTCTTGGTGTTACATCTGTCCACCTTCCTCTTGGTGTTAAATCTGCCCACCTTCCTCTTGGTGTTAAATCTGCCCACCTTCCTCTTAGTGTTACATCTGTCCACCTTCCTCTTGGTGTAACATCTGTCCACCTTCCTCTTGGTGTAACATCTGTCCACCTTCCTCTTGATGTTACATCTCTTCACCTTCCCCTTGGTGTTACATCTCTTCACCTTCCTCTTGGTGTTACATCCCTTCACTTTCCTCTTGGTGTTACATCTGTCCACCTTCCTCTTGGTGTTACATCTCTTCACTTTCCTCTTGGTGTTACATCTGTCCACCTTCCTCTTGGTGTTACATCTCTTCACTTTCCTCTTGGTATTGCATCTGTCCACCTTCCTCTTTGTGTTACATCTGTCCACCTTCCTCTTGGTGTTATATCTCTTCACTTTCCTCTTGGTATTGCATCTGTCCACCTTCCTTTTGGTGTTGCATCTGTCCACCTTCCTCTTGGTGTTACATCTCTTTACCTTCCTCTTGGTGTTACATCTCTTCACGTTCCTCTTGGTGTTATATCTCTTTATTTTCCTCTTGGTGTTACATCTGTCCACCTTCCTCTTGGTGTTACATCTCTTCACTTTCCTCTTGGTATTGCATCTGTCCACCTTCCTCTTTGTGTTACATCTGTCCACCTTCCTCTTGGTGTTACATCTGCCCACCTTCCTCTTGGTGTTACATCTGCCCACCTTCCTCTTGGTGTTACATCTCTTTATTTTCCTCTTGGTGTTATATCTGTCCACCTTCCTCTTGGTGTTACATCTCTTCACTTTCCTCTTGGTATTGCATCTGTCCACCTTCCTCTTTGTGTTACATCTGTCCACCTTCCTCTTGGTGTTACATCTGCCCACCTTCCTCTTGGTGTTACATCTCTTTACCTTCCTCTTGGTGTCGTTAGCTTCTCTGTTACCCTGAAGTGTTGTGGTGAGCTGAAGCTTTTGTTTTTGGGCCAAGTGTGTCACAATGACTGCTGTGTTGTTGTAGAATTTCTGTGATATCGTCTGTCAGTCTGTGTCTTGATCTTGCCAGTGCCTTAAAACCAGATCTTCTACTGCTGCAGGTACGTTGTGGTAATCCAGCTCCATCCTCACGAGATGACCAAACCACTTTTTTTTTTCCCTCTCTATATATTTTTAATGTAGTTCCTGCAACTTTTCTGATGTCATCATTTCTGCCATACCAATAATGGTGACTTCACTTACCAAGTAAATTACTTTGGCTGTTCAACTGTTCCTTATCACTAATTTTGTGTTCACTAGACAGTAAATTGAGAATACTAACAACAGATAAATAATTGTACAGTGTCAACTCCTACCCAAAAAAAAATTGCCTTTCCTAAAAGCAGATACCTGTATGGAAATTGAACAAGTGAAGAGAGTGGTAATCCAGCTCCATCCTTATGAGATGACCAAACCACTTTTTTTTCCCCTCTCTATATATTTAATGTAGTTCCTGCAACTTTTCTGATGTCATCATCTCAGTCTCTTCTGAATACAGTAATGGCTCTTCTTAAGCATATCATCTCATACGGTGTGATTGTCCTCTAATGTGCTGTGGTCAGGATCCATGTTGGACACTGGAATCAAAGAGCTGGCAAGAAGATCCTATTCATCAAATGTTGTTTAATTCCACAATAATATTTAGACTTTTTTTTTTTTACATTTTCAAATAAAAATGCACAGCCTCATCCTATATTCATGATCTCATTCTATACTTCAATTTTGTTTCATGACTAACCAAATCCAAACGTCTTATGCTTTGTCATTAAAGAATGTAATTTTGGTCATGTTTTTTAATGAGATGTGAGCTTGTAAATTTGTGTGTGTATCATATTTCCTTTTTCACTTCTTGTGAAGCATGGAGTCATTAATTCTTGTGGTCCCCTGGCAGGAAGCCTTCATCAGAGCATTCATGTTCTTGCAGCGTTGATTTCTGTAGCCACTTATTTTACATGATGAGATTTTTGGTCACATGCACAAACTCATATTAGTTCCTTTCTATGACATGCCTGAGAGGTGCAACAGTCCTGTTTTTTTTTTTTTTTTTGTCTCCTCACCATTGGACGAACGTGAGGGCCTACATTTTTGTATGAGGATGAAGAAATCTTTACAGATGATTAAGTTGTAAGTTTTTACTTGTTAACCCCAGTTGTTAATTGACGTGTGCATTTTATTTGAAACAGGATTTCTTGGTGAAATACAACCCTTACTGATGATGTTTGCCTGAATGATCTGCTACTGCCATACCAATAATGGTGACTTCACTTACCAAGTAAATTACTATGGCTGTTCAACTGTTCCTTAACAATTTTGTGTTCACTGGACAGTAAATTGATAATACTAATAGATAAATAATTGTACAGTGTCAACTCCTACCAAAAAAAAAGAAAATTGCCTTTCGTAAAAGCAGATACCTGGTACGGAAATTGAACATGTGAAGAGAGTGGTAAATAAAAATAGAAGTCACTGTTGCCATGATGTTGCCGCAGCATTTCCCATTAGGTTTTACCAAAGTGGCAACAGCAGTTCCTATTTACAGCTCATATCGTTTTAAAAATATCTGTTTATGCATTTAGATTTAGCTCGTCTTTCTTTGATTTTCTGTTTTTGTTTGTGCCTGACAAAGCAGTGGCTGTAACATAGGCGGTTTCTTTGTCCGATACATACACACAGTTGTCATAACAAAGAAATACATACACACAGTTGTCATAACAAAGAAATATTATACACACAGTTGTCATAACAAAGAAATACATACACACAGTTGTCATAACAAAGAAATATATACACACAGTTGTCATAACAAAGAAATACATACACACAGATGTCATAACAAAGAAATACATACACACAGTTGTCATAACAAAGAAATACATTCACACAGTTGTCATAACAAAGAAATACATTCACACAGTTGTCATAACAAAGAAATATATACACACAGTTGTCATAACAAAGAAATACATACACACAGTTGTCATAACAAAGAAATACATACACACAGTTGTCATAACAAAGAAATACATACACACAGTTGTCATAACAAAGAAATACATACACACAGTTGTCATAACAAAGAAATACATACACACAGTTGTCATCACAAAGAAATACATACACACAGTTGTCATAACAAAGAAATATATACACACAGTTGTCATAACAAAGAAATATATACACACAGTTGTCATAACAAAGAAATACATACACACAGTTGTCATAACAAAGAAATACATACACAGTTGTCATAACAAAGAAATACATACACACAGTTGTCATAACAAAGAAATACATACACACAGTTGTCATAACAAAGAAATACATTCACACAGTTGTCATAACAAAGAAATACATACACACAGTTGTCATAACAAAGAAATACATACACACAGTTGTCATAACAAAGAAATATATACACACAGTTATCATAACAAAGAAATACACACAGTTGTCATAACAAAGAAATATATACACACAGTTGTCAATTTTTTTTTCTCCTTAGAGCCAATACTACAGCTGACCCCTTGCCTGATGCACCAGAACATATGTACTCTTTCAGACGTGGTTTCCTTAGCGGTTTGTTTGATACGAGGGGCGTTCAGAAAGTAATGCACCACTTCGTTTTTCTCAGGAGCCGTTTATTCAAAAAGCATGAAATTTATACACAATATACATGGATATGTCATGTAAACATCGGTATTATTCAACATAATCCCCATCAACTTGTACGGCTTTATGCCAGCGCGAAACAAGTGCATGTATTCCTAGCCCGTACCAGATTTTGTCTTGATCATGTAGCTATTTCTTCGCTGCATGAATCACTCCTTCATCATCTTCAAACCTTGTCCCACGGAGTGCATCTTTAAGTGGACCAAATAGATGAAAATCAGAGGGTGCCAAATCGGGACTATAGGGTGGATGGGGTAGTACAGT
Source organism: Oreohelix idahoensis (assembly GCA_024509875.1). Lineage (NCBI taxonomy): Eukaryota > Metazoa > Mollusca > Gastropoda > Stylommatophora > Oreohelicidae > Oreohelix > Oreohelix idahoensis. The sequence goes on along the minus strand of JAMPIV010008495.1, from coordinate 161,875 downwards.
CCAACCCAATTTGGTGATTGCTTCCTGTGTTGCCAGACTTGTGTGAGGGCGCGCATTGTCGTGAAGGAGAAGCAGGTCTGCTGGATTCTTGTGCGGCCGAACTCTGCGAAAACGTTGAGTTTTTTCAATGTCTTAATGTAAGCTTGCGAATTGATTGTCTCTCCTCTTGGCATAACGTCCACAAGAATCACACCTTCAATGTCCCAAAAGACAGTGATCATGACCTTTCCAGCTGAAGGAATTGTCTTGAATTTCTTTCTGTCTTGGTGATTGCGGATGATGCCACTCCACTGACTGTCTTTTTGTCTCGGGTTCAAAATGATGTGCCCAGGTTTCGTCACCTGTAACGATCTTAGCCAAAAAGTTCTCTCCATCAGCATTGAAACGCTCCAACAATTCAGAAGAAATTGCTTTCCTTTGCAATCGGTGGTCATTTGTGAGACTTCGATGAACCCATCTTGCGCAAACCTTAGAAAATCCGAGAGTTTTTATAACTGCATTTGCACTACCAATGCTTACTTACAGCTGTAAGGCCAATTGTTGAGTAGTGATTCGCCTATCAGTAAGAATAATGCCCTCAGCGCATTTCAACATTTCTGCGTTGGTGGCTGTGGCAGGACGTCCACAGCGCGGCCGATCAAGCAGCTCCGAATCTCCACTTCCTGATTCTTTGATTCTCTGAACCCAGCGACTGACTGTACTCCTGTCGACTGCAAAACGTCCATACACATCACATAGACGCTTGTGAATATTCACAACAGTTTCCTTCTCTGCAACGAGAAATTCTATCACAATTCGCTGTTTATAACGCAAGTTGCTAACACGCTCCATTTCAACGGTTTAGGGCAGCAGTATTATTTGGCCGGTTGCGGTGCAATTTGGTGCACATAATTGGCACATACCATATTTGAAGTGTGCAAAATTTCATGCTTCTATCTTCATTAGTAGCTGAGAAAAACGATGTGGTGCATTACTTTCTGAACGCCCCTCGTATGATGATGTTGCCAGCCGTATACACAACCTCATTAGTCCAAAAACCAAAATATTCTGAAAATCAATTTTCTTTGGGCTACTTTTCCATCAAAAGTTTGGGAGATCTCTATTTTAGATGTTTTTGGGTCTTTGTCTAACACAGTTTGGGAGATCTCTATTTTAGATGTTTTTGGGTCTTTTTCTAACACAGTTTGGGAGATCTCTATTTTAGATGTTTTTGGGTCTTTGTCTAACACAGTTTGGGAGATCTCTATTTAAGATGTTTTTGGGTCTTTGTCTAACACAGTTTGGGAGATCTCTATTTTAGATGTTTTTTTGGGTCTTTGTCTAACACAGTTTGGGAGATCTCTATTTTAGATGTTTTTGGATCTTTGTGTAACACAGTTTGGGAGATCTCTATTTTAGATGTTTTTGGGTCTTTGTCTAACTCAGTTTGGGAGATCTCTATTTTAGATGTTTTTGGGTCTTTGTCTAACACAGTTTAGGAGATCTCTATTTTAGATGTTTTTGGATCTTTGTCTAACACAGTTTAGGAGATCTCTATTTTAGATGTTTTTGGGTCTTTGTCTAATACAGTTTAGGAGATCTCTGTTTTAGATGTTTTTGTCTAACAGTTTAGGAGATCTCTGTTTTAGATGTTTTTGTCTAACAGTTTAGGAGATCTCTGTTTTAGATGTTTTTGGGTCTTTGTCTAACACAGTTTGGGAGATCTCTATTTTAGATGTTTTTGGGTCTTTGTCTAACACAGTTTAGGAGATCTCTATTTTAGATGTTTTTGGGTCTTTGTCTAACACAGTTTGGGAGGTCTCTATTTTAGATGTTTTTGGGTCTTTGTCTAACACAGTTTAGGAGATCTCTATTTTAGATGTTTTTGGGTCTTTGTCTAACACAGTTTAGGAGATCTCTGTTTTAGATGTTTTTGGGTCTTTGTCTAACACAGTTTGGGCTACTTCTTGAATGTGATTTGGGCGGCATCTGAAAACTGAACAAAGCTGACCCCGAGGATTTCATATAAAAGATTACAGACACAGACTTCATCAGACTTCCTTCAGACTCCATCAGACTTTCATTTTTAGGGTGTTTGCAGAAAAGAAAGATGTACGGGATGTATTAGCATGTCAGATTTTCTTAGACATTTAAGTTTTTAATATTTGTAAATATTGCTGTTCAGATAAAATGGCATGACCCCATTAACATATATTTGCAAACAGCACAGAGAAATACAAATAAGAAGTTACAGACTTTCATAAATGGATGCTTGCACAGAAGGATTGAAATGTTACAAGGTCACCAATAGTGGAGAAGAGAACTGGAGATAAAAATGAGGAGGAAGACAATCAGAGAACCTTGAGCTGATGGTATGTGACAGGAGGACTTGAGCTGATGGTATGTGACAGGACTTGAGTTGATGGTATGTGACAGGACTTGAGTTGATGGTATGTGACAGGAGGACTTGGTATGTCATTGTTGAAGGCCTGTGCTCTTGGGGAGCTGAAGGGTACTGGTGTAACAAGTCCACTACAACATGCCCAGAAATTGAACCACTGGAAAACATTGAGATTATTTGGTTCTGAGATCAGTTTTGTACTATCAGGTCACTGAGATCAGCTTTGTACTATCAGGTTGCAGAGATCAGCTTTGTACTATCAGGTTGCAGAGATCAGCTTTGTACTATCAGGTTCCTGAGATCAGCTTTGTACTATCAGGTTGCCGAGATCATTTTTGTACTAACAGGTTACTATGATACGCTGAAGTTTTTGCATTATCAGATAAGTTAGTTCAAGAATCTGTTTATCTGTGTTTCAGTTCAAGGCTTTCAACCGGTTTAATTAATGACATTTAATTTGTCAACCAATACTCATTAATATTAGTTCATGACATTTAATTTGTCAGCAAATAATATTAGTTCATGACATTTAATTTGTCAGTAAATAATATTAGTTCATGACATTTAATTTGTCAGCAAATAACATTAGTTCATGACATTTAATTTGTCAACCAATACTCATTAATATTAGGTCATGACATTTAATTTGTCAGCATATAATATTAGTTCATAACATTTAATTTGTCAAGTAATCCTCAATATTAGTTCATGACATTTAATTTGTCAGCAAATAATATTAGTTCATGACAATTAATTTATCAGCCAATACTCATTAATATTAGCTCATGACATTTGACATATCAGTCAATACCAGTTCATGACATTTAATATGTCAACCAATACTCAGTATTAGTTCATGACATGTGTCAGCTAATACTCAATATTAGTTCATGACATTTAATCTGTCAACCAATACTAAATATTAGTTCATAACATTTAATCTGTTAACCAATACTCAATATTAGTTCATGACATTTAATGTCAACCAATACTCAGTATTAGTTGATGACATTTAATCTATCAGCCACTACTCAATATTAGTTCACAACATGTATGACATTTGAAGAATCAGCCAGTACCAGTTCATGACATTTAATGTCAACCAATACTCAGTATTAGTTGGTGACATTTAATCTGTCAACCAATACTCAATATTAGTTCATGACATTTAATCTATCAGCCAATACTCAATATTAGTTCACAACATCTAATCTGTCAACCAACATTCAATATTAGTTCATGACATTTGAGGTATCAGCCAATACCAGTTCATGACATTTAATCTGTCAACCAGTACTCAGTATTAGTTCATGACATTTAATCTACTGTTAAGTGATTTAGTTCAAGGCTGTCAGTCTGCTATCAACTGATCTAGTTCATAACGTCTGCTGAGTTATCACCTGATCTAGTTTCATGACAGATACCATGCTATCAACTATGGTATTAATCTGTGTTGAACTAGACTCTCTCACTGAAAATAGAGAATTAGAAAGCCTACTATAAACTTTATGTTCTCAGAATCTCCACTTTTTGTATATTGTCTTCAGAAGTGCATTATTTTTTTAAAATATAATGTTATTACTTCTTCCCTACAGCCAGTATTTTTCAGCAATGTTTTTAAAAATTAATATTCTACCATTATATCTGTTTTTAAAATATGGTATGTGCCAGATTCTTTGCGGGTCCTTCACACTTTGAGGTTCGGTGGAATGTTTTGCATCCTTGTGATATCTCTCAGTAAGTCTTGGGTCACAAAAACCATAACTACTTCTAACATTTAGTTTGAACATGTCTAAGGTTTGGTTTAATTGCATTTTCTGCTTGTGTGGTTGTTGAACAAACTTGTGATTTCATTTTTGCAGTTGAGGAATATTGTCTGTTATGTTCTAATTTAACTTTGATATTATTTGCTGTAAATATGTGCTGACTTGCTGTGATTACATCTGTTGCAATAAAAAAAAAGATGGCCACTGGCATGATTTGATTAAATAAAAAGGTGAATGTTACTTGTGAGTCTTTGAATTAACTCATCTTCTATTCTCTAGCCTTGACCTACCAACACAAAGCTGAGGAAAATGATTCTTAAGCTCCGCCTCCAAGATTAAATGAACAAATAGGGCATTCAAAAAGAAACGCTACCCATAGTGTTTCTTTTTTATATGGCCAACGGATGTTTATAATAAATTACAAAAATTATTTAATGTGTTGGCCATTATTAAAGCAATCATTTTTATGTCTCCCTCTGCCTCTCTCTTACTCTGGGGGTTTCAGATCTTGTCACACCATTTCAAAATATTTGTTCCCATTTATGAAAGTCTCTAACGTCTTGGTTTGTTTTTTTTAAATGCTCAAGTTTCAGAGCCATACTAAGTCATGTGACATTAAAGTTGAAGACTCTGGTCGACTTGATTTCTTTTGATGTCTTTTGTATTCTTATTTTGATATCACTTGTCTGTCAGTTCAGCTTTGTCCGGATAAATGTATGATTCTACATCTTGTGGGGGTGCTATCTCGCTATCATTTCATGCATCTATTCTGTCTTTTCCCTGTGTATTTTCAGACCCACTTGATGTGACTTCTCATCAAGTTTTCTTATTTCGTCATCTTGCATCTGGTTAAAGAGCCAGATCGTCTGCAAAATCTAGATCATCAACCAAGATAAATATGGTGTACATGAAAATCTGCTGACGACAACAGTGGAGACAAGTAGAATATATTGCTGAAGAACAAATAGGGAAGTTTTTCTTGGTTTTAAAAATTAACTTGGTGCTATGGTTTTTGTAGTGTGATTCACTATACTATTTGCCTGGTCACTCCTGATAACTTCACAGTGAAGGTGATGCAAAAAAAAATATTTTAGCAGAAATGGGAAAACTACCTACTGCTTGGGAAAAAACAAGGTGGGGAAAAGCAAGGCTCATTTTTAAAAAAAAAAAAACCAAATTGAATGACAGAAAACAAACCCAGGAATGTCCTTATAAAAAAGCAAACGACTTTAAAAAGTGCAATATTTAATTCTTGATTTTCAGCATTAAAAAAACATGCTTCAGTATCAAAGCTAAATTGACACAAATATTCATTTGGGCATATATTACATGATTAATAACATCAGCATGTTACTAGATGATGTAAGTGTTTACCTTCCAGCAGCAGACCTGTCTATGTGAAATGGTTCTAGAAATATAAAACTAAAAATCTGTCAACTGTAGAAATTAAATGCTTATTGCTAACTCACTCACGCATCACACAAGATTGAAACTTCATCTTTTGAAAATTAATAAGCACCTCCACAAACTTGCTCATGTATGTTCATTTAATTACTTGACCTGCTCTAAACATTAGTGTGCTTTTTCTTTCTTTTAGGGTATTTCTGGATAGGTCAAGGCAAATATTATTTCAGTGACTGTGGGTTAGGTCAGACTGAGTCACACAAAAATGGATCTATAGACAGCTCTGATACACAATCCAGTAACTTTTTGTGCATTAAACATGAATGACACGAAACTGAGATTAATACACATGACATTGCTGTTGTCACGAAACAGATGTATTATTGACTGGCAATAAGACTAAACATTTAAATATGAACATATGACACAACAATTTCATGAACATTGTGGTCGTCCCAGTACACATAACAAACCTCAGAGCTTATTAAATATTTTGATGTCAACAAGCTCTGATCTGCTGGAAGAGTGAAGTTTTAAACTGATCATGGTGTACTAGAATTCTCCGTTTGACACAGTCAAGACTTCATGCAAAATTACACTGACTAATAATTATGCTGTGATACTGTAGCTCTAATCACTTAAAGAGTTAGAGAGCTCCTACACATAACTGTTGTTTTGAACACACAATAATAGTAACACTGATAATATGACTGTCATGTGACTTTTATGACCATATGCCTGCACTGTAATGCCCTACTTTGTCCCGATATGTGTCCAGCTTCTCTTTCACATCTTGGTAGATCTGAAATTTTAATTTTGAGAAAATACCAAAAACAGCAGAGATGTTAATGTTGTTTATTTAAAAAACATTTTTATTTGATATATCTGAAATTTAGATTTTCAAGAGATAATTCTGAAGAAACACACATGTACCAAAATCAATGTAGGTAAAGGATCCCGTTACGTGCCCACTGAGGCATACTGGGAATATGGCATTAGGCCCATATTTTCTTGACCACATGAGGCACTAGGGGTGATGTGGTCAGCATCACGCCAGCCACCTTTAACCTTCCCAGAATTGCTCTGGTATCTGATGTATGAAATATAACATTCTATCAGGTATTTCAATCGAGCTTCAATTTTGAGAAAAATCAAAAGTACCAAATACAGTGGAAACAGATTGCAGTGTAGTTTATGAAATATAAACGTTCTATTTGGTATGTCTACAATTTCAAGTTATGACAAAGTTTTAATTTTGAAGAACCCCAAAATTACCAAAACTGGAGACAAATAGCAGTCTAGTTTATCAAATATAAACTTTTCTATCTGTTATGTCTACCACTACAGGCGCTCACTTGGGTTCCTGAGGGTAAGAGGAAAAAAGGAAGACCAAAAGAAACACTCAGAAGAACAATAATAAGAGAAGGAAGAACGTTGGGCCTAAATAATGTGCAAGAGCTAAGAGGAGTGGCGTCACAACGAACAACCTGGAGAGCACTGGTTTCTGCCTTATGCGCCGTGTTTGGTGCTTAAAGAATTTATTATTATTATTATGTCTACAAAACAAGTTATGACAGTTGTTTTTTTTTTTTGCGTACACCCGCTATTACTTGAGGTGAAATCTCAGGTTAGTATGTCTAACCTGAGACTGATTTTTACGTGAGTATCCCTTTTTCTCTTGTACAGAGACAGATGTCCCTCGCCATTCAGGCAGATACTCGCCGATTTTGGAGGTACCCATTAGAGCTGGGTCGGCTCAGGAGCCACCAGTCCCTGGTCGACGACATTTCTTCAAATGTTCTTGCCAGGGCTCGAGTTAATCCAGACCAAATCCCGGTCGACGAAAAATCTTCAAATGTTCTCTCCTGGGTCACCCGGTCGCCAGCGCAGTTTGGTAACCACTACACCAGCGCGGCTCCCTGACACAGTTGTAATTTTGAAGAACCCCAAAATTACCCAAACTGTGGAGACAAATAAATGTACTTTATGAACATTTTTAGCATTTAATTACAACCTGGAGTGGTTTCCTGGAGCAAAAAAAGGAAAACTGTTGCTGCCTCGGCTAAGTTGTAACAAATGATTCAAGTGAGAGTGTTTATGGGGCTGGCAACCTCACCATGTCAAACAAAATAATCTGATCCCTCCTGACAAAAGGTCAACTAAAGTGAGGTTGTGCATGTGAATGGCAACCTCATCATATAAGACTTGTTAGAAATCAACAGCACAGCAAAGGGTTTTGTTACAGTCTTCCTGCAAGACAGCTAAACACAGCGGTGGTGGTTACGTTTCTTAATTTGAGTTCCATATTTTTTAAGCAATTCAGAAACATACATTTTCATTGCTCACCAAAAAAAAAAAAAAAAAAAAAAAAAGTTAAAACATTAATTTTACTTTTAAACATTTTACAGAACAAAATATGTTTTAGTATTACTAACAGGACCCAAAGATGCAGCAATAGAGAATGCAGTCAGCGACTCATAGCTTGACTGCTTGCGTCAGGGTCAGCGAACCAGAGCTGACCAAGACCCTACTCCACCTCCATGTGGTGGTCCTGGAAACAGGCTGCATCACTGCAGTCTGGCTGAGAGAGTAGGGATCCCGGTCCCAAAAAATGCCGTGCTGAAGTCGGATGTGTCGGCCGAAAGGCGCAAATATCGCAGCTCCGCTGTAAACAGACACAACGCAACCAACGTCCTTTTCGGGACGAACGAGGAAGAAGAAGAAGAAGTATTACTAACTAGGAAATGTTTCTTCTTTTTTTTAAAAAAATTTTACAATTAAACATTTTTGTAAACAGTCCAGATATAACAATGATTATTACTCACACTGAAAATGTTTCTTGTCTTTTAAAAACAAATTTTATCATTAAAAACTTTTTTTTAACACATCAGAAATCAAAAGAATTTTTACTCGCTAAAAGAGTTTCTTGTCTTTTAACAATTAAAATGACCATTTAAAATTTATTTTAACAACAGTTCAGAAATAAAATGTTTAAAGCCACAGCTCAAAAGTTAACACACATGGCTGTCATCAGTACCATTTTTAGAAAAAACTCTACGGAGATGCAAATAACTTGAAACTGGCCACTGCTTTTTTGTGAAAATATTCAAGTAGAACTTTAACAGTGTACGAGGAAGAAGTTAAAACCAACATGTTCCAAGAGGAAGAAGTTAAAACCAACATGTTCCAAGAGGAAGAAGTTAAAACCAACATGTTCCAATAGGAAGAAGTTAAAACCAACATGTTCCAAGAGGAAGAAGTTAAAACCAACATGTTCCAAGAGGAAGAAGTTAAAACCAACATGTTCCAAGAGGAAGAAGTTAAAACCAACATGTTCCAAGAGGAAGAAGTTAAAACCAACATGTTCCAAGAGGAAGAAGTTAAAACCAACATGTTCCAAGAGGAAGAAGTTAAAACCAACATGTTCCAAGAGGAAGAAGTTAAAACCAACATGTTCCAATAGGAAGAAGTTAAAACCAACATGTTCCAAGAGGAAGAAGTTAAAACCAACATGTTCCAAGAGGAAGAAGTTAAAACCAACATGTTCCAATAGGAAGAAGTTAAAACCAACATGTTCCAATAGGAAGAAGTTAAAACCAACATGTTCCAAGAGAAAGAAGTTAAAACCAACATGTTCCAAGAGGAAGAAGTTAAAACCAATATGTTCCAATGACACCAATAGGGACAGGAAAGAAAGAGGTTTAAAATGACTGGTGTAATATGTAAAGATACTTACGCTGGTGTAGGTGGGGTTGTCCTGTTCTCTCAAGGCCACCAACAACTGATCCAGGCATGTGTAAGGCACCCAAACACTCAGTGGTAACGGCTTGTTTAAGCCCTGATGAATTGCAAACATAAATCACTACACTAACAAATAACTTGTGGAGAAATGACAACAAACAATTAAGGTGTATATTCTGTCTCCATTTCTATTTCATTCCACCCTTTATCTTCCATTGAGCAAGCAAATCCCTCAACACACCAGACGTGGAAACAAAGAAACACTCATGAAAATTGAAGACTGGCTATTTAAAAAAAAAAAAAACCTGCCAGGAATCAAATGGTCAGCAAACATTCTAACCATTAAACTACATGCACGTCTTAGTATATGTGATCTTAACTATTTTATAAATTATATGGGCAGATTTGACATAAAATCAAGAAATTTGATGAAGTAGTTTACAGTCCCTTATTCACAGACCTTCCTAAATAATTACAATAGCTGTTAGCCTATTCTATCTGGGCAGCCATGTTGTTTTCTACAAGTTCTGGAGTCATTTTCTTCATAAATTATGTAAATAGGTCGAAAAAGTTTTTGTTGTAGAAAGTTGTTGCAATGATGAAAACCTTTCTGCCCCTCACAGTTAAACCACCTAAAAAAACTTGCCTACAATCTGTGAGCTGTTTTTGAAGGCCAGAGCTCAAACTGTGCTACACAGAGGCAATCAGATCAGATCAACCACTATCTTCACATTGACAGTCGGCTGCAATGGATCTGTCTCTTGTCTATCTCTTGTCTTGATGATGCACTCTTTCCTGTCCATCTCTCGTCTTGATGATGCACTCTTTCCTGTCCATCTCTCGTCTTGATGATGCACTCTTTCCTGTCCATCTCTCGTCTTGATGATGCACTCTTTCCTGTCCATCTCGTGTCTTGATGATACACTCTTTCCTGTTCATCTCTTGTCTTGATGATACTCTTTCCTGTCCATCTCTTGTCTTGATGATACACTCTTTCCTGTCCATCTCTCGTCTTGATGATACACTCTTTCCTGTCCATCTCTCGTCTTGATGATACACTCTTTCCTGTCCATCTCTTGTCTTGATGATGCACTCTTTCCTGTCCATCTCTCGTCTTGATGATACACTCTTTCCTGTCCATCTCTTGTCTTGATGATACACTCTTTCCTGTCCATCTCTTGTCTTGATGATGCACTCTTTCCTGTCCATCTCGTGTCTTGATGATACACTCTTTCCTGTCCATCTCTCATCTTGATGATGCACTCTTTCCTGTCCATCTCTCATCTTGATGATACACTCTTTCCTGTCCATCTCTTGTCTTGATGATGCACTCTTTCCTGTCCATCTCTTGTCTTGATGATGCACTCTTTCCTGTCCATCTCTCGTCTTGATGATGCAATCTTTCCTGTCCATCTCTCGTCTTGATGATACACTCTTTCCTGTCCATCTCTCGTCTTGATGATACACTCTTTCCTGTCCATCTCTCGTCTTGATGATACTCTTTCCTGTCCATCTCTTGTCTTGATGATGCACTCTTTCCTGTCCATCTCTCGTCTTGATGATGCACTCTTTCCTGTCCATCTCTTGTCTTGATGATGCACTCTTTCCTGTCCATCTCGTGTCTTGATGATACACTCTTTCCTGTCCATCTCTTGTCTTGATGATGCACTCTTTCCTGTCCATCTCTCGTCTTGATGATGCACTCTTTCCTGTCCATCTCTCGTCTTGATGATGCACTCTTTCCTGTCCATCTCTTGTCTTGATGATGCACTCTTTCCTGTCCATCTCGTGTCTTGATGATACACTCTTTCCTGTCCCTCTCTTGTCTTGATGATACACTCTTTCCTGTCCATCTCTTGTCTTGATGATACTCTTTCCTGTCCATCTCTTGTTTTGATGATACACTCTTTCCTGTCCATCTCTTGTCTTGATGATACACTCTTTCCTGTCCATATCTTGTCTTGATGATACACTCTTTCCGGTCCATCTCTTGTCTTGATGATACACTCTTTCCGGTCCATCTCTTGTCTTGATGATTGTAGTAAGATCCCTGATACCCCGATCAAATAGATAAAATATTATAGATTAATATAAAAATCCAAATACTATAGAGATAAAATAGGGGAGTTGTGCTCAATGTCTTCGCCACCGCCCGCTGTCGCGCAGGTTTTGAGAAAACCTTAACGCAAAGTGAATGATACCATCTCTCAATATTACAAGCTTTTTCATACTCCGTCCTTGAAATTAACTATAACAGTTTGACAGCCTAGGCGTGTTCGTTCCAAGAAAGAGTGAGAGACAAACGGAGGAGTGACGGAGGGAGAGAAATTATAAATAGAACGACGTGCGACAGTGGTTCTAGGCATCGCTTACTGTAACGAAAATGCGTGACTTTGCTACTAGCAGATTTGGAAAAGCGGAGCAAATCCACTACTAACCGCTTGCCCCACCCCGTTCATTAGTAGCGCAGTTTGAATGTATAAACACACAGACAGGCTCGCATTTCCTGTATACAGTGGTAGTATTTTCTGATGAAATCCTAACGCGTTGCTTCGTTTTGAAACGAACGAGAGAGAGAGAGAAATGTAAGTGGGGGATTTGCATGGATGCATATTTGAAAAGATAGCTTATGCAGTGTGATACTGAAATGGAGAAAGGGTGGCCAAGAAACCTCGATGAATAATAAAATAAAAGCAAGGACAGTTGACAAATAAAATGATAATATTTGTTTATGAGAAGACAATACTACCCATAATGTTATAATATCTTACAGTAAAAACGCTTAGATAATAACAGAAATATTGTAAAGAAAAGACAGAGAGACAGACGCATTGATGTCCTCACTCAACTTTGCCAGTCTGGGGAGAGGGGGGATGTCACATTTTTGAAAGTGTAATTTATTTTTGAAAAAAAGAGGCTAGTGGGCATAACATAATTCGATTGGCTGTGGTAGAATAGACTAATAGGAGTAATAAAAACGATTTGAAACCAGCGTTAGTTGCCACTCGAAGATTTAAATCTCACAAGTAGTGTTAGCATCAGATGCAAGAAATACAGGACCATTGCCTTCGCTGTTCTGCATCAGTGGCGATCTGAATGTGACCATTAATCGCCGGTTAACCTACAAATTGTGTATTATTTCATTGATGCGGTAAGATAAACCTTTATGTACACCTTATTATTGATTTGTATTATTGAATGTGTATGCATTAATGATGAGTAGAGGCTACACCAGAAAGGCGCCAAACTCAACACTTTGTGTTATGCAACAAGTGATATTAGGGAAGATTATCATTTCTTTTAAAAGCCAGGCAGGCTTACTTAAACTTTGGGAGAGAATGAAAAGACATAGTTGGAAATAAAATGACATTATTATAAGTGGTAGGCCAGCAAACCACTGGCCGTCTTCAGCAAGTCACAGTGTTTGCACATGACTTTATATAATTAACTATAATTTCTTCTATGACAAGGAATGTATCAAACGGATGTTTGAAGATTACCTGATGATGAATAGGGCACCAAATCAGATAGGAACGATAGCTATTTATGTAGCAACTTCACTGATCTTGAACCTGTTGATAATGTTTAATTGTTTAGAGATGGAGATAGGTGTATGAGGTTCTGAGGAGGCCTTAATCCTCTGATTTCAGGGTTCCATCATGAAACAATCAGTGAGCCACATACCAAAATATACGTTCTCCTGAAGCTGCAAGCTCGAGGCAAAAATTACCTGTTTGCCTTAAATCCAAAGAGTTCGGAAGCAGTGTTCAGACGTTGCAGTCGTGAAGAAGGTGGTTGTGAGAAGGACATCACAGGGTTCCAGGAAATAAAGTTACGCCCAATTGTCCACGGGCGTGTGTTAGTTCATTTAACCATACTCTCCATCATTATTATATCAATCAGTATTCTTGACATGATGATAAAAGTCGTTCCTCAGAAGCGTGTCCCTTCATAGGAGTTATTGCTTCATCAGAACACTTCCAGTCAGAAACAATTTAAATTAATATTAACAGACACAGTTGTTGTTTTAAATTACTTTGCTGTAAATAAATTGCCTTATATTTTGAGTTTAAACAGTCCTGTATCCCAGCAATTGAGATACAGGAAAATAAAATTGTAAAAAATATTATCATTCAAAATTTACCCAGTGACTTGTTTAATTACTTGTTCATTAAGTTATAGGTGTAGTTGTTGTCATTTTATTAACATTACATTGCATATTACCATAGACTCATAGCCAGATAACATCCAGACACCATAACATATAATTAGGCTCAAAATATATAGCAGATTGAGGTCGTAGGGTGGTAGCAGACAGGTACCCTGAGAACAACTTCATCAACAATTAGACTCGGGGACTTGCATAGCTGACCTCACATCTGTAGACAATTAATATTTAACCTTTTAAACATCTAAACCCATCACAATGATACACTCTTTCCTGTCCATCTCTTGTCTTGATGATACACTCTTTCCTGTCCATCTCTTGTCTTGATGATACACTCTTTCCTGTCCATCTCTTGTCTTGATGATACAATCTTTCCTGTCCATCTCTGGTCTTGATGATACAATCTTTCCTGTCCATCTCTTGTCTTGATGATACAATCTTTCCTGTCCATCTCTTGTCTTGATGATACAATCTTTCCTGTCCATCTCTTTATTTTATCTTCCCACCTATAGCGTTGTCTTCCTCTTGCATGTTTGACTTCACCTCTTCCTTCCATTCTGATCTTCAGTAAGGTGTTTTGTCTTTTTATTAGACCACAATATTTTATCTAACAGAGGCCAAACATATTTGCAAAGTTAAGAACATGCTCACAAGTCAACACAAAACACTAACACTTCCAACATTTACTCACCTTTAATATTTTCTATGGATAACTGGCAGATAGCAAAAGAACAGCCGGGTGACCGCACATCCACACCACCTCAGATCGGGTGAAAAGAATCTCTCACAACAAGGAGAAAAAAAAGGAACACCAGGAAGAAAAAAAAAGCAGCTGATGGCTATCACTTCAGGAGTGCATTCCCAGTCAGTTATGACTGACGGGGGGACTACTAGTACTCACCTTTAACTTAAAGGCTGGACCCTCTGAGCCGTTAAGCACATGTGTGAGTACTTCCAGGTACTCCATAGCCAGTGAGGCTGCCTGTGTCAGCAGGTCAAAGGTCAGATAGATCCTCAAGAGAGCAGCAACATCCAGTGTCTGGCAATAAAGAAGAAACATTAAATCCCAGTTTTAACATATAGTACTTAACATGAGTAGCTCCCTGGGTTAGGATTACTTGATCCCTCAGTAAGAGGCTACTAACATGAGGCTAGCAACATGAGACTGTGCATGAGGCTAGCAACATGAGGCTAGCAACACGAGACTGTGCATGAGGCTAGCAACATGAGGCTAGCAACATGAGACTGTGCACGAGGCTAGCAACATGAGGCTAGCAACATGAGACTGTGCATGAGGCTAGCAACATGAGGCTGTGCATGAGACTAGCAACATGAGACTGTGCATGAGGCTAGCAACATGAGGCTAGCAACACGAGACTGTGCATGAGGCTAGCAACATGAGACTGTGCATGAGGCTAGCAACACGAGACTGCATGAGGCTAGCAACATGAGGCTAGCAACATGAGACTGCATGAGGCTAGCAACATGAGACTGTGCATGAGGCTAGCAACATGAGACTGTGCATGAGGCTAGCAACACGAGGCTAGCAACACGAGACTGTGCATGAGGCTAGCAACATGAGACCGTGCATGAGGCTAGCAACATGAGGCTAGCAATACGAGACTGTGCATGAGGCTAGCTACATGAGACTGCATGAGGCTAGCAACATGAGGCTAGCAACATGAGACTGCACGAGGCTAGCAACACTAGACTGTGCATGAGGCTAGCAACATGAGACTGTGCATGAGGCTAGCAACACGAGACTGTGCATGAGGCTAGCAACACGAGACTGTGCATGAGGCTAGCAACATGAGGCTAGCAACACGAGACTGTGCATGAGGCTAGCAACATGAGGCTAGCATAGGGTTCCCATAATGTTTTGTTTAAAAACCGGGACATTTCCAAATTTTTACCCAAAAAAAAACCCGGGACATTTTGTAAAAAAAACGGGACATGTTAAAAATTAAGGTAAAGCACAAATAAATCTATTATATATTATATTCTCTCTTCTTCTTCTTCCGTCCTTAGCCACCGACCGTCAAAGCAGTCAGTGGCCATTACGCCTAGTGGCGTCTGAGGGCAACAGCAGATAGGTTTTCTTTGCCATTGTTTCCCATCACGCCTATTGGCGTCTTCAATCCATTTGCTGTTGTTTCCGTAATCGAAGTGACTGGCAAACGGGTGATCAGCCCGTTGGTTATATATTATATGTTGCACTTAAAATAAGATACTGGTATAAAAATACACACATTAACTAACACAACTTCCACTTTAAAAAAGAATTCTAAATTACAAACATACTTAATTAGAAAAATCGCACCTTTAAAAAATACACAATAGTCAAGTTTATATTTCAGATTCATCAGAATATTTATCAGATTTATGGGCCTGTTCAAGAAGTTTTTTTTCTTCTGATATTTGGACATAGAACTCAGCACAAGAGAAATCCTTAAAATGGGTCTTTATAATGGTTAAAGCTTTCACTGTCTCAATTTTAAGTCAGTTTTTTTCGTCTGTCCAAAGCGCATTTATTAATGAAAAAACATGTTCAACAGCTGCATTGGATCCTGGCAGTGCCAAACAAAAACTAACTAGGCATTTCAGGTTCTCAGCATTTATATCCTGCTTTGTAAAATGAGCGAACATCTCACACCATTTTTCACTGACACTTTGATCCTTCAGTTCACTCCACACATCAAATTTGCTTTCACAATATTTTTTCACACATGCAAACTCATCAAGTAAGTCCTCTTCATTCACAGTAAAATTTGGTGACACTGTCTTCATGAATATGTAGCTTTCTTGGATGTTCTTCCAAGTCACAGACTCCTTTCCCTTCAAATTGATTCAATCCATAGACTGAAGAGGCGTAAGAAATGGTGTACACCACTCCTGAATATATTCAATGCAGGTGTCATAGAAATCTACTGCATAGCTTTGAAACTTTTCAACTGTTATGTGTCCTTTTTCTAATTCTTGCAATTGGTTTCTCACAGTAGTGGTAAGAAACTTTTCTGCCTTCCTGTAGTTATGCACCACCGTGTGATAAGCGAAGGTTGCTTCCTGTGCTGCCAATGATAACTGTTTTTCCATTTCCTTTTCACTCTGGGTTTTCGCATCTTTAAGAAATGACTTATTCTGCTGCTGGAAGCCTTACTTTTAACAGCACCTTTATGTTTTTTCGTTTTCACGTGGTTGACTACGTCTGACCGACCACCATGTGAAATGCAAAATTTAGAGCTGCATAAAGTACATTCCACATTTTCATCTACACCTTTAATGAAGGGAAATTCTCTTGTAATGTTATCATTTATACTGCACTTACGTTTCGGCATTATGCGGATAAAAAAACGATAAAAATACTGTATAATAATGCTAATACGCATTAAATCATTTGGTAGATGCTCACTGAACACTGTTTTGGTCGACTTTCGAATTTTTGTTCGAGATTCAAACCGAGGGTCCACTGTAACCGGAAATTGATAAAGTAACACTACTAAAACATGGAAAAAATCCGTTACCCAAAGATTTTTTTTTCAGGAAGGACCCTTAAAAAGCGGGACATTTGGAATAAATTCGGGACACCGAGACATTTTATCAAAAAACGGGACTGTCCCGGGAAAAACGGGACGAATGGGAACCCTAGGCTAGCAACATGAGACTGTGCATGAGGCTAGCAACATGAGGCTAGCAACACGAAACTGTGCATGAGGCTAGCAACATGTGACTGTGCATGAGGCTAGCAACATGAGACTGCATGAGGCTAGCAACATGAGACTGCATGAGGCTAGCAACATGAGACTGCATGAGGCTAGCAACATGAGACTAGCAACATGAGACTGCATGAGGCTAGCAACATGAGGCTAGCAACATGAGACTGTGCATGAGGCTAGCAACATGAGACTGTGCATGAGGCTAGCAACATGAGACTGCATGAGGCTAGCAACATGAGGCTAGCAACACGAGACTGCATGAGGCTAGCAACATGAGGCTAGCAACATGAGACTGTGCATGAGGCTAGCAACATAAGGCTAGCAACATGAGACTGTGCATGAGGCTAGCAACACGAGACTGTGCATGAAGCTAGCAACATGAGGCTAGCAACATGAGACTGTGCATGAGGCTAGCAACATGAGGCTAGCAACATGAGACTGTGCATGAGGCTAGCAACATGAGACTGCATGAGGCTAGCAACACAAGACTGTGCATGAGGCTAGCAACATGAGGCTAGCAACATGAGACTGCATGAGGCTAGCAACATGAGACTGTGCATGAGGCTAGCAACATCATCCTGTCAAATAAATTACTACACAAACCAGCGCTACAACAGCACATAAATGTTTTGGTACAGGCTTCCACCAAGGAAGTCACTGGTGGCTCCATCAAGTAGGCAAAATGAAGTAATGACTTTCTGTAATAATAATGTGGCACTTTTAACAATCGTGTGTTGCAGTATCTGTTCTCCTCCTCCCCCCCCCCCCCCCAATATTGCTAAGCATGGTGCTACAACTGAAGCTGACCCTTGTCAAGGATGCCAGTCCACACCTCATGTGGTCTTGCAGTGGTGTTTTCTACAGCAATGTGTTTCACATGATGAGGTTTCTTGTTTCATGTGGCATGTCAGAGGGTACTGTAGCAAAATGGGTTCTATGACAATAAAAGTAGAACAGAGTACTGTAATAATTATTGTAACATAGCTACCGCGACCATAAAAGTAGGATGGGGGTTACTGTAACAATAATAGTAACATGAGTACCGAGACAATATAAGTAGCATGCGGTACTGTAACAATTATAGTATTTTTTAAATGTGACGCCAATGCAGACGTTTTCCTACACTCTGTTCAGCTTTAGAGTCAGTTCCAATAAACTTATCACCACTTTTTTTTTTGTTGCTCAGACTTTTAACTCTTAATATCCGACCGGCCTATTAGGTAGGCCGATGCTCGGTCTCCGTTTTACTGCTGGCCTTTTAGGAAGGCCAGTCCGTGTCCATGTCAATAACTGTGGTTTTAACATTATTTACATAATTTTCTGCCCGTAAAAGAGTTCTAATGCCTTTTCCAGTAAACCTTGTGTTTCAAAATACTGGAATACTCACATTTGTGTGACATATTGTTTGATTTTTATTAAATAACGTAGGGCTCATTAGTTAAAAAAAAAACAATTTTTTTGTCTGTCTGAGAATGGCTTCGTGTTCAAATGGTCGTTCGAAAAGATTATCGGCTGAACAAGCATCGCAGCTTATTCAGTCATGGATTTCTAATGACAGGGATGAGTTTTC
Organism: Oreohelix idahoensis; assembly: GCA_024509875.1. NCBI lineage: Eukaryota > Metazoa > Mollusca > Gastropoda > Stylommatophora > Oreohelicidae > Oreohelix > Oreohelix idahoensis. The sequence goes on along the minus strand of JAMPIV010008495.1, from coordinate 143,133 downwards.
GAGCATTGATAGTTCCAATAAAGATGAATTTAGCGATAAATGATAAGTACAATTTGTTTTTTAACACATTAACTACCGAATTGAAAAACACACTGTGGCCGAATTAAATTTTTTTCCCATTTTTATCCTGTAGGTGTTTGCACAAAGTAAGCTGTAGTTTTCGTAATTGTTTACAGATTTTTATGAATTACACGTCATTTTAAAGATAAATGAATGTACTATTACAATAAATACCGGTTGTAACTCTAATAGAGGTTGTTGCTATTTAACGTCCCTCTGATGGCAGAGGACTTGCAATATTTTCACAAATATAACTGCTTGCGCCCCATCTCTATCAAAATCACAATTTCTATCAATGTGCACACCGTTTTCACTCTTGTCCTCGTCGCTAGATCTATCAGTCAATTGTTGAAACATGTTTCTATCCTGTTCAGCCATTAGACGAGATGTACACGCATTTTTTGTAGTCCTATCACTAGTTGCCACGGTAAACAGTTTTACACGATTTGGTAACTAACCCAAAACGCTGAAAAATATGAATATAATATCAATTTTCCAGTGTTCTACAACAACCATGCTTTGGGAATTTGTTTTCCGGTGGCAAATTAAAATCTCGAACCAGATCAGAAAGTGTTTCAGTACATTTTTCATTCGTTTTATAACTAAAATTCGATTGGCGCTCTGAGCGGCTTGCGGTCCAAATGTGATTATTTTGTGAGCCGCTGTCAGCGGCTTGCGGTAGTTAATGTGTTAATTTTTACATTTTTCTGCATTCATTACTGTATATGTTGCATGCATGTTTAAAACCACTGGACAATTCAGTTAGATGCATGTCAAAGGGGTTTCATTTCTCTACATTTTGATATATAACACTTTATGTTATCATTATAAATAAATTATTTAATGCAAAATCAATAAAAGCAGTCATGTCTAAAAATATAGGCCTAAAATTGTTGTGTGCTTTGTATAAAAAATTTCAAATTGTGATAAAAACTTTATTTATGCTCAGAAGCAACAGAAACTTTCCTACATTATGTGAAAATGGATGTACTTTAAAATGAAAGTAGGTTTAGGGGTTAAAGTTTACCAGAATAAATATTGATAAGTACAATTTGTTTTTCAGTTTTGTCAATTTTAAATTTTTTCTGCACTCATTACTGTTTATGTTGCATGCATGTTTAAAACCACTTAACAATAAAGTTAAGTGCATGTCATATGGGTTTCATTTCTCCACATTTTGATATATAACACTTTATATTATCATTATAAATAAATTATTTAATGCAAAATCATTAACAGCAGTCATGTCTAAAAATGTACTCTCTGAAATTAGCGCATAAAAACGCAGTTTTTGAGCACGTATACTAAGAGTTAAGTCATCTTTCATTTGGTACCAATATTGCATATCAACATCTCATACGCTACCAACGGCTTTTCATCAAGGCTCAGCACAGGGCACACACAAAAATAAAAATAGGGCAGGCAGAAAAAGATCTGAGTTGACAACGTAAAAGAATGGGTAATCTTTACCTTTAGACTAGTAAATTATAGTCACCTCCCATTGGAGTGATAAACCGCAACATTTACAAAGCCCACGACAAACACTGCAAGGGGAAGTCACTCTATAATTTACTAGTCTAAATAAAGGTAAAGATTATCAAACTCTATTTGTCACAGAGCTAAACATGCTAACAATCGATACACAAAAGTGGTGACTACTAGCCATGTGCTTGTCTGCAGAGTTCTGACACCTACGTTTTATGGGACAAATTTTTCTTTTAAATAGGGCACCATTCAACCTAGACACAAGGTCCATTGGTTATATTAGGGCACAAGTCTAAATATAAAAGACCTTGTGGTCTAATGTTATAGGATAAATCAAGTCCAGTAAAGTCAATCAAAATAGGACATATACTTGATAAATGAATACATTTGTGGAATTCTGCAACACAGAAATACAGGAGAGAGAGATGGAACACTTGAGTGAAAGAAAGATTAACAAACCTTGTATGAGTGCACCAGCCAAGTAGGCAGTGGAAAGCTCTGTGAAAGCAAGGAATATGCGATACATTTGTGACACACACCACTGCCATCCTCCAGCAGGGAAAGGTAACTCTGCAGCAAACTCCATGCCTGGTCGGATGCAGTTGTCTCCTTTGCCCCACATGGTGGAATGTTGTTCTCCCGCAGCCATGTCCACGCTTCAGCATTGGGGTCATGACCTGTATAGAGTGATGTGTGAATATGCAGCTGTTCAGGTCAAATCACCTCTTGCATTCACCAACACTTTAACATCCAGATGAAGCTTTACATCCAATAAGTTAAGTTTTACAGCATGATCACAACTGATTTAATCTCAATTTATATCAATTCGAAATATCACCAGCTGTTGCAGTTTAAAAGTAATGCCAGCTGGGGACAAAAACTTTAAAATAATGCCAGCTGTGGAAAACAATTTAACATAGTGCCAGATGGGGGAAAACAATTTAAAATTAATGGCAGCTGTGGGGGGGGGGGATATTTGAAATAATGCCAGAGGGGGGAAAAAATTTGAAATAATGCCAGCTGGGGAAAACAATTTCATATTAATGCCAGCTGGAAAACAAAATGGGAATATTGCCAGATGGGGGAAAAAATTTGAAATAATGCTAGCTGGGGTGGAAAATATTTGAAATAATGCTAGCTGGGGGAAACAATGTGAAAAATATTGTTTTATAAACATATCAATACTGATAGTTTATCCACATTACAAACTTTTTTCAAAATGTTTGTACAAAATCAGTTATGCCAAAACAGAAATTTCATTAAATATAGAAAATAAGGGAGAAGAAAGAAGACATCAGATTAAGCTGGGAGAACAGGTCCTGGAGCAGGTCGACCACTTTAAATACCTCGGAGCTATTATAGACCGAAAGGGAGGCATCAAAGAAGAGTTGGCCACTCGAAAAGCAGCAGCTGGGAGACTTTTTCAGGCCATAAATCGAGGATTCCTCAGCAAGAGAGAGGTTGGTAAGAAAACGAAGATGGCTGTATACCGCTCCACCTATGTCCCAGTCTTGACATATGGATGCGAGTCATGGGCAATGACTACAACCCATAAAAGCCAGATCCAAACCTCAGAAATGGGGTATCTGAGGAAGGTGGTTGAAGTAACAAGAAGAGACATGGTACGCAACCAGACGATACGTCAAGGCCTAAAATGCCACCCCCTACAGACCCAAGTAGAACAGTCCCAACTAAGATGGTTTGGCCATGTCTGCAGAATGGGAGAAGATCGGCTACCACGACAAGCATGGGAAACAAAGAGCCAAGGATCCAGACCCCGAGGACGACCCAGAGTCCGCTGGGAGGACAACATTAGACAATCTTTGAAGGACCGAGGACTAGAATGGAACCAGGCCAGGAGGAAGACAGCCGATAGAATAGTCTGGCGCTCTCTCTTCCAAACCTCTACACCTCACGGTAGAAGGGGAACGACTAAGTAAGTAAGTAGAAAATAAGGTAAAGGTACCCAAAAAGATATACCTGTATCTCAGTATATAATAGTGTTAGCATAATGTAATAAACGTGAGATCGCTAACCTGGTGACAACCTTTCTTCAAAGCTTTTTATGACTTGCTCGGTAGATTCATTACCTTTAAGCTCCCACTGGAGCAAGGCCTTTAATAAATTCAAACCTAGCCTTGACGTCTTGTGCCATTCGTTCTAGGTCTTTCCATATCTTATTTATCCGTCATGTCTGTCTCTAAAATCCTTCTCCGTAAGTTTGTCAGGGGTTTCAGAGCAAGGACTGCCTTGTAATGCTATCAACTGTGTTCTTCAATGTCTGTCCTATCTGAAACCAACATATTGTCCTCATGACTTGTATGTGTCTAGTTCTCTCCATCAGTTTTCATTCCGGTCATCTTGTCATACTATCTGAAACCAACATATTGTCCTCATGACTTGTATGTGTCTAGTTCTCTCCATCAGTTTTAACACTGGTCATCTTGTCATACTATCTGAAACCAACATATTGTCCTCATGACTTGTATGTGTCCAGTTCTCTCCATCAGTTTTCACACTGGTCATCTTGTCATACTATTTGAAACCAACATATTTTCCTCATGACTTGTATGTGTCTAGTTCTCTCCATCAGTTTTCACACTGGTCATCTTGTCATACTATCTGAAACCCTGTTTGTGCAAGAACTGATTTATGACAGTCTGTAACTTCTTGGCTGTCACTTTTGTTGTTCACGTTTGACTGGCGTGACACTAGAGTTGAAGACTTCATATTTTTATGTTAGATGCAAATTGATACTCAATCAACACCAGCTATGTCCTGTATACGTTCCCAGAGGGTCTCTCAAGAGACAAAGAAATAAAAGAAACTACTGCACCCTTAGCCTTGTCGTAAAAGGTGATTAATATAAGGTTGTGCACGAGGCTGGCATCGTCATCGTGTAAAACAAACTGCTACACACAAATAAAGAAAACCAATGCAAGATCATGTGACTGCTTGGTGCAGGGACACCTACTGCAGTGGTGGCTCCATGCTCTGTAAGGACCACAAAGAAAAATGATGATGATAATGAGCACCTGTCATATCTCACTCTCACCTGATGATTTTGTGGTGTATGAAGATGCTGAGATTGCAAGCGTGACACAGCGCAATGACAGACTGGACAGAATTGGTTCTGGCGACAAAGAAAAAGTTCTGGTCACGGCCACAGCTAGGTCATAAAGCCCAGCAGAACATAACAAGGGTAGCATCTCTTCTGGCAACGGTGTTAGACCTGATGAAGATAAATGATAGCATAGCATCAACAAGCTATGGGCATTAATTTACCAATCAAAGCTAAACGTGGTACAGTTATGGAGATAAATTTACTTACCATAACTTGTACATTATGAAGATAAATTAATCTGTCATCATAACTTGTACAGAAACAGAAATAAACATACTTATTAAAACTTGTGCAGCTGTCGAGATAAATTTACCCACCATATCTGAACTTATATAATTAGGGATATGTTTTTTATCTACGGCTGCTGAGCTTCCTGTTTTTTCAAAGCCAACAAAAGTTGAAGAATTTGCATGTGTACACGGGTGCCACATAAAGTGTCTGATAGTTGGGGGAGCTTGGTCATAGCTTTCTTCTTTCTGTGGTGAGTTCTAGGCATGCTAGCAGCACAGGACAAACTGATGGTACAGCTACGGCAGGTAGGCTCACGTGAGGGGTTCAGTTTGTATAAGTACACATTGAGTCTAATGTTTTAAACTTTTGTTTTCCTTTACTTCCACATTGGTGATCTTGTTATACAATCCTTCTATTCAGCACAAGCACCCATTTATGAATGTCTGTATCCAATGGTGAGTAATGCAAGAATAAATAATGGACAGTTCTATATGACCAGAATTACTATATTTTCAGATCCAATAGTCATGACCTTTCATTGAGTTTTTTTCATGTTCTTCGGGGTCGGAGTGGCTAATAGGTATGGCGTCTGCCTCGTATTCAAGAGGTACCGGGTTTGAATCCCAGTTGAGGGATTATAATTAATGGAAATATTTTTTTCAGAACCAATATTCCTAATTACATCATACTCCCCCCTGGTCTCATGGGTAGTGAGATCGGATGACAAGCCTTCTCGGATAAGGGCGAAAAACAGGAGGTTCCATGTGCAAGTTGCGCATGTTAAAAATCCTACGGCAGTTGGAAATTCTATCAGGCTGCTGCCCTGGCAAAATTTAAAAATTAGAAACCTACCCACCACAAACATATTTATAGAATATGTGATTTCTATTATTCCACACATTGGGATTCTCGCTGGTGCTATGGAGTTTGTGCACTGCGCTGAGATCCTCCTTGTGTGATCTAATTGAGGAGATCGGAGCACTGATGGCGTTGTCTGTGTGCAATGAAGATAGTCCTTCAAATCAAACCAAACCATTGTCTTGTACCTGGATACGCTTATGGGACAGAAGAAAAAGGTTGTTGGCAAAATACAGATCAATGAAGCTGTTTTGACTTGTTCCATTTCTGCTGGCTAATGCTGTGGTTGTCATAACCCAATCTATACTGGCTAATGCTGTGGTTGTCATAACCCAATCTATACTGGCTAATGCTGTGGTTGTCATAACCCAATCTATACTGGCTAATGCTGTGGTTGTCATAACCCAATCTATACTGGCTAATGCTGTGGTTGTCATAACCCAATCTATACTGGCTAATGCTGTGGTTGTCATAACCCAATCTATAGCCAGTAAAAAGAGAAATGATGACAACAGATATCCCTGCTGCACTCCAATTGTTATCTCAGATGGTTCTATAAACTTACCTTCATGAAGAATTCTGCTTTTCATGTCTTCATATGTTTTATTAATTAAGTTAATGATCGTCAAGGGGACTCCATAACACCTCATCAGTTTCTAAAGTAATTCTCTGTCTACACCGTCAAATGCCTTTTAACCTTTTTATACTAAATGTGTGGACTATGAAAAGGCAGAGCCTATGTTTGGACCAGATAGGGTCAGGAGGCAAGAGAATAGAGTAGACAGAAGTAACTACCCATCAATACAACTACAGCATTCTCAACATGACTCAACGGCTTTATCCAAGTGCCAACAAAAATATCATTGTTATCTTAAGCCACATATGAGCACTGGCCTTCACCAAGTCTTGCCAATCCTTCCTATCCTGTGTCATCAGCTCAAAGATGTTTGTTTGGTGTTTGAGCATTCTAGGTGCCACATCTGGAGATTCTCCTAGAAGGAAAGCTGAGCTGACAGTCAAGACTCCCTTCAGCTTTCTCATGACTGCTTCATAAGCTTCTTCTGTCTTGGATGTCTGAGTTGATAGTCAAGACTTCCTTCAGCTTTCTCTTGACTGCTTCATAAGCCTCTTCTGTCTTGGATGTCTGAGATATAGTCAAGACTCCCTTCAGTTTTCTCTCAACTGTTTCATAAGCATCTTCTGTCTTGGATGTCTGAGTTGATAGTGAAGATGCCCTTCAGCTTTCTCTCTACATCTTCATAAGCCTCTTCTGTCTTGGATGTCTGAGTTGATAGTCAAGACTTCCTTCAGGTTTCTCTAGACTGCTTCATAAGCTTCTTCTGTTTTGGATGTCTGAGTTGATAGTCAAGACTCCCTTCAGTTTTCACTCGATTGCTTCACAAGCTTCTTTGGTCTTGGATGTCTGAGTTGATAGTCAAGACTTCCTTCAGCTTTCTCTCAACTGTTTCATAAGCTTCTTCTGTCTTGGATGTCTGAGTTGATAGTCACAACTCCCTTCAGTTTTCTCCAGACTGCTTCATAAGCTTCTTCTATCTTGGATATATGAGTTGAATTATCTTGTTTTGGATCATCATCATCAGTCTTCAGCTTCCCAAGAAGTCTTCAAAAAACTTCAGCCACGTCATCCTGTCCTGTACCATCCATTCAGTTTTCCCTTGACATCCTTTTCACTTCTGCTTCCAGTTCTCTTCCTCATGTTTTTCAGTCTACCTTTACATGTCTTACCGTGTTGAAGATTTCTGGCTTGAAGTTTCTACAGGATAGAACAGCCAGCCCCATGCCCAACCCTCCTTAATCTCTTATGACATATCTGGCAGGACACAGTGCTACAATTCCTTGTTCCCCTTTCAAGCCCCAGTAACAAACAGGACAAAATTAAAACAAACTGACCTGAAACCAAAGCTGTGTCTGGCTGTCTCCTAATCAGCCTCAGTCGGGCATCCAGCAATAAATATTCCTTCTCCAGGTCAGAAAGTTCCAGAATCTCCATCTTTCTTTTGCCTGAAAAGTAATATATAGATTATATTTCATTTTTCAGAATCTGCCATTATTGCAGATGTGCAACAATTATATAACAATGCAAATAATGTCGCTATTCTTCTTTGACAATACAACTACAAGACTTAAGACAAAACTTAGCATTCTTCTTTGACAATACAACTACAAGACTTAAGACAAAACTTAGCATTCTTCTTTGACAATACAACTACAAGACTTAAGACAAAACTTAGCATTCTTCTTTGACAATACAACTACAAGACTTAAGACAAAACTTAGCATTCTTCCTTGACAATACAACTACAAGACTTAAGACAAAACTTAGCATTCTTCCTTGACAATACAACTACAAGACTTAAGACAAAACTTAGCATTCTTCTTTGACAATACAACTACAAGACTTAAGACAAAACTTAGCATTCTTCTTTGACAATACAACTACAAGACTTAAGACAAAACTTAGCATTCTTCTTCATTGTTCACTCTCAAATAACCACTTCTATTTCTCTCATAATGATGGACGTCTGTCTTAGGCTTCTCTCATCAAATACTAATAAAAGGGTTAGTGAAGGCTATGCTGTTGATCATAAATTCAACAATGTTGGAGGACATGTTCTACTGTTTGCTTGTCTTCCCCATACAGACATTATGTCTGTCCAATTTTGTATCTGTTAATTGATGAAATCTTTTTATCTATCTTTCAGCTCCTTTCAATAAGTTCATGTCAAGCCTTGTCTCGTGCCATTAGTTCAAGTTCTTTCCATGTCTTTTCATGTATCTTTCCTGTCTTTCTACAGTTCATTTATCCGTGTTTTGGGTCTTACTCAATTTCTTCTACTTGGGGGTTCTAGAAGGACTGCTCTTAAATGGTTTGCTCTACGTGTGCTCTATCCACTCTCAAAGTTGTTGTTCTGATATCCGTCTGGTTTTTTACACCAGCTCTACATTGATGATCTTTGCCATACCATTTCAATCCTTCTATTCTGTGCCATCACCTATTTACGAACATCTGTAGCCTCATGACTGTCATTATTGCTATTCTGCATACCATGAGGTCTTGACATTTGAGTTCAACATTCATAATTTTTTGCTGGACTCATCTCCTCTGATGTCCATATATTTCCCAATGCAATAAGAGACCCTTTCACCTTTTGTATTCTTATTCTGATATATTATTCACTCATCAAACTACATATATATTGCTGGAAAGATAAAGTATGCATCTAGTATAAGTCTTTCTCTAAGTGCTATTTTGATCATTTGCTGCATTTATTCTCATGATCTTTGTCTTTTCTATGAGAGTTTTTAGATTCAGCCACAGTGACCTCTCAATCCAATATTCTTAATTTGTCTTGCATTTGGTTCTGATTACAGCAACAGAAAAGCAAGGTCATCAGAAAAGTCCACATCATCTAGCCATTTTGTCAGATTCTACTGAAATCCATTTCAGGTGATGGCTGTTTTCAGAATTCAATCTATTGCCAATAAGAGAAAGGAAAAGTCACAAGAAGCAGTAGCAATCCAACTATTATGTCACTTACAAAGAGCTTTTATTTTATAAGCACAAGAAATGGACAGTACTGAACTACGACAAATTCTCTAACATAGTTCAAAACAAAGAACAGAGTGAGATATGACAGAACAAAGAACAGAGTGAGATATGACAAAACAAAGAATAGAGTGAGATATGACAGAACAAAGAACAGAGTGAGATATGATAGAACAAAGAACAGAGTGAGATATGATAGTACAAAGAACAGAGTGAGATATGACAGAACAGAGTGAGATATGACAGAACAAAGAACAGAGTGAGATATGACAAAACAAAGAACAGAGTGAGATATGATAGAACAAAGAACAGAGTGAGATATGACAAAACAAAGAACAGAGTGAGATACGATAGAACAAAGAACAGAGTGAGATATGACAAAACAAAGAACAGAGTGAGATATGATAGAACAAAGAATAGAGTGAGATATGACAAAACAAAGAACAGAGTGAGATATGATAGAACAAAGAACAGTGAGATATGACAGAACAAAGAACAGAGTGAGATATGACAGAACAAAGAACAGAGTGAGATAGGGCAAAACAAAGAACAGAGTGAGATACAACAGAACAGAGTGAGATATGATAGAACAAAGAACAGAGCGAGATACAACAGAACAAAGAACAGAGTGAGATTTGACAGAACAAAGAACAGAGCGAGATATGTCAAACAAAGAAGGTACTGATGATGTCACAATAAAGTTCATGCCCTAGTTAATAAAGTCTCAGACAGCCACCTTAAGGCACCAGTAGCTGCCTCTACCTTCCTTCTCATGCTATTGTGAAAATAAAGTAAATTACTTTTATGCTTCTCCTTCTTCTGGCCATCTGCACCAAGCTGGAACCCTCTCCTTGCGCCACTGGCATCCTTGTCCTGCCTCGGTCTCGTCTCAGGTTTGATGATCCAAGCATATTCTGGCTTGACCAGACGTAGGGTGTTGAGGGTGGACAGGTAGCACTGAGCTTGCTGTTGGAGGCTTTTCAATCCAGGCACTTCTTGCGACAGTCTCAGACCTCGCTCAAACATGATTGTTCCAGCTGAAAACATCAAGAGAATATTACAGTGTATATTAGAGATTTATCGTGGCCTAGTTTTAATACTTATTTTTACAGGATAAATCAAAATGGCTCTGTACCATTCAAGTATTTTACAACCAAATGATGGCCCTGTACAAGTGTTCTAGAACCAAAACATGGCTCTCTACCACTCAGCAAATGATCTTGGCCTAAATCATGACTCTGCACAACTCAACAAATGGTCATGAAACAAATCATGGCTCTACACCATTCGTCAAATGATTGAGAACCAATTCATGGCTCTGACTGCTTTCCTTCAAGTCACTTTCTTATAGTCAACCACTATTTTTATTATCAAATGGTTCCCCATGGTGATGTCTAAATGGAATAAATTTATCAAAAACTGCTTTAATATTTAACTGTTAAATCTGATCAACCAATGATGATCACAAAAAGAACGAACCTTTCCTGTAATCTTCCCTGTAGATGAAGTACGAGTAGAGAAGACTGTAGTAGTCATAAGTTAACAGATCCACCGACCTGGCACGATTGTTCAGAATGTATACAACCTGTAATCAAATTCAACTATTTCATTGCAGTAATTAACAGATGCAAGTGGTTGAAATGAAGAATTGTGGGACATGTTTTTCTATGCCATCCAAATAAATCGCCCAAATCATTAGGGTTAAGATTAAAATTAAGGTATAGGGTAGGTTTAGGAGTCTTAATTAAACCTAACCTAACCATTGCCCCCTCATTACTGCATCTATGAATTCTTTGTTGAGGCCATACTGAACACACAGCCCACTGTGCTTCATTTCAACCAATGCAAGTACTCAGCAACCTCATCACGTACAAAATGATAGCAAGACCACAGGCGTTCTGTTTATGGGGAGGGGGGTGTAAGAAGGGAGATAGGCACATGTGCAGAGTGGTCACATGCTATTTAAATAAAAATATTAAAAGAAAGTTCATTAGTGTTGCACATAACCAACCTGACACAGAGTCCGCGGTAGTGAAAATCGAGTTTCAGGTACAAAATATTGATTTTTTTTTTACTTTTGAGCTTTTTTTTATTAAATAATCATCAAGGAATCAAATGAGCAAGGTTTTATGACATAAAAAATGCATTTGATGTGTCAAAAAGCATATTTTCCGCACTATGCCCAAGCTATGGTTTGCAAATTTGTGAGGAAAAATCCAAGATTTGCCTCTCAATAATACCTTAGTTACGCTGTCAGCAACGTGGAGTTTGTGGTATCGATGAAAGAGGAATGTCTTTATCTCCTCGATTATAGCAAATTCTAAACCTTTCTTTCTCATAGCTCTGCGTGATTTGGCATTCAAAACCCCTCTTATTTTACGCTAACTTCCTTATAAGGAGTGGTCACTCAGTGACCTCATTCCCTCATTCATGAACCACTCACGTTTATCTTTTTCCCTGGTCATAACAACGCGCTGATTGGCCAGCGCTATTCCGGAAGATAACAACCACAACTTCCGCCATAAACAAAATAAGTCTTTGTTCAGTGCAAGAACGTGATGTTTTTCATTGACAGTTCTCTCTTGATTACAGTCTAAATCTCATCAAATTGTGTTCTATTACTTCAAAATGGGAAGAAAAGGTATGAAAGCAAGGCTAGAACAACTTTCTGCTGCTAGAACACGTCGGCAGTGTGTAATTTCCAGCAATGGTGCGACCGAATCAACGGTGAATGATAACCAAACTGATGTAGGCTCATCATCAACGAAATTCTGCATACCAGTATCTGATAAGCCTATAGTTCTAATCGCTGACCCAGTAGTGCTTTTTACCCCTGGCCCAAGTCAATCTCATATAATAATAAACTTGAGCGCGAGCAAGAATGGTACTCCTCCTAACACTGTCTGTGCCCAACCTAAACCTACATACAGAACCATTGTGGACATTTCTTTCATCAACAACCTACTCACCAACGTGTGTTGCAACGTGTGCAAGCAGAGCACATTGCACACAAGAACTGACAACACCAAGTCAAAGGATTTCTCTCTCTTCCTGGAAGTTGTGTGCCACACGTGAAAAAGCAATTTCTGGAACGAACACATCCGAGAGGGAACCAGAAGGCTGCGGCCCTTGGGGACATGCAATCAACAAATCTGCTGTTCTTGGTGCCCTCATGTCTGGAATGGGCCCATCTACGTTCAATCTATTCTGTGAGAACCTGGACCTCCCTGGCCTGCACCAGAAAACATTTCATAAATATGCAGATCAAATTTTTTATCATTTGGATACTATGCACAACTCTACAGTATTTCAATGTGCCATCAGCATCATCTGAGCTGAACATGCTAAGATTCAGCATCGTACCATCAATAAAAAAGAAGTCATTGACATCGCCATCAGTTTTGATGGAACCTGGCTAACTAGATGTCATAAGTCACTGATTGGTGTTGGCAGTGTTATCGACATCTTGACTGGCATGGTCATCGATACACACATTATGTCTTCCTTCTGTCACACCTGCGTGACTACTGGACAGTGGCAATTGAAAAACCAGCCTGACAAATTTGAATAACGGAAAGCAGAGCATCAGAAGGACTGCTGCCATAATTACGAAGGGTCAGCCGGACTGATGGAGGTAAAAGCCTCTAAGGTTCTCTGGCTTCGTTCAGTGGCAAATCACAAGCTACGCTACACTGTTTTGCTATCAGATAGCAATTCCAAGGCCTACAACAGACTCTGCGACATCAAACCGTATGGTCCAGAAGTTGACATAACCAAAGAGGAGTGCATCAACCATGCCACAAAGCAATTAGGCACTGCGCTGAGGACACTCAATTCTGACCGCGGGAAACAAAAAGTCACCCTTGGGGGAAATGGCCATGGTCATCTGACCCAAAATGCCATATGAAAACTGGGTATTTACTACACCAGGGCCATCCGCCAGCATAGTACAGCCCTAGAGATGAAACAGGCCATCATGGCTTCTCTCTACCATGGGTATTCAACAAACAACAAACCCCAACATAATTTTTGTCTGCCAGGCAAAAACTCCTGGTGTTTCTATCAGGCTTCCATAGCCAAAGGAGAAGTTGCTGGACCCCACGAGACCCTAGTTCACACTCCGCTAGACTACAACCTGCTCCATAAGCATTTAGCTCCTATTTATGAGCATCTTAATAATCAGCATCTGCTCAAGCAGTCTGAGCTAGGTGCAACTCAAAATCCAAATGAAAGCCTCCACAATGTTATATGGAGTCGTTGCAGCAAGTGGAAATTTGTGTCATTAAAAAAGGTCAAATTTAGTGTCCTTGTGGCCAGTGGAGAGTTCAACTTTCGTCCATTAGCCAGTGCAGAAATAAAAAAGCTGTATAGCCAAGCATCCGGAACAAACTCGAAACACCTTGGACAGGTGCGACTAAGGAAACGTCTGGCCAACAGCCAGAAATATGAGGCTGACAAACTAGTAAAAAGAAGAAAAATTAGACAAGAGGCAAGACAAAGGTGAGAGGAAGGAAGCTGAAGGAGGTGCAGCATATGGTGCTGGACAATTTTAGAGACATTTGGCCCCCCAGAGTATATTCGACAAGACAAGGCACTCGGTGAGTAAAATGCATTTTTCTAAAACATTAGTTTTAATTCACACAAAAATACATATCTCACATGGTATCTGACAGATCATTATCAAATTTGGCATGCATGTAGTACACATATATATATATCTTTATTTTGTCAGAAGAGAATTGTGATATTTTGGTAATTATTTTAAATATATTGTTTTCATACAAATATAGTGGGTATGTCGTCAACATGATTTTTTTTTAAATCATTAAAAATATAATTTTAAACATATCAAAATAAGCTTCTGACAAAAGTTTTTAATTGTCAGTCACTACTACATGTGTGTAATATAAGTATATGAGGAGAACTGCCGTAAGACGGGGGTAAAACATTGAATGGTGAAAAAAAAAAAAAAAAGAAACACACACACACAAATAGTAATACGTCTTACAAGGAGAAAGGACAAGAAAAACCTACGTTGCGGCCACAAGGCCTTCGTCAGGGACAGACAAACAAGAGACAGAAGGGAAAGAAAATGAGAATTAAGTAGAGAACATGAAACTATAAAAATAAGAGGAAAAAAACACCTCCCTTCTGTCCAGTCACATGTGAAGCAAGATGGCTGCCACTAAACCGGAAAGCGGAAGTCAATAGTATATTAAAAACAAAAAATAAGAAATAATGAAAACAAGGACCGGAAAAGAGTGAGAAAAAAAATAATAAATAAATAAATAAAATAAATAAATAAATATATAAATTAAAATATTTAAAGTGAGGGACAAGCGATTTGAAAAAAAATATATAAATAAATTAATTAATTAATTTAATTAAATAAATTAATTTTTTTTAAAAATTTAAAAAAATAAATAAATAAATAAATAAATAATAATAAAATAAAATAAAATTAAATTAAAAAAAAAAAATTAAATAAATAAACAAATTAAAACGACCCAGGGTCCGCTGGGAGGACAACATTAGACAATCTTTTAAGGACCGAGGACTAGAATGGAACCAGGCCAGGAGGAAGACAGCCGATAGGATAGTCTGGCGCTCTCTCTTCCAAACCTCTACACCTCATGGTAGAAGGGGAACGACTAAGTAAGTAAGTAAGTAACAAATTAAAAAAAAAAAAAAAAAAAGTGGGTGATCGCATCAAAGTAGACAGTCATAATACAATAGGGACTAGATAGAGAAAGGCGTCAGACAAAAGAATGTTGGGTATTCAAACCGTGTGGTTTAAGGCAACCCATAAGATGAATGAGGCGTTGTTCCTGGCGAAACCGACTGTTGGCGTCCGAGGAACAGGACCTAATGGCTGTCACCTGGATGTCAGTGGCACCGTGGTGGTCAGGGTCACAGGTGTGGATTTAAACTGAGAGATGTCGTAGAGGTGTCTGCAGAATCGGTCGCCCAGTCGTGTGCCCGTTTGGCCGATGTAAGTAATGGTGCAACGTTTGCATATAATAGCATAAATGACGTTGCGTGACTCACATGTGAAGCCATGGGTGATGGTGAACTTGGCGTTAGGGAACGAGACTGAACGTGTTTCGATTACATACTGACATGTCTTACATCGAGTTCGGTTACATGGCTTAGTCCCAAAGTGGCCATCGTTGACAGTTTTCAAACGGCTGTGGACTAGGAGGTCCCTCAAATTTTTATCCCGTCTATATGTGTGTGCAATTTGATAAACTTTGGACAATAGGAAACATATGATATGGTCTCTTAAAAATTTGTTTTTAAATCCAATATGGTGGATGTTTTTTTTTTTTTTTGGTTACCATGGTAACCACGTTTTTTAACAAAATAAACTGTAGAATTTGGTTCGTGGATATACACTGTGTCCTTTGAGTACATAAAAAGTTTGAAAATGTTATTAGAACAAAAGTTAGTTTTCACTGTAGTGCATGCCCTTAAGAATATCAATGACAGCTAAAAAGAGTAATGAGGACATCTTGAAATAAGTGAGCTTATTTGTCATATTAGAAGGAAGCAATCCACTCGTTATGAAAAGAGGAAAACTGGATTGATTAGATGTTAATGTTAATCAGAATCAACGTCATTGCACTCTGGGCAACCCACAGGTGCTAAGTCTCCCTTAGCAAATGTTGAAGGGTATGAATGCCAATTGTTCCTGTTGCGCACTGGTTGTATACACACCGGATGCGTCCTCTCATACGTCCATCCCTGCTGGTCTTCCGTTTGATGCCAAATTCCAGCAGTCTTAGCTGGATTACATTGTGACAACAGGAAAAATTAAAAGATCAAAGGTAAAAAGAGATAAAGAACAACAAAGAGCGAAGATACTGGGCAGTTTAACATTGTGGCACAGAAATAAATCAAAAACAGGGGACAATGAGCTGTGCAAATACATTATCACCTATGCCTGTTGGCATAGTACTTGAAGAAGTAGAAGGTAATGATGAAGTTAATCTAAAGGTCAAATAATTAAAACAAAAATATTGTAACTTATTACTAGCACTCATATAACATATTTATGCTTTTATGTGCAAAGGAAACTGAATACACACATCAGACAAAAGTGGTAGATATATTTTAGGAATGCTATGCCATAGAAGACTGTCTGATTTGCTAATCGGTTACAGCGCCTGCCTATCAAAGGTAAAGAAACCTGGTAGTGTTATACTCAAGTCCACCCAGCTGTAAACGCATACTTGACTCTGTTCTTGAGTTAGGGAAGAGCAAAAGCAGCAAGGGAAAAGAAGTGATCACTCCACTTCTGTTAAGCTGGACCTAGTATGGTGAATTCTCTAACACGTCACTCCCCTAAGTCAGAATCTGCTATGGAACTATGTTTACCTTTTTTATGAGAGAGAAAAGTTTGAAAACACTGTGAAAGGAGCACAAATGTTAGGAAAGCAGATGACATGGCATCTGAAGAAGAATCAACAATATAATTTCCTTTACGTGTCCTGAAAATGTGAAATGCAAAGCAGGGAGGCAAATATTAAAATTCTTGTAAAGTGAGAGGAAGCACTCACATCCCTTGAAACAATGCATGAGACCTAACACTTCAATCCAAGCTTTTCCCCATGCACAGAACAACAATCTAAATTAAATTCAGAATCAGCAGAGTCATTCATAAGTATGAATGTTTGTCATTTCCAGATATGCTTATTACTTCTTTTATGTTGTTAAAATAATAGGACATGCAGCAGAAATTATACACCATAGTTCTTTAACATCATTCTTGACAGGTTACTTGCTCATGCTGATATAATTATACAGGTAATTTCCAACCGCAAAAGCATTCTAACAAAGGAAAAGAAACTGACCTCTTCTTCAAGTTCCTGGTAATCAAAAGAAACTAAATCTGACAGGTGTCCACGCTCAGACAACACCACCAGAAATTGACGAAGGCAGTCTTTCTTCCTGTGAACGCAGAAACTTTAATCATAATACTGCAATGTATTCAATAATGTGAATGCTGTCACTCTCATTAGTTCCTTAATTATGTTCATTATCTGTGATCAAAATTCTAAAAAATGCTTGATGAATCAGCCATAAGCAAACATCAGCCAAAAGCAAAAATCAGCCAAAAGCAAAAATCAGCCAAAAGCAAAAATCAGCCAGTCATTTATTTTCCTTTTCTCTCTTTATGAAGCATGGAGCCATAAATGCAGCTGATACCCTTGCAGGAAACCTGTATCAAAGTATACATACCCTCTTGCAGCAACAGCTTCTGCAGCGATCTGGTTTACAATTTAAGGCTGCCAGTCCCATGCACAACCTCATATATGTCACCCCTTACGATATGCCTGATGGACTAGTCCTATTCTTCCTAAGTCTTCAGAGGGGGAGAGGGTATCAGTCATGAATCAGTCATGCTAAAACTGCAACTATTAGATCTGTCAGGTCTTGCTTGGGCTAGTTTATGAATCAATATATGAGTGTAGTTTCTGTTAGTTAAAATAGCCCCATCACAAGAAGGCCAGGAACTGTCAAGAAGCTATCCGAGATGTTCGCCATGGGCATATTTAAATGGAGTTGAGAGTTCATTCTCAACCTCACTTTCAATAATAACAGCATTTTAGACCAATCAGGATTGCTAGACAGGGCAGAGAATTGTAACATTTTATGAGTCCAACTACTGATGAAGGAGAGAGTAGCTATAATTGCATTGGGACATTACAAAATTCAAAGAAATCAAGTCCAACATAAAAATCAGAATCTCCAACTCAAATGTCAAGTCTGTTCTATTGGGTGGCTGTGAAACATGGAGAACAACATCAAAAAAGTTACAGACTTTCATAAATGGATGCATGTGTAGAATAGAAGGATTGGAAGTGGCAGGACACTAACATGGAATAATGACAAGACCCAGACAGAAGCCAGTGGAGCATTAGATGAGGAAGATGACACTGGCGTAGATAGGAGATACCTTGAGGAAACTTGCTAATAGCATAACAAGGTAGTCCTTGTTCTGGAATCCACTGGTTAAAAGAGGTACAGGCGAAAGGGAACTGGAGACAGAAATAAAAGGGACAGAGATGTCAAGGAGGGACCTTGAGCAGATGGCACAGTACAGGAGGATTTGGCATAAACCTGTGGCACACCTAAGTCCTTGTGAAGGTGAAGGGTAATGAAGAAGACTGAAATATAGGTCACGGTATATCACCAAATCTGCCAGGACCCAATCAAAATTGAACAAAGTCACACACTCACTGATCAGGATCTGGGTTATTCATCATCGCATGGAATGCCTGCTGGTTATGACCAAGCTCTAGATGATGCTTGAAAACTTTAGACATCAGAGTAGGCTACAGGGAGAGAAATGAACCAGGTTAGTATAACCGACAATTTCTGTCAATCTTCTCATAACTGTCTCATCAGTTCTCTATCTTGTTTTCTTCTCTTCAGATTAATGAGTTTTTATGGTACACTTAATTCCTTTTCTCTGATACAGTCTGACACAATTATACAAGATGTTAGATGTTCAAAAAAGACACAAAAAGCGAGTATGGTGACAAACATTAAACAAACAAACAAAAAACAAAATCATTTATACGAACCTCACAGAGGCTCCACTTACCAAATTTGGGTCATCCTTCTCAGCTTTGTTTATGGCCTCTGTTGCCATGGTGATGACCAGGTCAGGTAACCCATGTTCCTCTAACTGCCTGATTATCTGCAACAAGAGCAAAGTCAACGATTGATTATGCCAAGCATCATGTCATTTGACACACAATGAATATGTGTCATACTATGAACACGTTATTTACACACTACATACACAGGTCATTCAACACAACATCTAACACACCCTAAACAACAAAGTGGTGGGGGGGTTTGACAAAAACGTTTTTAGATTCTGACATAGCCTAAATTGTATGCTTGTTCAGAAGTTGCAAACAGAAAGCACAGAAAGGAACCAAACTCCGCTGAAATTGGGTAATCTAACCTGAATTAATTCTGAATTTATCCTGAACTAGCAGCAGAACTATTAGAACCACAACTTGCACAAGTCTGGCAAACAGAGACAACAGCAATGGAGTGGAATAAAGGAATAACTGTCAAATTGCCCATGAAGGGTGACCTTGCACACTGCAACAATTGGACAGGAATTACTCTCCTGTCAGTTTCCAGTAAAATACTAAGCAGGATAATTGTCCAGAGAATTTCAAAAGCAGCAGACCCATAAACTGATGAAGGAACAAGCAGGATTTAGAAAGAACAGAAGATGTGCAGATCATATATTCACCCTCAGGAACATTATAGAGCAGTGCTCGGAATGGCAGAGACAGCTGTATTTTATTACACATAAGGGAGGGAAACCCGAGGCCTGTAAACAGCAAATCCTGGGTAAGCCACTCATGTCTGTTGTTTTTCTGTTGTCTGGTGTCCTACTTCTTTATTTCCTGCGAGTGCCTGATAACATACCTTTATATTTGTTTCATATTAATTTAGCTGTATTTCAACTTTGGTGATTTTGAAAAGGCTTTTCACAGCACACACAAAGACAGCCTATGGAAAATACTGAGGGTGTGTGGAATTCCCAGCTGCATTGTTTTCATTATAAAAGCCTCTGTGCTAACTTTACATGTAGTGTTGGGCAGAGCAACCTAACTTTTGAGGTGAAAACAGGAGTACGATTGCGATGCCCCTTATCAACCACTTTAATTTTAATGATCATAGTCTGCATGATGTGCCAGACAACAGAGAATAGTCGAAGAGGAATAAGATGGACAATGTTCTCTACACTGGAAAATTTCGAATATGCAGATGACAGTGTACTATTCGCACATTCACATCAACACATCCAAGAAAAAACAGATAGACTGAATAAGTATAACTAGTAGGAGGGTCTGAACATCAATCTAAAGAAGGCAGAGGTCATGACACTCAATGTGGGCAATCCTGAACTGATAACAATAAGGGACTAAAAGCTAGAACAGACACATTCTCATACCTAGGATGCATAGTAACACCAGACAGTGGAACAAGCAAAGAGATCAACAATAGAATGAATAAAGCAAAAACAGCCTTTGCTAATCTAAACAACATCTGGAAGTCCTCTCAGTACAGCACGAACACAAAATTAAGATTATATGAGAGCTGTGTACTTTTTGTGCTTCTCCACGGTGTGGAATGCTGAACAGTAACAGAGAAGGAACTGTCGAAATTGTCTTCTTTCCATACAATCTGTCTAAGGAAAATTCTCCAAATCATTTGGCCAAATACCATCACGAATCAAGAACTGCTTACTCGGAGCAACCAAGAGGACATGAAACCATCATCGCTGGTTGTCGCTGGAGTTGGGTTGGAGACGTCCTAAGAAGAGACCCTGATGGACTTACAAGAGCAGCTATGCTATGGGCCCCTGAATGAAAGTGAAAGAGAGGCCGACCAAAAACAACTTAGCGGAGAAATGTGGAGGCCAAGATGCAAAGAATGAACCAGAGATGGGGCACTGTGCAAAGGATGGCCGCCGACCGAACAAAGTGGAAGCAGTTTGCTGTTGCCCTACATGATGCCACCAGGCATGATGGCCACTGACTACTTGAACAGTCGGCGGCTAAGGATCAAAGAAGAAGAAGACTGAGTAAACATTAACAGTTAAAGTTGAGTATCAGATTTTTTATACAATATTAAATGCTGAAGTTGGGTAAACGTTAGTGAATGAAATATCAAAATGTGAACTTGAGTATATTATACTGAATAAACTATCAAAAGCTAAAGTAGGTTATCTTTTACAAATAAAATATCAAAAGATGAAGTTAGTTAACTGACTCTGAATAAAACACAAAAATGAAATAAACAAAGAAAAAGGTTCAACTATTTTTTTCTCTCCAGAACTGGGCATTCCCAACAAACCTGTTTTAACCAGCATTAAAAGTTAGATAAAAAATTCTGATAATATATTACAAGGTTAAGTTGGCTGCCTTTATTTAATACAATAATCAAAATGTGAACTTCAGTAGCCTATACGGAATAAATTACAAAAGTTGAAGTTAGTAAACTAATTCTGAATAAAGCACAAATACAAAATACTGAATACAACATCAAAAGGTGAGGTTAGGTAGTTCATGTTGAAAAAAATATCAGAATGTGAGGATGAGGAATAATGGTAAAATGATAAAAATCTGATGTTGGTTAATCGAGACTAAATAAAACATAAAAATTAAGTGGAAAATAAAAAAAGGAGAAATGGTTTCACAATTATTTTTTCTTTTCATAATTTGACATACCCAGTGAACCTGTTTCAACCACCAAAACATTTCAACACTCAGTCTGGTTTTACATAACTGTCACGAAGTGGATTTAAGGTTAGAGTTTGTCTGAGTATATAGACAAGACACTAGTATGAGAAAGTCTGAGAAGATGGATTTTGTGTGAGAAATGACAGTGACTGTGGAAAGATGAGACTTATAGCTTCGAGGGTGAGAACCTAGATTGACTCTCCCTCGCCACTCGCGACTTAGTTAAGAGCTAAGAACTCACCACCTCTGACTACCATAAAGGAGATAAGGTTTCACTAAAAGTCCACAGACACCACTATACAGACAAGCATATAAGTACAGTATAGTTATAGAGAAACTGATACAGTATACAGTTTATTTACACAACAAAGTAAATAACACATCAAAATTAATAACATGCGAGGTCGCTCACCTGGAAAAGAACCAAAACAATTTAAAATGACAGACAATATAACCCAACCCTTTCACCCTCTCTTTCAACCTGCATGGGAAAAAAAGAATTAAGGATTAAACACACTGTACTTGGTGGGGATCTCTAAGTACTAGCCACCACTCCCAACTATCCTATTAATAAATTTTTAATCTAATCCACTGTCCGGCTGCAGACATAACTAAATGTCTACACAAATCTGACTGAACTATCTAATGTCCTACACAGCTAATCACCAGCACTGATCCACTACCGGACTTCTTCAGTGCACTCTCAGAGGCTGTCCTCTGACTCTGACTATCTGACTCTATAAATTCTGTCTTTCCTCTGGTTCTGCTCAGTGTCTCTCTGACACTCCTGTCTTCTGCTGGGTGGCGTCTCCGTTACGCCCCTCCTCTCGATAGCATTCGGAAAAGGAATGATGACCCTCTCTCCTGATTCTGACTACTGCCACTGATGACTTTGGTATCAAGCACGAGGTACTTGACTTGGGATGTATATGCTTCACTGCTGCTGACAATTCTTTAACGGCCGATTTAACCCTCTTAGGGTTTAGAGACAAACAGCATTATTGTGGCCGTATATATATATAAAACAACCTCCAGGCCACGCGCCTCTTTGGAGTGGTACAACGAGCTAAGAGCTCCAGATTTTAAAGATAAACCCGTTCCCGCTGAAGCATGGGCTTCACTGCAGGAGAACTGCTATCTTTTACTGGTACAGACGTACTTGGCGCCGGTAAATACCGCGTCACCAATTCTCTTTCACCTCTGGCGATGCCTCCATCCTTCTACTCCTGAGAAGGCCGAATACCTTGGCAAGTTGTAAGGCAATTTACAACCCTCCCTGTGTGCCGTGAAAATGCCAATTATCGAATTTCTCACGAAGAGCAGACGAATATGACGTAGTTTTCACAGCAGTAAATTATGAAACCCGAGAGACCGCTAAAGACTACAACGCGGTTATTTATCATAGAAATAACCCAAGCTATGAGTCATCGCGTGGCGTACCTCTGGGGCTGACCTGGACCAATAATATTGCGGAATTTTAATAAACTCTGGCCTCTGCCAATGATATCGTAAACCAACTCATGACTCATGTTTATTTCTGCTCACGCAGTACTCATTGCGTCACGTTAGATAATACTACTACCGTTCGCGTTAGCAAAAATAAATTTGATTGGTTATAGCGTTGGTTCAACGTACCTGGGTCGTGTTTCTGCCCCCCCATCCCTCGATTAACCGGGTAGGTGCGGGTTTTCGGATTTGTCCTAGCTGACAAATCTACCCAGCCTAATAATATACTCCAACGCTTAATAAAATAAATGAACGCAATTACTTACAGAGAAAAGAGAACTGGAGCAAAAATTAAAATTAAAACCCACAGTAACTCCTCCTAAATAAACGCAAATAATACATGGAGAAGAAAAATGGGGCCCGTTGAAAAATAAAATCACAGTACTCCATCACAATAACTTCTTCTCATCTGTGCTCCCAGCGTTTCGCCGTTTATTCGTTATTATTAAATGCATCTCCATTTTCCTGTTTCTGGTTGTCATTTCATTTCACTATTTCCATATCTTTCAGATTTTAGACAAAACAGAGTAGCCAGTTAAGTGTTCTTGACCATTAGCTTTTGATTCTGTTGTCATTTCATTTCACTATTTCCATATCTTTCAGATTTTAGACAAAAGAGAGTAGCCAGTTAAGTATTCTTGACCATTAGCCTTTGTTTACTGTTGTCATTTCATTTCATTATTTCCATGTCTTTCAGATTTTCAACAGGCAAAGGAAGGTGGAAAGCTACCTCAGCCTGATACAAGTATAACTTTTGAAGAGGCAAAGTGTTTTATCAGAAGCAGATGCTGGAAGAGATGGGAAGCAGAGCATCCAGGCCACACAAAAAATTATGCATATTATCAGCTCAGCAGAAGACAACAAGGGGTAATCTTCAGACTCCGCACGGGCCACAACAGATTGGGATACCACCTATTCAACTAGTTAAAGATAGGAACTATCGTTGAGTGTAACTTGGCACCAATAAGACGACTGCTGAACATCTGCTTCAGAGATGCTCAACATACTAGGAACAGAGAAAGCACATGTGGCCATCACCAGTACCATTCCTGGAAAAGCTCTATGGAGATAGAAATAGCTTCAAGCTGACTACTGCTGTTTTTGAACATATTCCAGTTGACGTCTGAGAGGGTACAAAGATTTTCCACAAAACAGAGTTGCCAGTTAAGTGTTCTCGACCGTTATTCTTTATCTATGATTGTCACTTCAATTCGCTAATTAAATTTCTTTCAGATTTTTGACAAAACAATAGCTGCCAGTAAACTGTTCTTGGTTCAAATCTGTGGAATACATGTGCAATGTAACTCATCATTTTCACCATGATGGTCATCTTTCAAATAACAATGACCTTCTTATCTATGTGTTTGTTCTTTTGCAACTAAGCAATAATCAAACCATACCTTGAGGTAATACAGAATCTGAAGTCTGTAGTGATCCGTTTCATCTGTCTGCAAGAGTTTCTGTGACAAGAATGTTTCCGTGGCAACACCATCGCTAGCATCAACAAACAATCTGACTGCCTTATGCACCTCACTGTGTCAACAAAAATAAACATTTACAATTAACAAAATTAATACACTACTAAGTAACAATCACCCTAAGGAACATATGCCTTCAAAAATTTCATGCCAAGTCTTTCTGTTCTGTGCCATCCATTCAAGGTTTTTCCATGTCTTAACATCCCTTCATGTCAGTCTCATGTTTGCACGTTTTTCAGTCATCCTCTACCTCTATAATCAATCGATCAATACCCTTTAGCTCCACAAGGAGCATAGGACCTACAACAAACACATGCCAAGTCCTCCTGTCACATGCCATCAGCTCAAGTTCTTTCCATGTCTTCCTCATCATTTTCACTTCTGCCTCCAGTTCTCTTCTCCACGTGTTTTTTTAGGTCTACTTCTAGTAGTGTTTCTTCAAGCTCGACCCTGTTATCATTTCTTGCATTTACTCTCATTATCTTTGTCTTTTTACCTCTATAACAGACTACTGTAAATGTGAAAATGCTTTAATATTACTTGTACAATGCAGCATCCTTTAAAATTAAAGCTTAACCTGCATGTTAGGATAAACTGATACAGTAGAAAAGATGAGAGAAAGGAACGGTAGAGTGTTAGATGGGAATCTTCTTCTTGGATCCTTATCCCCTGACTGACAAAGCAGTCAGTGGCCATCACGCCTAGTGGTATCTTGAAAGGCAGCAACAAACTGTCTCCATTTTGCTTGGCCGGTGGCCATCCTTCATGCCTTGCCCCAACTCTGGTTCAGGCTTTGCATCTCAACCTCCACTATTCTCTGCCAGATTGTCTTTGGTCTGCCTCTCTTTCATCATCCTTCTGGAGTCCATAGCAAAACAGTTCTGGTGATGGTGTCAGGGTCCCTTCTGAGGACATGGCCAACCCAGTTCCAGCGTCCGCCTGCAATGATGGTGTAGATGGGAATGCATGTCCAATTCTCAACCCTCTGAAAGTAATGTTTGCTAGTTCGTTCTCTCACCCTGAGGGTTCTAGAGCAAGGACTGCTTTGTAATGCCATCAGCAGGTTTGCTCACTATGTTCTATCGAATGCCAGTATCTTCTTCCCACCTCTTCTGGCACTCGTCTGGTTTGTTATCAGTTCCACACTGGTGATCATGTCATATAGTTTTAATCCTTCTATTTATTATCTCCATTTAATAAGTCTGTAGCTTTCTAGTTGTCATTTCTGTTGTACTCCACGTTTCACTGCCATATAATAGGACTGCCTCGACAATCGAGTTAAAGATTCATATCTTTGTACTGAATTTGATTTCCATACATCATTTTCCTATGTGCTCCATATGGAGCATGCAGCAACCACTGCAACTGTTCATCTAGCAAGAAGCCTGCACCAAGCAGTCAAATGTTCTGGCAGTGGTGATTTCTGTGGTCATATGTTTTACTTGGTGAGGTTACCAACTCCATATCATATTTTTCCATATAAGGCGTTCAGTAAATTACTTAACTTTGTGTATGGGTGCATGTCTTTGTGTGCTGGTCAGCATGTATGTGTATATATTTGCATGTCTGTGCACATGAAATGTGTGTGTGCGTGCACATGTGTACACTGTTAACTTCTGCTACATTTTTTTAGAAGCTAAGACTTGTCAAAGATCACTTCCGCTACTTCTGTTGCTGTCTTGACCTCAATTTTACACTTCCCACAAACTGTGACTATATTTAAACAAATTTATCAATCTTTAGGAGGTAAAACTAGCAAGTACATACTGAAAATGCAAGTACGAGAGTCCTAGAAAAAATGCTCGAGATCCTTCGTTCCAGCTGCACCAAGGTGTGAGTAGATACACATACTCCTGCAGACGCAGATACTGGCAGGCTCGGACAAGGTACTCTGGGAAGATGGTGTCATCAGTTGCTGGCCAGCTGGCACATTTGGTTAAGGCAATTCAAAGTTCAAGCAAGGACAACAAAATGCAGCTAAATATAATTTTTTTAAACGAGGATGGGAGATAGCCCAAATATAAAAGGAGGTGAGCGTGGAAAAAGTTGAAAAATTCTCACAGTAAATTTGATGGGGAAAGTAGCATAGTATTCAAAGAGAAAAGGAAATGAGATAAGTGCATGAAAAGAAATGAAAACAAAAAGAATGATAAAGCAATTAAAAAAACAGACATAGTAATAAGAAGGAAAGTAATAATATATGTTACTTCTGATGACCAGAATACCACCTCTTGTAATGCTCTGTTCTGAGTTTGATATATAACTAATAAGTGGTCGGTAGGTATCACAAAGTGATTTTTCATTTTGTTTGTAGAGTGTCTTTGTTTATAGATCTGATCTTAATAGATCTCTTCAAACCATGAAATTTCCTTTTTAAATTTTTAAAATCGGACATCAAACAACCGAGTTACAGCATTTAAAAATTTTGGGGACTTAAAACAATTTTCCGAACATCTTCGCACCGAACAAATTGCCCGACTTCGTACAATCATAACTGCAGTCAACACACTCTCACCAAGTCAATAATGCTTTTTTTACAAGGTCTAACAAGTCCTTATTGCAGAAAAGAAACATGGGAAGTACAACAAATCAATTAAATGAATTATGGTCCATCAAAAGTGACACAAAATATAATTTCAAGTCTCATTTTTGTGCTCGCAAAGTGCAAATATGAATTTTCATGCACTCATAAATCAAAAACTACACATAGGAAAGCCATAAGATTTCTTGAGCTTAAAGAGAACATTTTATACTTGATGCTTAATTTGTTTGTACTTGATGCTTAATTTTTTTGAGCCACATGAAATACGGAATACACCAATACCTCGACTTTCGTCGCTTCGACTTTCGTCGCTTCGCTCTTTCGTCGGTTTTCAATTCTAACCACGTTTCCAAATTTCGTCGCTCGCTTCGCTCTTTCGTCGCATTTGGTCACAACTGCGCGTCATCTTGATTCTTTCGTCGTTCAGTCTTTGAACAGAAATCGTTCGGTGTGCACTGTTTTTTTTAAGCTGTCCGCATTGAATCTCTTATATTTGTGATTAAACATATTAATACTACTTATTTTTGTGATTAAAATAACAAAACTATTCATACTATATTATTTTTGTGATTATACTGTAAACAGTTCATAGTTATTTTAGTGATAACAGTCTAATGACAGTGTTCATATCGTGATTATACGACACGTGTACAGTTTTCATACTGTACTTTTTTGTGTGATTAGGCCTTATACAGTACTACTTATTTTTCTGCTTTAATATATTCATAATGGGTCCTAAGTGTAGTGACAAAGTTAAAAGAACCCATAAGGTTCTCAATTTGCAAGAAAAACTTAAGCTAATCAAGCTTAATGAACAAGGCATCTTAAATGCTGAAATAGGCCGCAGGCTAGGTGTACCAAGCACTACAGTTAGCACAATTGTAAAGAACAGAGCTAAAGTGTTAGAGGAAATTAAAAACGCTACGCCAGTGCATACCAAACTTATTAGAAAGCGGCACAATTTAATTGGTGAGATGGAGAAAGTGTTAAATGTGCGGATTGAAGACCAAGTCAGCCACAACATTCCTCTAAGCCAAGATCTTATCCAGGCTAAAGCACAAACTTTATTTAATGCAATGAAGGCTGAACAAGGAGAGACATAAGCTGAAGAGACATTTGGAGCTAGCAGGGGCTGGTTTGAGAAATTTAAGAAAAAGTCAAATTTGCATAATATAGAAGTGAAGGGAGAATCAGCTAGCGCAGATACCGCAGCTGCAGGAGCTTTTCAAGTGAAGCTTGAAACAATTATAGAAGAAGTTGGCTACACAAAGCAGCAGAATAAATTTCGACAGAAGTTCAAAAGTAAATAGTGGGCTAGAACACCAAATAGCCTGTTACAGAGAACTTCTTAGGGAAAGGAAGAAGACATCAATGAGGTAAACGTCTTTGCTCTCCTTTTTCAAGACGCAACCGCCACAACCAACTTCAGTCACCCCTCCCTCTAACCCTTCAGATTCCGAGCCATCAACATCAGCCCCAGTTAGATCTCCTTCAAAGTGCCCTTCTCCTAAAAGATTTGGTTGAAATCCTCCAGTTCTGAAGATGAGCCACCTCAGTTTTCTCCATCTGGTTTTCTAAGTCTAGAATCCCCCTAAATTACCAACATTCAAAACTGTACATACTGTATATATTCATCGTCTACTTGCTCAAGAATGATTTTAAGGTAAAATGCTATTTACGTATTTTTTATTTATTACTGTATTTTCTTTACTCTTATGTTTATTTCTGTTTATCTTCTTCTTCTTCTTCTTCGTTCGCCCTGAAAAGGACGGTGGTTGCGTTGTGTCTGTTTACAACGTAGCTGTGATATCTGCACCTTTCGGTCGACACATCCGACTTCTGCACGGCATTTTTTAGGACCGGGTTTGCCTTCCCATTTCGATCCACACTCGCTCAGCCAGCCTGCACAGCTGCAGACTGTTTCCAGGACCACCACGTGGAGGTGGAGTGCGGTCTTGACCAGCTCTGGTTCGCTGGGCCTGACGCAGGCAGTCAAGCTATGAGTCGCTGACTGCGGTCTCTATTGCTGCGTCTTGAGGTCCCTTTCTGTTTATCTAGGTGTTGCACGCATTCGCAAGTGTTATATAGTTAGTTATTTTTGTTTTTTGGCGGCCCTAATGCATTTGTAAGATAAATAAAGGCTATGCTTCGACTTTCGTCGATTTTCGTCATAGCTCTGGTCCCTAACCTGTCGAAAGAGCGAGGTATTGGTGTACTATAAAACTGCATTATGTGAAAATGGATCAAAGGCTAAATTTACAGTTTGGAAGAAAAATCTCACAAAATTCCAAATTTTGTCATAAAATCATAAATATTGCAGCTGAAAACTTTATATATATATATATATATATATATATAATTCAAGTTGTACACTTCAAATTGATGGTTATTTTCTTGATAGAAACAACCTTTACTGCTCAAAATTTGATTTTTAAGACAAAAGTTTTACATGGATTATATCAATTCTGTCTTTTATGTTTGTAATTGTAAAATAAACTCAAAACCTGTAGAGGCTTCAAGGAAAGCTTCAACATCATAGTAGCCTACTGATTTTTAACATCAGAGAATGATGGGAGGAAATAATATGATATATAAACTTTACACAACAAGATGAACTAGCTCCAATGTTGCATTTTCGGAGTCCTTCAGAAGACAGAACTGTGCCAATAGTCTGTTGTCACAGTAGAAATCGGTGGCAGAGCCGGACATCTGCCTCTTCCCATCATTGTAAAATATGCTCGCAATGCATCATAACGATTGTCCCCTGAAATAATTGAGAAAAAAAAAAAGGTTCAAAGGTTCATTAAGCGAGAGAGGTAATTGTTTTTTTTTTTATAAACGTTCACAAATGTGTAGCAGGCAAAATTCTAAACATGACATTTGACATCGATAACTAGAATTAGGTTTATCGAAAGGAGGTCAGCGACTTCGCAAGCTGTTAGACCTTAAATCTGATACCGAATGTTTATAAAATGGTGATGGTCCGATAAAACAATCCAATAGGTACATTAATAACAATACCCCACCCCCAAAATTGCTTAAAAAAATTAAAACCTTTCGGTCTAAATGTGTGAATCGAGCAGTCGATTTTGGCTGTTCTTCTACTAATACATTCCCCCCTCCGTCATGTGCCATTGCTATATTGCAAATAAACAAAATAGGTCTGAAATGAATAGAAATAAAACAAAGTTCAAAACTTACTCAGAACACATATTGGGTCGACTTCCATTGGTGAAATTTTCAATTCAGCGCCTGAGTCATTTTGTGCTGTGTCCCGTACAGCCGGCCCATCGTGTCTGGGATTGTCAGATGGAACAGCCGCCATTGTGTTTCCACGCTGAGATGCGTTGGGGGTGTTCTCTTTTAACGTTCGCTCACTCTTTCCTCAAATAACTATGATGTTTAAAACTTTGATAAGATTTTAGAAGAATGGTTGCTCGTTCGTTTGGTGTAACACAAGTGTAGGTAGACCTACCAGATGTGTATTAAAATCCAAACTTTCTCATTCACTTCGAATTTACTATATCTTCCTATAAGAAATCTGTGCCTTGTGTTACATGTGCCTAAACCTCAGTTTCCGCTCTTCACATTGGTGAAAACCATATGAATGTAGCATTTTTGAAGACCTAGCACCACCGCTTTGAATGAGGTGGGGGTCCTTTCAGAGAATTTCGCTCTCTTGAGCCAGTGCACGGCAAGACGTTTTTAATGGTGTTTTATTTTGTTGTCTCGCTCAATTTCAACGACACGCAGAAAGTTACAATTGACATATTATGAAAGAAGAAAGATCAAGGAACCAGAAGATTTAATTTTTATTTAGAAAAGGCAAATTAATAACTAGGCAGAGCGAGGTTGAAAAGGGTCCAAATTGGGCCTCGCTTGCCCGTCACAGAATTTTTAGACCGCGGCAAGGCGGTACTTTGTTATACATATGGTTAGTAAGAGAACCAATTTTGTTAAAACACTCATCCATCACCGCTCAGCTCCTTCCAGGGCACAGAACTTTATCAAGTTCAAGGCTTCCTGTCAGTGTCATCTGTTTCTAAGATCTTTGTCATGTCTTCTTGATATCTTGTAAGTCTGTTCCCACTTACCTTTTCAACTAGTGTTTCCTCTGTTTCTCTGGCGCTGAGGATTCACAACCACAGATTGCCTTGTGGTGAAAACAACTGATTTCCTCACAGTGTGTCCTATCCAATATTCTCTTTTCCTTTTCGCTCCTTATGGAGCACAGAGTCACCACTGTGGCTGGTCCCCTCGCAGGAAGCCAGTATAAAAGCATTTGTGCTTTTGCAGTCGCAGCTTCAGTACCAATTTGTTTTACACAATGAGTTTCCAGCCCCAACCTCATATGTCACCCAAGTCCTATTTTTTCTTTGTCTCCTCTGAGACCTCCAGAAACTACACAGAACTTTCCTCACCTCTTGTTCCATTGATATCTAAGTTTTCTTTCCTCACCTCTTGTTCCATTGATATCTGACTACGTTGTCTATCAGTTTCAGAAATGTGAGGATGGTAATATGAAATACTAGCAATAACCCGTCAAAATTGACAGGTTTTTAATTGCAGCCATCTTATCATTTTGATCCATAATAATTAGGCTGCAATATTTTAAATTAAAATTTTGTCTTAAAGAAACAATCAAAAACTTACATTTTAAGGTTTTTTTTAAAGAAAATGATGAGTTAAATCCGTTTCCCGAATGAAACTGGACAGAAGATTATCTTGATTGTCTGTTGATTTAATCTGCATCTCCGCACCTTCTTGTCTCCAGTTCATGTACTGTTTATCAATTGTGTTGTTGGCTTCTTTCCATAATCAAAACTGTTCATGCACACCGTCATTTGCGCTCTTTTCTATTTTCGAGAGAGTACATATAAGAGAAACAATACAATTATTGTCTAACTTTCAACCACAGTTGCACCCCTTAGCTGTGGTTGAAAGTTAACGTACTCTCTCAAAAATAGAAAAGTGCGCAAATGACGGTGTGCATGATGTGACCGACCGACCGACGGCGGGAATTATGGTATTGGATACAGGGTGAGTGAGAATTACTCACTGGATCATGAAGTTCAATAACCTTGAGAAGATATGAGTGTTACGGACTCTCCACATGTAAGCCTACCTTGCCGTGGTTGGAGAGCTTGAGCGCCTCAATGATCCCGGGAGCTATGCCGGCGGGAGTTTTACTCCTGGCAGGGTCACCCAAGCCGGACAGGTCCTGGGTGAGGGGCCAGACTAAATGGGCTGAGGAGTGGGTGGAACCCTATAGGTGTAGATGCAGAACCCACCGGCGAGTGGTACATGCTCTGGTCTGCACCAATCCACCCCCACTTCATGGGTTAAATGCTTTCTTGCCTCATTCTTCACTGTTTGTCGTCTATCACGCCCACGGCGACCGTTGCCTCAATTGGCTGTGTGTGGTGTACCCGGAAACGGGGCCTCCCAGTACTGAGGCAAAGTTAAGTCCCCGATGTCACTTATCGGTGCAGAATTGAGAGAGATGGCTGAGCATCACAATCCCTCCTGTGTTGCAGCATGATGAGAACCCAGCATTGCACACTGAGCTTGGGGGGATCACTTGGGCACCAGACTTAATACTGGCTCTTGACTGGATGGCCGCATGCAGGAGATTTCTACAATGGAGGGTTGGCAGGTGGTGGGTATCGGGAAGTGGCTCTGTGCAGGACGTGAGGATTCCTTGGGAGAGCCCAGAACCAGAGCACAGCATTGTGCAAGCTCTGCATAGTTGGAGAGCCCCCTGGATGACGGGGAATGCACAGTGTGCTACCCCACCTATCCCCAACTGCTAACTTAGAACCAGAAGTGGGGTCCTCTGTATGCGTGCCAGGCCAGGATAAAATGCCTGGGAAAGAGACTGGAGCTCAGAACTCCCTAACTCAAAGTTGCAGGATGGCAAAAAAGCCACGGGAAAGACAGGGCTATTTTGAAGATAACGCAACCATATTTTCACCATACGAGCTCGGACGCCGCCTCGGTAAACAAGGTCCGCGCAGAGCAGTGACACCCCCAGGCTGCTTGCGAATAGTCTACTACTGGGAACATAAACAGATTAGGGATGAGCCCACTCTCCCGTTGAACAGGTGCTAAAGTCGTAGATACTGGGCCAGAAGGCGCACCGGAAACCACAGTATCATGCAACTCGCTTTTTTTTTTTTCTATGGAGAGTACACCGTCAAATAAATCTCGTTCTGGTGCTCGCCCTGTGGAGCTCCACCAGGCAGGTGCAGTGCCGGGCTCTGAGCCTCGACAGAGCCCACCCTCAGCTACTGGAGGACCCTCTAGACCGTCTTGTGGAGTCAACAGACGGCGGAGGAGAACTACTGACCAAAACAAAACAGAAAAAGAGAAACCCAGAGTGCCACTTGTCATGATGCACTGGAATGCAGAGGGAGTGAACAGCAAGCAGGCTGGATACAGCAAAAAGACAGAGCTGGAAAACATCTTGTATGAGAAGCAAGTCAGTGTTTGCTGTATCCAAGAGACTCACTTGAAAGCAGATCAAACCTTTAAAATAAGGGGATATCAATGCTTCAGATCCGACAGAAAAGATAGACGAAAAGGAGGAGTACTTACTCTTGTAAGGAATAACATTCCTGCACACGAAAGGAAAACCTTCATGGATGGAGCAGAATATCAGCTGCTGCAGATAAAGGTAGACAAGATGGAAATAGAACTCCTGAACTATTACTGTCCGAACAACAAACCCCTGAGTCTCAGCTCTATACAGGTACCAGCCACCAACTTTATAGCAGTTGGAGACTTTAATAGCCACTCCCAGAGCTGGGGCTATAACCATCTGGATCACAGAGGTGAAGAGGTTGAAACTTGGCAAGATGATCACTCCCTAATCCTAGTCAATAATGCCACAGATACTCCTACCTTCTACTCCAGAGGATGGCACACAACCTCAACACCAGATCTTGCCTTCTCCACACCAGATATAGCTGGATCTATTAGTAGAGAAGTAGGAGACCAACTAGGGGAAGCGACCATCGCCCAATCTTTCTTACTGTCCAGAGTGCAACTCTCAGTACAGGCCCAGCCATTACAAGATGGAACTACAAAAAAGCCAACTGGGGTTTATTCAGGCATCAGGTGAACACGCTGCTGTCTACCCTCAAGGTACAGAACAGAGACATTAATGAAGTGGTAAAAGACTTCAACAGATGCATACTACAAGCTGCAAAAGAAACCATTCCCAAAGGATGCCGGCGTAACTACATACCATACTGGTCCAGCACACTCCAAGAACGTCAGGAAGCTATGGACAAGGCTAGAAAGGACGCAGAGTCTCAGCCTTCACTTGAAACTCACAACAAATGGAAAAAGGCTGTAGCAGAGTTTCAGAGAACAAAGCTAGAAGAAAAGCGGAAAAGCTGGAGAACTAAAACGGCATCGCTGAACCTTGAGAAAGACGGCAGGAAACTTTGGAGATTAGTCAAGTCTCTAAATGAAGAGCATTCCTCACCAAGGCAGACTATCACATTGGATGAAGGTGGCAAACTTTTCAGAGGAAAACAAGCTGCAGACTTGTTTGCTAGAAGATACAGTTCAGAAAGCAACTTACCCATTAACATAGACCATCAGAGAGAGATAAGAAAAGAAATACTGGCAACCATGGGACAGACAGATACTCCTGCCCCAATGAGGGAACCCATCACACTAGGAGAACTACAGAAGGCTATTTCCAAGCTTAAGTTTCAAAAGTCACCCGGCCCAGACAAAATCAGCAACGAAATGCTAGTAAATCTGAGCTCAGCAGCAAAGACAAAACTGCTTGAGATATTCAACCACAGCTGGTCGAAAGGAACGGTACCCCAAGTATGGAGAGAAGCCATCACAATACCCATACTAAAGAAAGGGAAATGTAAGACCGAGGCTGCAAGTTACCGGCCAATCAGCCTCACAAGCTGTGTTGGGAAGACTATGGAGCGAATAGTCAACCACAGATTGAAATGGTATTTAGAGTCTGAGCAGATCCTGGTGCCGGAACAAGCTGGATTTAGAGAATGCTACAGTAAAGAAGACCAAGTTACTTACTTGTCTCAAGCAATAGAAGATGCCTTCCAGGAGAAGAAAAAGGTCCTAACGATCTGGGTCGACTTCAAGCAGGCCTTTGACAAGGTGTGGAAAGATGGCCTCATTGCAAAAACTTAGGAGAAGTGGAATCCAAGGCAACATGATGAAATGGATCCAGTCATACTTGCATAACAGGAGAACTAGAGTCACTCTTGACGGTCTGCAGAGCAGAAAAGTGTTGCTCCATCAGGGGGTACCTCAAGGAGGAGTAATTTCCCCAACACTCTTCCTTGTTTACATCAATGACCTGGTGAAAGACCTCCCTGCAGGAGTTAAAGCTGCCTTATATGCAGATGACCTAGTACTCTGGTGCGCTGATGAAAATGTCACCACAGCAAATTATAGAATGCAGCGGGCAGCAGACATGCTAGTGTCATGGGCAGAGAAATGGCTTATCACAATAAACACAGACAAAACCTCCACAACACTGTTCTCCCTCGCCCCCAAGGACAAATCAGCTAACATACACCTAGGGACAACCGTGATCAAGGAAGAAAGCTACCCCACCTATCTTGGGGTGACATTTGACCAAAGGCTTACATGGAATAAGCATATTGAAAATGCAGAAGGAAAGGCCCGAAGACGACTAGGCATACTCAGAAAATTAGCAGGTACCAACTGGGGAGCAAATGAACGAAATCTAAAGAAGATTTATAATGGAGTAATAAGACCACACTTAGAGTTTAGCTCAGCAGCATGGTCATCAGCTGCTAACTCACATCTGCAGTCTTTGGACAAGGTGCAAAATCAAGCTCTCAGGCTCATTACAGGAGCCATGAAAACTACACCAATAACAGAGATGCAGAAGGTTGCTGGATTACAGACATTGTCCCATAGAAGAGACACAAAAACCATGATCCAGATGGAAAAGTACAACAGTATGCCAATGCACCCAATGAAGGCAAGACTAGATGATCTGGCATTGGGACGTCTAAAGCGTAGCAGCTTTGTGCATCGGGGGAAAAGACTTATAAGACAGCATCAAGAAGACCTATCCATGAAGACAACACCACTGAAGCCCACCCTATACCCTGTACCATGGGAGCAGGCCAGCAGTGCCCTCCAAATTAATACAACAGTCAGTGGTCTCACAAGTGGATGTGAGTATAATGATCTGCAAAAACGAACTGCTACATTGAGTATGATCCAAGAAAGCTATCCCGATCAATCATGGATACATGCCTATACAGATGGATCAGCAACTAATGCTGTTAGGAATGGAGGTGCCGGTATCTTTATCTCATATCCTGACAACCACTATGAGACTAGGCACATTCCCACTGGTAAATTCTGTTCCAACTATACAGCTGAGGTTCAAGCTCTAGAGCAAGCTGCAAATATGATTTATAACACCAACTCTGACTGCCACCAGGTAGTCATCCTCACAGATGCACTGTCTGTCCTGCAAGCTCTCAAGGGTGGTAAACTCCCGCATCTGAGAAATGAACTAAACAAGGTAGCTGCCAAAAAGAGAACCATACTTCAGTGGGTACCATCTCATTGTGGTGTACCCGGAAATGAAAAGGCAGATAAACTTGCAAAAAAGGGAGGAGAATGTGAACAAGAAGATAATGAAGTCACATACTTTGAGAAAAAGAGAGCTATCCAGACTATCAGAAGAGAACAGAACCAACCCAAAGACGACTATCACACTCTCGACCGGCAGGGACAGACAACTATTTTTCGACTCAGGACAGGGCATAACAAACTGAATAAACACATGCACAAGCTACGATTGTCTGCTTCACCACTGTGCACATGTGGATTAAACGAACAAACTGCTGAGCATGTTCTACAGGACTGTCCTCTGTATGACCAGTTAAGAAAGATATACTGGCCCAATGACTCAACACTAAACTCAAAGCTATATGGAGTTAAAGAGGAACTTCAAACAACAGTCGAATTCATCATGAGAACTCGTCTGACGGTGTAATCATCAAAGATGCGATCGCAAGAAGAAGAAGAAGAAGTGTTACGGATAAATGATACCATATTTCTAGCTGTAACCCACGGAATTTTATTGGCCACATTCATTGAAGTTACCATTAAAAATGAAACACTCAGGATACAGTTTTTCCAAATGTCTCCACGTATCCATCCTTTGTAGCACTTATATTGTCCAGCTGACACTCCAGTTTCCACCATATAAAACATATCAGCATCACTTCTGAATATGAATTTCAATTTATGTGAGCAATAAAATTCCTTGGGTTAAGGCAGCAACTGCATCATCATTTATCATTACCACTTGTATCTGCTCACGGTTGTTGAACTTCCTAATCTGGTAAATAATCTGGCAATTGTAGTATCATTTATCATTACCACTTGTATCTGCTCATGGTTGTTCAACTTCATCATCTGGGTCAACAATTCTCGCTCACCCTGTATTATGTGTCAACAAGAGAAACAGACACAGATAAAAAAAATTAGTTTCTAAACAAGAGACAGATAGCCATGAAAGTCAATGAATGAACAGCATGTCATATTTTGTACTCTCTAAGAAACATGAAGCAAGCATTGCTGCTGGCTCCCATATAAAGCCTGCACCTAGGCTATTTATGTGGTCTTGCACTGGTTGTTCCCGTAGCCATATATGTTACATGATGAGACAGGCACACATCCTCCTTAGCAGTGAGGTACAGCATGTTTGGTAACATACAGTGCTTCAAATTCCTGACTTGTGAATATCAGGCCTTAGGAACTAGATTGTGACAACAGAATCTCGTCAACACACAAAAAAAGATACATAAGCAAGCCAAGAGCCAAAACAAGTTCTCTCAGGTCATCTCGCCATACAGCAGGATTTCCAGCACTGAGGGATGCCAGTTTGTGTCTGATCTGTTCCCCACCCACACCTTCCAGAAACATCTGAGCCACATAGGATGTTTGATAATCTAGTAAAAAAAAGGAAATGATAATCTAGTGAAAAAAAGGAAACATACAAGAAAGTTATTTAAAACATATAAAAAAGAACAAAATGATGTGCTACCTACGTCTTCCCCACGCCCCCATTTTTTTCAGCTTATGGAGCAAGCAACTAACGTTACAGTAGCCCCCCTGCTGGCAACTACACAAAAGCTTTGATGTGTTCTTGAAGTGGTCATTTTGTTGCAATTTGTTTAATATGATGGCGTTGCCAGACCCATGCTCAAGCTGATGTTAGTTACCTCTTATGACATTCATGATGGGAGAGGTTGCTCCTATTCTTCTTTTGTCTCAGTAACGATGCCAGGTTCTAAGCAGGCACATGAAACTTAAGGTTCTATGGGGGCACACAAAACTTAAGGTTCTATGGGGGCACATGAAACTTAAGGTTCTATGGGGGCACATGAAACTTAAGGTTCTATGCGGGCACATGAAACTTAAGGTTCTATGTGGGCACATGAAACTTAAGGTTCTATGGGGGCACATGAAGCTTAAGGTTCTATGCCGGCACACGAAGCTTAAGGTTCTATGCGGGCACATGAAACTTAAGGTTCTATGGGGGCACACAAAACTTAAGGTTCTATGGGGGCACACAAAGCTTAGGGTTCTATGGGGGCACACAAAGCTTAAGGTTCTATGGGGGCACACAAAACTTAAGGTTCTATGGGGGCACACGAAACTTAAGGTTCTATGCAGGAACACAAAACTTAATGTTCTATACAGGCACACGAAACTTAAGGTTCTATGCAGGCACATGAAACTTAAGGTTCTACGCAGGCACACGAAACTTACGGAAACATTATTCTGACTACATTCAGACCAGACATCTTTACTTTATGCACAGCATGTTCATAAAGCAACACCACCCACTGTGTTTCATTGTGGACACCTCTTGACAAAGCATGTTTATTAGCAAATTATATTTAAAAAATCTTTCGACATCTTGGCCTTTAGGATTTATGCACATATGTATGTGATGAATCCTGTTATCAAACATTAACCGAGAATGACGTTATCAAACCATAATCAGTAAACCAAGAATCACATTATCAAACCTTAATCAGTAAACCAATCAGAAAGATTCTGAATGTTCCACTGCTCAGCATATCAGTCAGATAGATCATTAACAATCTTCCACTAACCATTATATCAATTATTTGAATATTTGACTTGACTTGGATCCACTGTCACTTGAGCGTCATAAGCTAAAAATATTTACAATGTTCTGCTAATCAGTACATAAACCACACAGAAAATCTGTCACAGGAAACAATATACAGTGTTACAACATGAGGCATTCTGATCATCAGAAGTGACCAGGTTGCCTCCTGTTAACACTCTGTAGATAATTTCCTTTCACTAATGTTCTGTGTGGTTTATATACTGATTAGTGGAACATTGTAAATAATCTCTCTGACTGATATGATTAATGGAAGATTGTAACAATTATAATGAGTGCATAGTTGTAAGATTAACAGAAGATTGTAACAATTATAATGATTGCATAGTTGTAAGATTTAAAGAAGATTGTAACAATTATAATAAGTGCATAGTTGTAAGATTAACAGAAGATTGTAACAATCATAATGACTGCATAGTTGTAAGATTAACAGAAGATTGTAACAATTATAATGAGTGCATAGTTGTAAGATTAACAGAAGATTGTAACAATTATAATGATTGCATAGTTGTAAGATTAACAGAAGATTGTAACAATTATAATGATTGCATAGTTGTAAGATTAACAATCTTCTACTAATAATATCAGAGAAATTATTTATGTTAGAGACATGTTTTAAAAATGTTCCACTAATTAGTATATCAATAGATCATTATTTTACTTCCATAAATCAGACACACTGAAATTTCGCTTCTATCCATTAATCATATGCAGTGTTAACACGTCCTACAGCGGAGATAAGCAATAAAACAAACATACTTGGACGAGCTGTGGTATGAGCTGACATTTCTGTAATCTCCAGCGTGCTCAGCTGCCGCAGGTTGTGGTCACTGTCAGAAAATAAACAGTATCATCCATTAAAAAAATATGCTTTAAAAATTTCCACTTCTAAAGTTCAGTTCAAGTACATACAGTATTAGATCAAACCAGGGACCCAAAGATGCAGCAATAGAGAATGCAGTCAGCGACCCATAGCTAGACTGCTTGCATCAGGGTCAGCAAACCAGAGCTGACCAAGACCCTACTCAACCTCCATGTGGTGGTCCTGGAAACAGGCTGCATCACTGCAGTCTGGCTGAGAGAGTAGGGATCGAAGAGGGAAGGCAAACCCGGTTCCAAAAAATGCTGTGCTGAAGTCAGTTGTGTCAGCCGAAAGGCGCAGATATCGCAGCTCCAGTGTAAACAGACACAACGCAACCAACGTCCTTTTCAGGACGAATGAGGAAGAAGAAGAAGATCAAACCAAAAAGACATGGACAAAAGAACTGATGAGAACACGTAAATGGGGCGAGGAAAACACGAAACGACCTTGAGCAGATGACTCGAGACAGAGGAGGACTTGGCATGTGTTTGCTGAAACCCTGGATTCAACTATCATCACCAAAATTATTAGCTCATGTATCATCTAACATCCACATAAACCTTTGGTCAACCTAGAACTAGAGAATGAGCTTGTGGAACTTCAATCTTTCTATATTAAGATTTCTTATTTTCATATAAAAATGAAAAAATATTAGTTATTGTGTATAATCATGGTTACTTTTTTTCCCCACTCTATTTTGGAACGGGGTGCTTGTGTCTGTGGGGTGGACGAGGTTTGGAAGTATTTATATGTCCCAGATATCTCTATTATCTTTTTCAACTTCTTCCATCTTCTGTTGTCCCACAAGGCATCACTGACCACCATCATTTCCCTTCTCACTCCTTATGAAGCATGGAGCCATTAATGCAGCTGGTCCACTAGCAGGAAGCCTGCACCAAAGGATTCATGTGCTCTAGAACCAGTGGTTTCTGTAGTAATTAGTTTGACATGATGAGGTTGCCTGCTCCACGCACAACCTCATGTCACCTTGTACGACATGCCTATGTTTATAGTAGTCCTATCCTTTCCATGTCTCCTCACAGAAAACCAGGAGCCCCTAAAGGTCAAGGTTGGTACACTTGTTATATCTGACTACCGCTGTTCTCTAGGCCATTTTTCTTTGAAGTTATTTTTTAAGCATTGCTTTTTAACACTTCTCATAATGTCCTGTCTTCACTTGCATCTAACTACCCACACAGACATCTACTTATACACACACACAGATGTCTAGCCACAAACATCCACACAGACTTTCAACCACAAACATCCACACTGCCCACACAGACATCTAGCTACACATTACCCACACAGATGTCTTAACCACAAATATTCACACTACCCATAGATGTTTAACCACAAATATTCATACCCACACAGATGTTTAACTGCAAATATTCACACTACCCACACAGATGTTTAACCACAAATATTCACACTACCCACACAGATGTTTAACCACAAATATTCACACTACCCAGTTGTTTAACCACAAATATTCACACTACCCACACAGATGTTTAACCACAAATATTCACACTACCCACACAGATGTTTAACCACAAATATCCACACTACCCACACAGATGTTTAACCACAAAAATTCACACTACCCTACAGATGTTTAACCACAAATATTCACACTGCCCACACAAATGTTTAACCACAAATATTCACACTACACACACATCCACACTACACATCTAATTACACATACCCACACCGATGTCTTACAACACACGTCCACACTACTCACACATGCCTAACCACAAACATCCCCACTACCCACACAAGAACCTTTAACCCCACACATCCACATTACCCACATAGATGTCCCCACAAAACTTACAGCACACTGTTAGGACTGATGGTTGTCAGAGCTTCCGATGCCCACACAAGAACCTTGTAACATCTCAACATGTCTACACCCTTTGGAAGCAAGTCATTCACAATGGAGTCCTTCATTGCCTGGGACAGACCTGCCTGTCAGGGTGTAAAAGAGAATGTACTAGAACTGGGTTTCTTAATTTTTGTGCCATGGACCAATTTGTACGATGAAGGATATGGACCCCTTTGATTGTCCAGTGAAGGCTATGACCCCTTTGATTGTCCAATGAAGGCTATAGACCGCTTTGATTGTCCGATGAACTATGGACACATTTGATTGTCTGATGAAGTCTATGGACCCCTTTGATTGTTCAGTGAAGGCTATGACCCCTTTTATTGTTCAATGAAGGCTATGGACCCCTTTTATTGTCTGATGAAGGCTATGACCCCTTTGATTGTCTGATGAAGGCTATGGACCCCTTTGATTGTCTGATGAAGGCTATGACCCCTTTGATTGTCTGATGAAGGCTATGACCTCTTTGATTGTCTGATGAAGTATGACCCCTTTTTGGGAAAAAATGTACACAAAAACTTAATTTAAAACTTGACATTTTAAATTGTTTAACTGTACCTCACTGAGTCAACAAATCCAAAGTACATCACAGAAACCTCATCACCTGTAAATGTGAACAAGCAGGGTGAAAAGTATTTTATGTAGCAAGTCTTTGCCAATGGAAGTCAGGAAGAAAGTTCTTCAGTTTTATAT
This sequence comes from Oreohelix idahoensis, assembly GCA_024509875.1. Classification (NCBI taxonomy): domain Eukaryota; kingdom Metazoa; phylum Mollusca; class Gastropoda; order Stylommatophora; family Oreohelicidae; genus Oreohelix; species Oreohelix idahoensis. Next base: position 100,343 of record JAMPIV010008495.1, on the reverse strand, counting down.
AGTACAGTTCTCAAGGGTTACTGGTGAGACAAACAAAAAAGAGGACTTCTGTTCCCTCAGGTATGTCCTACAAGGTTAACTAATATGAGGCTGTGCATACGGCTGGCAACGTCATCACGTAAAAAGAATAGCTACAGAAAGTACCACTATAACAGCTTGTGAATGTTAGGTGCAAGCTTCCTGTAAGGGGAGACCAGTGCTATTGTAGCTCCATGCTCCATATGAAGTGAGAAGGAAAATGATGTTGATGACAATTATATAGAGCCAGTCCTGGTATATGGAAGCGAGTCATGGACAATTTAGTAAACAAGCTGGAAAAGCCTTGGATGCCACAGAGATGTGTTCAGAAGAAGAGTGTCGTGGATATCTAAAAAGATATGAGGGAGTTCTGCAAGAAGCCAATGTGCAGAGGAAGCTTTTTTTAATCACATTAGATGGAAGCTTTCCACATTCTTTGGCTTTGGTACAAGAACAAAGCTGGAATGTATCGTGATAACAGGAAAGATAGAAGGAAACAAGGGATACAGGATGACAAACAGTGAGGATACTAAACAATATGACATCACAGCATGGAAATAAATCAACAACAGTTTTGATTAACACCACTAGGAACAGAAAGTTGTAGAGATACATGATCACTTATGCTAGCAGGCATGGTACTGGATGATGGTGAAAATCAGCATTGATAAAGTATTTTAAAAGTTCACGGTTTTACGAGAGGGACTGAGAGTATTTCAGGTCATGTGGAATATCTGGCTGTGGTTTCTGTAGCCACTTATTATATATAATGAGGTTGCCAACCCCCTGCACAACCTCATATTAGTCCCCTCTTATGACATGCCTGAGGTGACTAGTCCTATTCTTTATTCGTCTCGCCTCCGGGGGGCCCCCAGAAGCTAGACAGAGAAAATAAAATACATATTTTAAAATCCCATTAAAAAATAAGTACAGGCATACCTCGGAGATATTCCGGGTTCGTTTCCAGACCACCGCAATAAAGCGAATATCACAATAAAGCGGGTCACACCCATTTTTTTTTGGCTTCCCAGTGCATATAAAAGCCTAAAATTATGTTTACATTATGTCTATTAAGTGTGCAATAGCGCTAGGTCTAAAAAAAAACAATGTACTGTAAAATAAAAAATACTTTATTGCTAAAAAAAAATGCTAATCTTCATCATCTGAGCCTTCAGCAAATCGTAATCTTTTTGCTGGTGGAGAGCCAAAATCTGTCGGAAGAAGAAGGCACGTTCTAATAAACAGGAATAATTTGAAGAAAAAAAATGCGCAATATCTGCGAAGCGCAATAAAGCGAAGCGCAAAAAAAGCGAGGTATGCCTGTAACTGAAATATAAACCATAACAGAATAAATTGAAATATAACTGCAAATAATAAAAAAACTACTTTAGGTAATCAATTAGCTTCCATGCTGCTAACTTAGATGAAAGCTCCCACAGAAATAAAACTGCCGTCCTAATTTATCTTGAAGAATCCATCTCTATGCTATTAATTTTGAACAGGCAACAAACACAAGACAAAAACTTACTCTTTCCTTCAAGCTGGACGCAATGGACAGGAAGACTGTCAGATCCCTCACAAACTCAAACCTCAGACTGACCAGCTGCTGGAAGGACTGAGTCAAGATGGAGAGGCCCAAATTCCCAGAGAAAAGTTGGCTGTAGTGTTGGAGACCTGTACCTTCTACAACAAAGAACAGAAATACATATCACAAAAACTAGACATTATTCCCAGAAAAATTATAAAAGGAAGTATGGCAAAAAGCTTCATGACAAGTTCTAGAAATACCTGTTTCCAGAACATCCAAGTGACATTTCTAAAATATCCAATGATTCAAAAGATATTAATCATGCAAAAATTAATATGTCAAACCATAGCATAAACTTACTGTTTACCCTTGCCCCTGGATGCAAAGAAATTCACACTGCTCGCACGTGAATTCCCTGGTTAGATCTCTTAACTAAGACCCTGAAGAATATCCACATGGTACATCCTGGGAACAGGCAACCTTCAAGTTGTCTGGCCAATGCTTCAGGGATCGATCAGCCACACTAGACTGACCCAACATCACAATTCCCCATGTGGTGAAATATGTTGAGAACCCAGCATTGTTCACTAAGCTTGGGGGATCACTTAAGCCCCAGACTTGATTCATGCTTTTACCTAATTGGCTGCATGCAGAGGAGTCTTACTATTAATAGATGGTAGGCAAGGGGAGCTGGGAAGCTCTGCTCAGAACATGCCAATTCCTTGTGACAGCCCAGAAACAAAGCACAACATGTTAGCCCTGCATACTTGGAGAGCCCACAGAGATGCAAGGAATGCACAGTATGCCACTCTCCCCTTTTCTAGCATGAAACTAGATGTGAGGATCCTATAAATGCATTCCAAGCCAGGATATAATATCTGGGAAAGAAACTGGAGCACAAAACTCTAACTCAAGTTTTAAAATGGCATTAAGAAAAGTCTAGGTCTACAAAAACTCTAGCCTCAAACCTAATTTTAACTGTAGCCTCAAACTTGTTTACTGTAGCCTTAAAATTAATGTTAAATTCGGCTTAAAATTTACTATTTACTCTTGTCTCAAACTTGATGTTAACTCTAGTCTCAATATTGTTCACTCAAGCCTCAAACATATTGTTAACTCTAGCCTCAATATTGTTGACCCAAGCTTCAAACGTAAGGTTTACCCTAGCTTCAATACCACTTACTCAAGCCTCAAACATAATATTAACGCTAGCCTCAAACATACCATTTTCTTCCATCTGATCTTGGCTGACATCCCCAAATTCTAGCATGTTAAAAATGGCCTCTACGGTAAAAACAGGGTCAGCCATCTCACATGTTATTTTGGTCAATGTGTCTGTAGCATCTGGGTCAGCTCTGCAAAAATGCAACATTTCAACATAACAATGTTTTAAAGTGGATAAATCTACCCTACAAGTCATTCCCTATTTTTATTTCTCTACTCCTGTCCAATTAATTTTTATGAAACAAATACCAAAATAAAGAGAATTAACTCATTCTAACCCACAAGCCGTGTCATGCGTCAGGTTACCCTATAGGTCTACCTGTGGGCCATGTGGTGCACCTGCTTGATACGATGAAAGTCATGGTGTTATTCACTGGATAGAATATGTCGGTGAAGATGTTACCGTTAGATTGAGTTGTTGTTTAGGGCAAGCTAGATTGGCATTTATATTGCATTGTTTTCTCATATGTATTGCCAGCCGTGTATGGCTTCTGTGTGTACAGTATTTATTAAAGAGACTGTACCTGCTTCAGGTGTTATTGGTTAATTAATGTCAGCTACTGTATGCTATGGTCGTCCCCTAGTGGTTTGAGCCAAGTGTATGAAAGTATACATAAAATCCATAGTGGAAGTAGTTTATCTTTGACAATAAGTAATCATGAGCTTGTTTAAATTATGCAAACGCTTCCTGTGGACGTGTTGTTAACTGGTAGGAGAAAAAGTATTCTGGTGCTTAATTTTTGCATACTTATATCAATTAATTACATCATTAGGCCATTAGTTTACAAACAGTGTGGTCACAGACATCACAGTCATAGACTATCAACTGATCAACCGTAATATATTATTTCTAAATGAATTGTAGTATATTTATAATGATATTAACCTATTTTCGATTTCAAGAAGGTAGTTTAACAAATTTCTTGCAATTAATGAAATTGAGTGGACAGGACTGGGTAGGTGAGATTCTAGTTCAGCCATATGTGACTTCACTAAAAACATGATAAAAATTAGAATTTTCATATGTTTATAATCAAACTTAATGAATTAATTTTCCGCTAGATATACGTTTAAATTCCGGAGCTTTTACCGCCAAGGAATTAAGCAGATCTGAAATATTCATGTGTAAGTGCACAATTTTAATTAATTTTTTGTTTTAAATTGTTAATGTCTCTAACCTTCGTAAGATATAACAATTATTACATCACATAAAGAACTCATTGCATTTCACAAAATTCTTCAACCAATTTCCTAAAGTTGGATGCATATCACTTACGTCTGTTTAATTAATATATGTTATCTGCCTGTTTTTAAAACATCACTTGCAGAAAACAATGCCTCCATTTTGGGCCTGGGTAAAACAAAAAAACTGCCTGGGAAAGACAGAGCTAACTGCTACTTCATTACAAAAAAATGCTGTCACATTAGCACAACAGCTGAACATGAGATCCGCCCTGTTCAACACATGATCTCATTGCAGGCATACATTTTAGCTATCTCTTGTAATGTCAGTTTACTGGCTAGTTTAAGCTTTGATTTTGAAAAATATCTTACTTACTACTAACTTAGTCATTCATCTCCTACCCTGGGGTGTAGACGTTTGATTGAGACAGCACCATACTATCCTATCTGCTGTCTTTCTTCTGGCCTGGTTCTAATCTAGTCCTCAGTCCTCCAGGGATTATCTAGTATCGTTCCCCCCAGCGAACTCTAGGTCGTCCTGGAGGTCTGGATCACTGGCTCTTAGTTTCCCATATTTGTTGTGGTAGCCAATCTCCCATTCTGCAAACACGGCCAAACTACCATAATGGGGACTATTCTACTTGGGTCTGCAGGGGCTGGGTTATGAGGCCTTGCCGTATCATCTGGTTGTGAACCATGTCACTTCTTGTTACTTCAACCACCTTCCTCAGATGCCTCATTTCTACAGTTTGGAGCTGACCTCTGTGGGCTGTAGTCATTGTCCATGACTCACATCCATAAGTAAAGACTGGAACACATGTAGCGCGTTTTACAGCCATCTTTGTCTTCTTGCTGATTTCTCTTTTGCTGAGGAATCCTTGATTTATGGTCAGAAAAAGTCTCCCAGCCAACTCTTCTTTGACGTCTTCATACCAGTCTATGACAGTTGAAAAATATCAACTTTTTCAAATGTCGAATGAGTCATTACTGCTCGTGTTGACACTTGTTTCATGAACATTCAGTAAACAAAAGACAGGATATAACAATTTAACATTAGGGAGAGACTTCTTATTCTCTGTGTAGGTGGATTCCATGAACTGATGTTGACAAGCAAAGAACAGAACCAGTGTAAGACGTCACAAATGGAACCTAAGGAGGGTTAGCAAAAAGGCTAGACTACTCATCAAGTGAAAAACTGAAATAATTCCTATAGAAACAATCACTGCAACAGCACAGGTTCTGGTGCATTCTTCCTGCAAAAGAGTCAAACTGCAGCTGTGACCTTGTGCTATGAGTGAAAAATGTAAAGGCCTGAGGAAGAAGGAATAATCTCTAAAATGACATGTCAGTGAAACTGATCCACAAGAGGAGCAGATCATCAGTATGGCTTCACTAACCTCGCTGACAGAAAAACTGTATGGCAATGACAGATGTCCAAGACATGTTGCCGACTTTATGACAGAAAAGCTCTATGGCAATGACAGATGTCCAAGACATGTTGCCGACTTTATGACAGAAAAACTGTATGGCAATGACAGATGTCCAAGACATGTTGCCGACTTTATGACAGAAAAGCTGTATGGCAATGACATATGTCCAAGACATGTTGCCGACTTTATGACAGAAAAACTGTATGGCAATGACAGATGTCCAAGACATGTTGCTGACTTTATGACAGAAAAGCTGTATGGCAATGACAGATGTCCAAGACATGTTGCCGACTTTATGACAGAAAAACTGTATGGCAATGACAGATGTCCAAGACATGTTGCCGACTTTATGACAGAAAAACTGTATGTCAATGACAGATGTCCAAGACATGTTGCCAACTTTATGACAGAAAAGCTGTATGGCAATGACAGATGTCCAAGACATGTTGCCGACTTTATGACAGAAAAACTGTATGGCAATGACAGATGTCCAAGACATGTTGCTGACTTTATGACAGAAAAGCTGTATGGCAATGACAGATGTCCAAGACATGTTGCCGACTTTATGACAGAAAAGCTGTATGGCAATGACAGATGTCCAAGACATGTTGCCGACTTTATGACAGAAAAACTGTATGGCAATGACAGATGTCCAAGACATGTTGCCGACTTTATGATAGAAAAACTGTATGGCAATGACAGATGTCCAAGATATGTTGCCGACTTTATGACAGAAAAACTGTATGGCAATGACAGATGTCCAAGACATGTTGCCGACTTTATGACAGAAAAACTGTATGGCAATGACAGATGTCCAAGACATGTTGCCGACTTTATGACAGAAAAACTGTATGGCAATGACAGATGTCCAAGACATGTTGCCGACTTTATGACAGAAAAACTGTATGGCAATGTCAGATGTCCAAGACATGTTGCCGACTTTATGACAGAAATAAATGTGGCTTTATAAGTGCAGATGAATAAGTGAAGCTGATTTCCCCAAAGGAGATACTGGTTATTATGCTTTCCTTATAGTTCACTTGTACTGTCACATGTTATCCATGGACTGGATTCACAGAAATGTTTACCTATGTGCAACAAACCCAACTTTTCTTACGTGAAATGTTACCTACCAGTGCAGTTTTCTGCCCATGTGTCCCACTTATGTCTTGTGTTACTTCTTTAGATTTGTTAAGTATAAGTGTTGTTGGCTCTTAGACTTGTCTGAATACAATGTCACTATTTTATTGTCCATGGAACTCAGAAATCCCATGGTTCTTTAGCTTTCAGGCACTATTTTTATTTAAGAGATCTTTTTTGTTATTTTTTTAGCATTGTGCTAAACTGTAAGAGAGACTGTGTAACATTCCAGTTATACAGTGACACAGACCGTGTCTAACATTCCAGTTATACAGTAACAGATTGTGTGCAACACTCCAGTTATACAGTAACAAAGTCTGAGTACAACATCCTTGTTAAACAGTAACAAAGTATAAGGGTAACATTCCAGTTACACAGCAACAGAGAACACACACAGTATTTCAGTCAAACAGTAATAAAGGCTATTTAAAAAAAAAGGTTAAAGATCCCATTACATGCCCATTGAGGCATATTGAGATTATGGTGTTATGCCCATATTTTCTTCACCATATGGCACACAAGGGATGATGTGGTTAGCAAAGGCTGTACAAACACCTAGAAACATCTTTTCTTGCTTTTATGAAGTGATTTAAAAAAATATAAATAAAGTTTCACTCGCCTTAACACCATTTAAAAATTCATGAGACAAGATGAAAGGAGAAAATGCCCACCTAATCAAGTCTCGTAACTTCTCAACCAAATAGTCTGGAGGATGAAGGCTTTGTAGGCAGCAGATAAACATACAAGAAGCGTCTGGGGGTATCTGGGATCTGATGAACTGTACTGCATTACATACCCGGCGAACATCACCAGCGAACTGGGCTGGAGAAATGTCTTGGGAAAGACAAATAAACAAAGCTAGTTATAAGACTCATTATTTTTACTCTCATCAAACTTAACATTTAATGGCAACAAATAACACATCTTACAATTAAAAATAACACTGCCATTAATGCTACATAACATTTCTAAAAAATTATTTCCACCGCCATTAATGCTACATAATATGTCTTAACAAAATCATTTCCACTGCCATTAATGCTACGTCTTAACAAAATAATTTCCACTGCCATTAATGCAACATGTTTAACAAAATAATTTCCACTGCCATTATTGCTACGTCTTAACAAAATCATGTCCACTGCCAGTAATGCTACATGTCTTATCAAAATAATTTCCACTGCCATTAATGCTTCATGTCTTAACAAAATAATTTCCACTACCATTAATGCTACATGTCTTAACAAAATAATTTCCAATCATTAATGCTATATGTCTTAACAAAATAATTTCCACTGCCATTAATGCTACGTCTTAATAAAATAATTTCCACTGCCATTAATGCTACATGTCTTAACAAAATAATTTCCACTGCCATTAATGCTACATGTCTTAACAAAATAATTTCCGCAGCCATTAATGCTACATAACATGTCTAAATAATTGTCATTGCCACTAATGCTACAGAACATGTCTTTAAATATTATGTCATTACCATTAAAGCAACATAACATGTCTAAAAAATGTGTCATTACCATTAATGCTACATAACATGTCTAAAAAAATTATCACTGCCATTAATGCTACACAACATGTCTATACAAGTTTTTCATTGCCAGTAATGCATCTTCTTCTTCTTCAAGTAGCATGGCTGGTGGCACAACTTCCTGTCTCCAGTACTGTTTATCAATTATGTTGCTGACTTTGTTCCATGCCACCATGTCAAACTGTCCTGTATCTTCTCTCTTTGTCGCCCTCTATCTCTTTTTCCATCAGTCTCTCCTGCTGTCAGTTACTCACTTTCATACATCAGGACTAGTTCTACATAGCACTGAATAACTCACTTTCGTACATCAGGACTAGTTCTACATAGCACTGAAGAACTCTCTTACATCAGGACTAGTTCTACATAGCACTGAAGAACTCTCTTACATCAGGACTAGTTCTACATAGCACTGAAGAACTCACTTTTGTACATCAGGACTAGTTCTACAAAGCACTGAAGAACTCACTTTCATACATCAGGACTAGTTCTACATAGCACTGAAGAACTCAATTTCTTACATCAGGACTAGTTCTACATAGCACTGAAGAACTCACTTTCGTACATCAGGACTAGTTCTACATAGCATTGAAGAACTCAATTTCTTACATCAGGACTAGTTCTACATAGCACTGAAGAACTCACTTTCGTACACCAGGACTAGTTCTACATAGCACTGAAGAACTCTCTTACATCAGGACTAGTTATACATAGCACTGAAGAACTCTCTTACATCAGGACTAGTTCTACATAGCACTGAAGAACTCACTTTTGTACATCAGGACTAGTTCTACAAAGCACTGAAGAACTCACTTTCGTACATCAGGACTAGTTCTACATAGCACTGAAGAACTCACTTTCGTACATCAGGACTAGTTCTACATAGCACTGAAGAACTCAATTTTTTACATCAGGACTAGTTCTACATAGCACTGAAGAACTCACTTTCATACATGAGGACTAGTTCTACATAGCACTGAAGAACTCACTTTCGTACATCAGGACTAATTCTACATAGCACTGAAGAACTCTCTTTCTTGCATCCATTGACAAAGAAATTGTTGAATAAAATACTTTTAATTTTATAGAATGCTGTTTTTGCCTGTGCTATTCTACTCTTCACTTGTGATGTAACATAAACTAGTTCAAATACTTTTTTTTTAAAACTTATATTCCGGATAATGACATGAAAGTAACTTATTAATACATCTTTACCATCACCAGCCAGCCCAGCTCTCTCAATAACAGACTCAGACAATCTGAGTGTTGGTGATAGGTAAAGCTCCTCTGTCCTGTCACAGAGTCGTAGGACACTAAAGGTGGACTGGACAAAATAAAAACATAAAAGAATATGAAGAGGTCAGCAAGTCACACACATCAGCCATTTGTTTACAGACAATTACTATTGATTACATTCATTTGTTTACAGACAATTACTATTGATTACATTCATTTGTTTACAGACAATTACTATTGATTATATTCATTTGTTTACAGACAATTACTAATGATTACATTCATTTGTTTACAGACAATTACTATTGATTACATTCATTTGTTTACAGACAATTACTAATGATTACATTCATTTGTTTACAGACAATTACTAATGATTACATTCATTTGTTTACAGACAATTACTAATGATTACATTCATTTGTTTACAGACAATTACTAATGATTACATTCATTCGTTTACAGACAATTACTATTGATTACATTCATTTGTTTATAGACAATTACTAATGATTACATTCATTTGTTTACAGACAATTACTAATGATTACATTCATTTGTTTACAGACAATTACTAATGATTACATTCATTTGTTTACAGACAATTACTAATGATTACATTCATTTGTTTACAGACAATTACTTTTGATTACATTCATTTGTTTATAGACAATTACTAATGATTACATTCATTTGTTTACAGACAATTACTAATGATTACATTCATTTGTTTACAGACAATTACTAATGATTACATTCATTTGTTTACAGACAATTACTAATGATTACATTCATTTGTTTACAGACAATTACTATTGATTACATTCATTTGTTTATAGACAATTACTAATGATTACATTCATTTGTTTACAGACAATTACTAATGATTACATTCATTTGTTTACAGACAATTACTAATGATTACATTCATTTGTTTACAGACAATTACTATTGATTACATTCATTTATTTACAATTACTATTGATTACATTCATTTGTTTATAGACAATTACTAATGATTACATTCATTTGTTTACAGACAATTACTATTGATTACATTCATTTGTTTACAGACAATTACTAATGATTACATTCATTTGTTTACAGACAATTACTAATGATTACATTCATTTGTTTACAGACAATTACTATTGATTATATTCATTTGTTTACAGACAATTACTATTGATTACATTCATTTGTTTACAGACAATTACTATTGATAACATTCATTTGTTTACAGACAATTACTATTGATTACATTCATTTGTTTACAGACAATTACTATTGATTACATTCATTTGTTTACAGACAATTACTATTGATTACATTCATTTGTTTACAGACAATTACTATTGATAACATTCATTTGTTTACAGACAATTACTATTGATTACATTCATTTGTTTACAGACAATTACTATTGATAACATTCATTTGTTTACAGACAATTACTATTGATTACATTCATTTGTTTACAGATAATTACTATTGATTACATTCATTTGTTTACAGACATTTACTATTGATTACATTCATTTGTTTCACTCCTTATGAAGCAAGGAGCCACCACTACAAGAAGCCTGCACCAGGCATTAACTTGACACATTAGTGTTCTTGCAGTTGTGATACTGTAACAATGTGTATATTAGTCGGCTCTTAAGACATGCCTGGGGGGAGCAGTGGTCCAATTCTTCATGTGTCTCCTCACAGACCCCCAGGAACTACACGGGGCAGTGGTGACCTATAATAATAATAATAAATTCTTTAAGCACCAAACACGGCGCATAAGGCAGAAACCAGTGCTCTCCAGGTTGTTCGTTGTGACGCCACTCCTCTTAGCTCTTGCACATTATTTAGGCCCAACGTGCTTCCTTCTCTTATTATTGTTCTTCTGAGTGTTTCTTTTGGTCTTCCTTTTTTCCTCTTACCCTCAGGAACCCAAGTGAGCGCCTGTAGTGGTATTCTGTTGTTTTGCATTCGTAGGACATGACCGATATATGACCATCGTCTTTTCCTTATATACTCGGAGACATATTTCTGCCTAGAGTCTTCTCTTATTTGTCGATTAGTCTTGAATTCTTTCCAACTGATGTTCATGAGTTTTCTAAGACATTTGTTCTCGAATGTATTCAGCTTGTTCTCCAATGATTTTGTTATTTTCCAACTCTCACAGCCGTATGTTAACACTGAGATAACATTTGAATTAAACAGACGAAGCTTGGTATGTATATTCAATGATCGTAATTTCCAAATGTTAGATAATCTATTGAAGGCGCTAGCTGCCAAAGCAATTCTAGTATGAATTTCTCTTGTTGTGTCACCATCCTGAGTCATTTTACTGCCTAAATAATTGAAACTTTCAACTTTCTGTAGTTTTTCCCCGTTCAAGATGATATCAAAGGTCTCGTTAGAAAAGTTCATAACTTTAGTTTTAGAGGCATTTATTTGGAGACCTATTTTAACCGAGAGATGACACAAATTATTTACTGCTTCTTGGGATTGGACCCTACTCCACATCCACGTGGTGGTCCTGGAAACAGGCTGCATCACTGCAGTCTGGCTGAGAGAGTAAGGATCGAAGAGGGAAGGCAAACCCGGTCCCAAAAAATGCTGTGCTGAAGTCGGATGTGTTGGTGACCTAGAATCACTGTTAAAGCCTTGACTGAAGGATGTGTGTCAATGACCAAAATATTCCAATAGTATACATGCTGGTGCTAGATAGGATACATTTTGAGACAAACTTGCTGATAGCATGACAAATGGTTCTTATTCTGGAATCTCAGGGGTAAGGAAAATAGAGGGAGGAAAAAATGCAAGGAGAAGAGAATTAGACATAGACAGGAAGGGAATAAGGAAGAGATGGAAAGACTGTGAACAGACAACACATGACAGGAAGGGAATAAAGAAGAGATAGAAAGACTGTGTACAGACAACACACGACAGGAAGGGAATAAGGAAGAGATGGAAAGACTGTGAACAGACAACACATGACAGGAAGGGAATAAAGAAGAGATGGAAAGACTGTGTACAGACAACACACGACAGGAAGGGAATAAGGAAGAGATGGAAAGACTGTGAACAGACAACACATGACAGGAAGGGAATAAAGAAGAGATGGAAAGACTGTGAACAGACAACACGTGACAGGAAGGGAATAAAGAAGAGATGGAAAGACTGTGAACAGACAACACGTGACAGGAAGGGAATAAAGAAGAGATGGAAAGACTGTGAACAGACAACACATGACAGGAAGGGAATAAAGAAGAGATGGAAAGACTGTGAACAGACAACACATGACAGGAAGGCCAGTGCTCCATGGGAAGTTGACAGGTAGTGAAGAAGAAAAAGTATCAGATAACAAATACAGACTATGATCATTAACAATACTTGTTACATCAGATAACAAATACAGACTATGATCATTAACAATACTTGTTACATCAGATAACAAATACAGACTATGATCATTAACAATATTTGTTACATCAGATAACAAATACAGACTATGATCATTAACAATACTTGTTACATCAGATAACAAATACAGACTATGATCATTAACAATACTTGTTACATCAGATAACAAATACAGACTATGATCATTAACAATATTTGTTACATCAGATAACAAATACAGACTATGATCATTAACAATACTTGTTACATCAGATAACAAATACAGACTATGATCATTAACAATACTTGTTACATCAGATAACAAATACAGACTATAATAATAATAAATTCTTTAAGCACCAAACACGGCGCATAAGGCAGAAACCAGTGCTCTCCAGGTTGTTCGTTGTGACGCCACTCCTCTTAGCTCTTGCACATTGTTTAATCCCAACGTTCTTCCTTCTCTTATTATTGTTCTTCTGAGTGTTTCTTTTGGTCTTCCCTTTTTCCTCTTACCCTCAGGAACCCAAGTGAGTGCCTGCAATGGCATTCTGTTGTTTTGCATTCGTAGGACATGACCGATATATGACCATCGTCTTTTCCTTATATAGTTGGAGACATATTTCTGCCTAGAGTCTTCTCTTATTTGTCGATTAGTCTTGAATTCTTTCCAACTGATGTTCATGAGTTTTCTAAGACATTTGTTCTCGAATGTATTCAGCTTGTTCTCCAATGATTTGTTACATCAGATAACAAATACAGACTATGATCATTGACAATATTTGTTACATCAGATAACAAATACAGACTATGATCATTAACAATACTTGTTACATCAGATAACAAATACAGACTATGATCATTGACAATATTTGTTACATGTCAAGATACCAGCATCTCAATGTGTTTCAGGCCCCAGGGTAGTTCCCCGGGGGGGTCTCTGAGGAGACAAAGAAAGAATGGGACTAAGGCATGCCCAGCCATATCGTACAACATTAGTGTGACGAGAGTACTGAGATTCTGTCTTTCAAATGGCCCATGTCTTTTTCTCCTTGCATTTAGTTCACTATTTTTGGAGGGATTACAGAAAAATCCTTCCCCATGTTTCTTCTCCTTCTATTAATTACGTTTTTTTCAAGATGAGATCACGAGGGAGTTTGATCTCATCTGCTTTATGGTTCTTCTTTATGTGTTTAGAATGGGGGTGTAGGGAATTAGACAGTGTTGTTCTAGATTAAGATTATAGAGGCTGGATCGGGATTTGTACCAGTGTCCTTTTTTTAAAGATATTGCGTGGCCATATACGCATTTTTCGGGAGTTAAATTGTTTGCGGCCATTTTTGCTTCATTTCCGCAGTATAGGGCTAGGACCAATTCCCGGTTCTTTGTCTAGCAGAAACTGGTTGCATCAGAAAGATCTAAGGTTCTGATTGGCTGAGAGATAACTGCAGTTAAAATGCAGAGCTCCGATTGGCTTTAGAACCACGCCGCACATATGACGTCATGAAGTCGGCGCGTGGGGGTCTTGATTATAAAAGGCCTATATTTCATAGCCTCTTTCTCTTTTAATGAAAAATTGCCAAAGCCAGGTGCCAGAAGCATATTGTCGATTGCCTTCAGTTGGACATTCGAGATTTGGTAAGCATGAATTTTTGCGTGAGGACTTTATTTAATTTTTCTAGTCCTAGCCGATCATTTAAGTTTCTTTGGGCAGTTTAAGTTTAATGTTAATTCTTAAAGCCAGAGCCATCAAATACGATCTTAGTGATAGACTTGAGAAACTTTATAGGTCCATTTAATTCCTTGTTGAAGGAATAGCGGCATGGTTTAAAAGTTGAGATATCACCGCTTTGTATTATTGCAAAGTCGGTCGGGAGAGAAACTCGCATCTGCGAATCCTATGTATTTACAGAATAGTCGGGAGCGTGTGTAATGTGTATTTTTATTTGTGACTTTAGTGAGAGTATTGATGCTCGCTATTTATATAGTTACGCATATATCTGTGGACGGAAGTGATAGAGGTATTAATTGGAGCACATGTGTGCTATCAGTAATGAATATGTATGCAGGAGCGCGTGGTTGAAAAACTGCGGCACCACGTGGCTGAACTACGGGGTTTTCAATTTGATAATCGGGGGTTATGTATAACTTTTGACGGCAGGTAGATGCTAGCGTAAACAGGATTATATGTTACTGATTGTGCATTATTGTTCTGTGAATTCAGAAGATGGGAGAAGTAATTTTAAAGGGAATTATTTTGTATTACATTTTGAATGTGATTACTATTATTGACGGGAATTTTAGGAATTCCTAGAGAAGGCTAGTTTTAGTTGTGTTAAACATTACGGCATTAGCGTCAGCGTAAGAAGTAGGCCACAGTACGTCTGCCCAGACGGGCCATTGAAAATATTGTTGTTGCTCGGAGTTAGTCAGGCAGAACAAGCGATCTGGGTTAGCCAATGTTTACTTTGTAGGCTCAGGTAGAGAGGGGAGTTACGTGGTGAAGAGTAAGGAAGTTAATTGTTATTTGAAATGTATTATTATGGTTTGTTTAGCTGTTGTTTTGTTTTGTCTAAAACAGCAGGTACCGGCTTTGTGGGAATGAGAGCGGAATTTTGAGACCACAAAATTTCTCCCACGGCAAAGTTGGGGCATTCGCAGAACCGCAAGGGTTTTACGTTAGTTGCCAGTAGTGGAAGGAGAGGAAGAAAATACGTTTTCCCAGCCAGGGGAAGACATTTTCCAGCGAATAGGATTTTTGTGGATAAATCCTGAGCTCTGACGCTCGTTACACACGCAGATTTGGCAGGCTGCCAGCGTTGTGGTAATTTTTATGTTCGTTTCTTCACGGCCATAATAAAGCCGACGGCCCAGTTATAGGTACTCGGGCAGGTAATTTCAGAGTGGTAGAAGTCAGCTACAGTTCCAGTCCAGAATCCAGTGGGGTTCTGTTAAACCTCAGTCATCAATTCCAGAGTTAGTGGAGAGAGAGAGGGTAAACATTCTCTCTACTGAAGTCAGCACAGATAGGCAGAACTGTTAGTTTTGGTGAATCATAGCAGAGGACAGCTGCTGAAGTTTAGAGGTGCAGTTAGTTGTGTTCAGGAGATTCCAGGATAGGCTGTGTAGAACCGAAGTCTGTGCAGAGATTGTGTAGTCACTTCGCAGTCGTTCCAGCTATCAGTGGACTTAGAGTTAGAGTTAGAATTTAGAACAGCTAGTTTGGAGTGTAGGCGACATCAAGTGCAGTGTAGTTCATTTCAGTTAACCTTACCTTCTTTCTCCATACAGGTTGCAATTGTGGGAGAAGGGTTGGGGTTGATGCATTTTTAACTGTGCTTGATTTTGTTTCAGGTGTGCATCCTCGCACTTGATGTATTTGACATGTATATGAGTTTGTTTATAGGTGTATAATAAACTTGTATAAATTGTAGCTGGCATCAGTCATTTCCTTTAGTACAGTAGCTATATGTTGTCTGTACCTTGGTGTTTGTGAATCTTAATTGAACCTTATCCCCATAGGGTAGTTAGAGGTGGTTCGAGGCCATAGCAATTTAAACGTCCGAAGTGGCGAGGAAAGAATCAACCTCGGTTCTCAACCTCGGAGCCAATGGTCTCAACTTTCACATTTTGCACTATATTTCTATCTGAATCTATCATTTCAGTCTTTCTTCTTACTATTGTCTTGTCACTATATGTAGACAGTCTCTAGTCCTAAATCCATTTCGTGACAAAGTGGGTGGCGTCGTCCTTGGGATCATCTTTGTTGGGATCAATTCTAGATTCATAAATTGTCTCTGAAGAAAGTTCTGGAAATAGATTTCTTATAAATCCCCTAGACTTGAGCTATATTAAGACTGATCCAGCTATAGTTTTTTTTCCACAGGTTGTATGTAGTCAGTTTAGATGTTAGTTGTAGTAAGGTTGTTTATGACTTAGAGGTAATTGATGGCTAATCTAATTTTTTTCTTGACAGGAAAGTAAATTCGGGTTTTGGGTAGCTGGATAACTTGAATTTTTTTCAGGAAGTTATTAGTCAGACTTGGTGCTAGTCTGAGTGCGGGTTTTTGCGACAGCATATTCCTAGTAGGTAACAGTAAATTTTTCTGGTTCTTTTTTTTTTGTCATTTCCCCTCGTGGTGAGTTACTGCTGATTTGTCAGGTAAGATGGCTGAATTGGTCAAACTACTTACTGCATGGAAGGACGCAGCTAAAAGCATGGGGATGAATGAGGCCGAGACTAGGGCTTACATTATGAGGGAACAGGACCGGCAGACGGAGAGAGAGAAAAGGGAAGCGGAGAAAGACCTGCGTAAATTGGAAGCGGAGAAAGACCTGCGTAAATTGGAAGCAGAGAAAGAAGAGAAGACCCGACAGGCAGAAGAGAGAAAAGCAGAGAGGGAAGCCCAGGAGAAGATAGCAGAGAGGGAAGCCCAGGAGAAGATAGCACAGAGGGAAGCCCAGGAGAAGTTAGCACAGAGGGAAGCCCAAGAGAGGGAGAAGGCAGCAGAGAGACAGCATGAACTTGCCCTGCGTTCACTGGAACTGCAGTACCGATCTTCGGAAGGCAGTTCGGCTAACGGAGATTCTCCCGGAGCAGGGGCAACAGACACCTCAGGAAACGGAGGGCCCCGGATGGCAGCCATGAATTTTCCGATGGACTCTTTTCCTAACGGAAATGAGAAAATTGAGGTATTTTTAGAAAAATTTGAACGGATGGCAAAGGCATACGGGCTGGATGATAGTCTTTGGTGTCTCAAATTATCTCAATCTCTAAGAGGACATGCGTATGAGGTCTATAGCAAGATGCTGGTAGATGACCAAGGTAACTTTGAGGCTCTGCGGAACGCCCTGTTACAGCGATTCCAATGGACTCCCCGGAAGTGCCAAACAATGTTTAGGGAAAGTCGACTAGAGAAAGGGGAAAGTTTTCCCCAGTTCGCGGAGAGGCTGAGGAATTACCTCACTCGCTGGAGAGAGTTGTCGGGTTTGGCTAAATCGTTTGAAGGACTCGAAGAGCTCATCATGTGCGAACAGATAAAGGCCAACATGTCTCCGGACTTAAGGAAGTACCTGGCGGAGCAGGGCGCACTGCAACTGGACCAGATAATTCTTTTTGCTGAAAGGTTCCAGACGGCACAGGCCGAAGTACTGGGCCAGAAAAGAAAACACCCTGACCTGCCAGCCCCGGACAAAGGAGCATCTTCATCGCATTCGTCTTCCTCTTCAGCTCACCAACCGCAAGGGCCGTCTCGCAAGGAGCCCCCTCCCAGTCATAATCTGCGCTCCCAGCTGCCTAACAGAACACAGGGGCCGACTTCTCATGAACCCGTCAGGAACCGGGGAGATAATGAGAGATATTGTAGGTTCTGTCGGACTACTTCTCATTGGACAACACGGTGCCCAAACAAACAACCCGCTCATCAGGTGGCTTGTTTAAGGCCTGTGAGGGTGAAACAAGGGAAGAAGTGGAAACCCTTCCAGTCAGAGAAGTTGTTCTCCAACAGTGGACCAGCCGAAGTGAACGGGACTGAGACTACATGCTTATTTGACAGCGGGCTTACATACCCCAGCATAGTCGCCCGACATCTGGTGAAGCCTTGGCAGATGAAAAAGGAAAAGGTCAATATTGGTGGAGTTTTAAGGAAAGGGACTTCACAGTGCTTTCCCGTAGCCAATATTAAAGTGAAATGTAAGTTCGTGTCTGGCACCATCAAGGCAGCTGTAACGGCTCAGCCAGCCTATGACTTCATTCTCGGCAACCCATATTTAGTTTTGGGGAACCCGCCCACACCGATCCTTGCTGATGCAAGGGGGCCTACTGCAGGCCAGATAAGTGAAAAAGGAGAACCCCTAATTCACGGAGCCCCGAGCGAGCTCAAACATAGCTGTCGTGCCAAGGAGAGGTGCAACGCCTCTGACGACAGTGATATGTTATTTGCAGAGGCAAATTCGCCCGCCAGCCCTGTTCTGCCAACCGGCCAAACAGTGGTGACGACGTCTCTGATTCAGGAAGTACACTCTTTGTTGTCGGGAATTAGGCCCCCGATGGTATTAGCTCCTTCAAGTGAGGGACATACTGACAAGAGCGGTATTACATATGTCACGACCAGCGCCATCTTCATAGGGCACAAGATAGCGGTCTGAGCGAGCATATAGTTCCAACCAGCCCTGGAGCCCCATCCGTCCAGCACTTTACTCAAACGGAGGAGGACAGTGATCTGAGTATCCGTTTGCCTATAGACGGAGATGGGCCCCACAACTCTCGTATCTCGTTTACAGGAAACGACTCTTGTAACGAGGAGCCCGAAAAATTGGCTATATTTTCCAATTTGTTTCACGGAACATTGGAACCAGTCACCGAGAGCTTTATCTCAGATTCTCCGCAATCTAACGGGATCTTAAACCGTCAAGTGTCACTGCAGGACACATTCCAACTGACGCCAGTAACTCTCACAGGGGAGGGCAAGGTTGAAGGTAGAACCAGGGTGTTAGACGGAGAGCTCCCGCGGTCTACATTTTCATCTCACCAACTTTTCAGGCCAGAAAAGAGTGAGAAAAGCGACCTTACGCATTTGCAAGGAGCTATTTTGGAGAGCTCTGTCCCGCTTCAGATTGGTAGGGGAAGAGCGAGTCCAGAACCACTGCCAGGGGCAGATCTTACCTACCTTTCTTCAAAGGTAGAAGCTATTGAGGTCGATCGTGATCCAATAGACAACCAGCAAGAAATCGGAGGCTCTACACCAGAGGAACCCGAGAGAGACGTTGCATCGTTCTCGCACGGTACCAGCAGTCACAACCCTGCTGACGCGCAGCGAGGAAGTCGTCATCGCCAGGTCGCCACAGCGCCCGCCGGTCACATCAGCTGACCAGGACAGCCTTTTGACGGTCATAGCCAGGGAAAGTTCAGACCCGCCATTAGACGGCACAGGTCCGAAGAGAGATCAACTCTCCCAACGGAGCATAGGAGCTCATTCTAGGAGAGGAAGAAGGAGGAAACGCAAAAGAGGAAGGTCGAAGAACACTGAATAGGAGGGGTAAGGACAGACAGCTTGGTAGACAGGAATAAGGGCCAATGTGAAACACAGAGATTTCAGTAAGGAGATCGTTGCTCAATCTTTGAAAGGGGGGAGTGATGTGACGAGAGTACTGAGATTCTGTCTTTCAAATGGCCCATGTCTTTTTCTCCTTGCATTTAGTTCACTATTTTTGGAGGGATTACAGAAAAATCCTTCCCCATGTTTCTTCTCCTTCTATTAATTACGTTTTTTTCAAGATGAGATCACGAGGGAGTTTGATCTCATCTGCTTTATGGTTCTTCTTTATGTGTTTAGAATGGGGGTGTAGGGAATTAGACAGTGTTGTTCTAGATTAAGATTATAGAGGCTGGATCGGGATTTGTACCAGTGTCCTTTTTTTAAAGATATTGCGTGGCCATATACGCATTTTTCGGGAGTTAAATTGTTTGCGGCCATTTTTGCTTCATTTCCGCAGTATAGGGCTAGGACCAATTCCCGGTTCTTTGTCTAGCAGAAACTGGTTGCATCAGAAAGATCTAAGGTTCTGATTGGCTGAGAGATAACTGCAGTTAAAATGCAGAGCTCCGATTGGCTTTAGAACCACGCCGCACATATGACGTCATGAAGTCGGCGCGTGGGGGTCTTGATTATAAAAAGGCCTATATTTCATAGCCTCTTTCTCTTTTAATGAAAAATTGCCAAAGCCAGGTGCCAGAAGCATATTGTCGATTGCCTTCAGTTGGACATTCGAGATTTGGTAAGCATGAATTTTTGCGTGAGGACTTTATTTAATTTTTCTAGTCCTAGCCGATCATTTAAGTTTCTTTGGGCAGTTTAAGTTTAATGTTAATTCTTAAAGCCAGAGCCATCAAATACGATCTTAGTGATAGACTTGAGAAACTTTATAGGTCCATTTAATTCCTTGTTGAAGGAATAGCGGCATGGTTTAAAAGTTGAGATATCACCGCTTTGTATTATTGCAAAGTCGGTCGGGAGAGAAACTCGCATCTGCGAATCCTATGTATTTACAGAATAGTCGGGAGCGTGTGTAATGTGTATTTTTATTTGTGACTTTAGTGAGAGTATTGATGCTCGCTATTTATATAGTTACGCATATATCTGTGGACGGAAGTGATAGAGGTATTAATTGGAGCACATGTGTGCTATCAGTAATGAATATGTATGCAGGAGCGCGTGGTTGAAAAAAGCGGCACCACGTGGCTGAACTACGGGTTTTCAATTTGATAATCGGGGGTTATGTATAACTTTTGACGGCAGGTAGATGCTAGCGTAAACAGGATTATATGTTACTGATTGTGCATTATTGTTCTGTGAATTCAGAAGATGGGAGAAGTAATTTTAAAGGGAATTATTTTGTATTACATTTTGAATGTGATTACTATTATTGACGGGAATTTTAGGAATTCCTAGAGAAGGCTAGTTTTAGTTGTGTTAAACATTACGGCATTAGCGTCAGCGTAAGAAGTAGGCCACAGTACGTCTGCCCAGACGGGCCATTGAAAATATTGTTGTTGCTCGGAGTTAGTCAGGCAGAACAAGCGATCTGGGTTAGCCAATGTTTACTTTGTAGGCTCAGGTAGAGAGGGGAGTTACGTGGTGAAGAGTAAGGAAGTTAATTGTTATTTGAAATGTATTATTATGGTTTGTTTAGCTGTTGTTTTGTTTTGTCTAAAACAGCAGGTACCGGCTTTGTGGGAATGAGAGCGGAATTTTGAGACCACAAAATTTCTCCCACGGCAAAGTTGGGGCATTCGCAGAACCGCAAGGGTTTTACGTTAGTTGCCAGTAGTGGAAGGAGAGGAAGAAAATACGTTTTCCCAGCCAGGGGAAGACATTTTCCAGCGAATAGGATTTTTGTGGATAAATCCTGAGCTCTGACGCTCGTTACACACGCAGATTTGGCAGGCTGCCAGCGTTGTGGTAATTTTTATGTTCGTTTCTTCACGGCCATAATAAAGCCGACGGCCCAGTTATAGGTACTCGGGCAGGTAATTTCAGAGTGGTAGAAGTCAGCTACAGTTCCAGTCCAGAATCCAGTGGGGTTCTGTTAAACCTCAGTCATCAATTCCAGAGTTAGTGGAGAGAGAGAGGGTAAACATTCTCTCTACTGACGTCAGCACAGATAGGCAGAACTGTTAGTTTTGGTGAATCATAGCAGAGGACAGCTGCTGAAGTTTAGAGGTGCAGTTAGTTGTGTTCAGGAGATTCCAGGATAGGCTGTGTAGAACTGAAGTCTGTGCAGAGATTGTGTAGTCACTTCGCAGTCGTTCCAGCTATCAGTGGACTTAGAGTTAGAGTTAGAATTTAGAACAGCTAGTTTGGAGTGTAGGCGACATCAAGTGCAGTGTAGTTCATTTCAGTTAACCTTACCTTCTTTCTCCATACAGGTTGCAATTGTGGGAGAAGGGTTGGGGTTGATGCATTTTTAACTGTGCTTGATTTTGTTTCAGGTGTGCATCCTCGCACTTGATGTATTTGACATGTATATGAGTTTGTTTATAGGTGTATAATAAACTTGTATAAATTGTAGCTGGCATCAGTCATTTCCTTTAGTACAGTAGCTATATGTTGTCTGTACCTTGGTGTTTGTGAATCTTAATTGAACCTTATCCCCATAGGGTAGTTAGAGGTGGTTTGAGGCCATAGCAATTTAAACGTCCGAAGTGGCGAGGAAAGAATCAACCTCGGTTCTCAACCTCGGTTCTCAACCTCGGAGCCAATGGTCTCAACTTTCACATTTTGCACTATATTTCTATCTGAATCTATCATTTCAGTCTTTCTTCTTACTATTGTCTTGTCACTATATGTAGACAGTCTCTAGTCCTAAATCCATTTCGTGACAATTAGTAATACAAAGTTATGGCTGGAGCAGGCAACTTCATTATGTCAAACATACTGCCACAGAAACCACTGTTGCAAGAACATGTGAATGTTTGGTGCAGGCTTCCTGCAGGGGGGACCAGCTGTAATGGTGGCTCCATAAGGAGAAGACAGAACAATGATGATGATGAATGTGTTACATGTACCAGCTTCCTGTATGTTGTATTACTAACTTCCTGTGGTAATGTTTTATGTACCAGCTTCCTGTATGTTGTATTACTAACTTCATGTGGTAATGTTTTATGTACCAATTTCCTGTATGTTGTATTACTAACTTCATGTGGTAATGTTTTATGTACCAACTTCCTGTATTGTATTACTAACTTCATGTGGTAATGTTTTATGTACCAGCTTCCTGTATGTTGTATTACTAGCTTCCTGTATGTTGTATTACTAACTTCCTGTGGTAATGTTTTATGTACCAGCTTCCTGTATGTTGTATTACTAGCTTCCTGTATGTTGTATTACTAACTTCCTGTGGTAATGTTTTATGTACCAGCTTCCTGTATGTTGTATTACTAACTTCATGTGGTAATGTTTTATGTACCAACTTCCTGTATGTTGTATTACTAACTTCATGTGGTAATGTTTTATGTACCAACTTCCTGTATGTTGTATTACTAACTTCATGTGGTAATGTTTTATGTACCAGCTTCCTGTATGTTGTATTACTAACTTTATGTGGTAATGTTTTATGTATCAACTTCCTGTTGACCCAAAGATGCTGCAATAGAGAATGCAGTCAGTGACCCATGGCTTGACTGCTTGCATCAGGGTCAGCGAACCAGAGCTGACCAGGACCCTACTCCACCTCCACGTGGTGGTCCTGGAAACAGGCTGCATCACTGCAGTCTGGCTGAGAGAGTAGGGATCGAAGAGGGAAGGCAAACCCGGTCTCAAAAAATGCTGTGCTGAAGTCGGATGTGTCGGCCGAAAGGGGCAGATATCGAAGCTCCGGTGTAAACAGACACAACGCAACCAACGTCCTTTTCAGGACGAACGAGGAGGAAGAAGAAGTATTACTAATTTTATGTGGTAATGTTTTATGTACCAGCTTCCTGTATGTTGTATTACTAACTTCCTGTGGTAATGTTTTATAACAAACTTCTTCTTCGTAAACTCTCAGATGTCCAATTGAATGTTTTTTAAAGAAAGCAGTAGTCAGTTTAAGGCTATTTGAATCTCAGTAGAGCTTTTCCACGAATGGTACTGGTGTCGGCCATATGCGCTTTCTCTGTTTTGTATATGTTGGGCAACTTTGAAGCAGATGTTCAGCAGTCATTTTATCAGTGCCACAGTTACACTGGTCGGTAGTTCCTATCTTTAGCTTGTTGTATAGATGGTATCTCAATCTGTTGTGGCCAGTGCGGAGTCTGAAGATTACCACTTATTCTCTTCTGTTGAGCTGGTAGTATACATCATTTTGTGTGTGACTTGGATGCTCTACATCCCATTTGTTTCTGTATTTTATCAAACAAGAAATATTTGCAAATGCTCACTTTTTTTATGATACCAAAAAAGCCTGTGACTGGATCCGCCATTAACCCTTTAGCTTTCTCTTCGACCTGTTGACAAGTGTGAAACAAAAAATCAAGACTGAATAATGCAGACAATTTGTTTTATGAGACATGCCAACAACATTGTCACGAAGTGGATTTAAGTTTAGAGTGTGTCCAGTGTATAGACAAGACCCTAGTATAAGAGAGACTGAGAAGATAGATTTAGATGAGAAATGACAGTGAATGTGGACAGATGGGCCTATTGGCTTCGAGGAATGAGAACCGAGATTGACTCTCCCTTGCCACTCGTGACTTCAAGAATAACTATAGACTCACACACACCCCCCCCCCCCCCCCCCCCCGGCTACCTTTACCAAAAAAAAGGAGATAAGGGTGTACTAAGACCACAGACACACTATACAGACAAATATATATGCACAGTATAGTTAGCTATATATATTAGAGAGACTGATCCAGTATAAAGTTTATATAGTTTTTATTTACACAATAAAATAAATCACATATCAAAATTTAAACACCGTGCGTGGTCGTACACCTGAAAAAAAAACAACGATTAAATGTACTGATATTATAATCCCACCCCGTTCATCCCTTCATTCAACCTGTAGGGAAAAGAAGTCTGGATTAAACACACACAGTAAGTTTGGTGGGGCCTCTAAGTACTAGCCTCCACTCCTATCTTATTATTATTAATTACTCTAATACTACTGTCCAGTTGTAGACCCTACGAACTGTCTACACAACCTCTGCGTGAACTTTCAAGTCCTACACTGCACATCACTAACACTGCTATCCTTCTAACTTCTTCATGTGCCACCTCCGAAACTGTCCTCTGCTCTGACTGTCTGCTTCTATAACTGCGTAACTTCTGTCTCTCCTCTCTAACAACAAGCATTCGGAAGGAATCGTGACCCTTTCTCCTGAGAATACCGCAACTGATGACTTGGGCTTTTTGACTCAGGTACTTGACTTGAAATGAAATTGTTTCACTGCTGACGACTTTATTTGGTCGACTTAACCCCCTCAGGGTTTAGGGAAAACAGCATTATTATGGCTGTATATTAAACAAACATAGACCAATCTCCCAGCCACGCGCTGTTTGGTGGAGTGGTATAATGAGCTAAGAGCTCTGGAGTTTTCCGAAGATGAACCGGTTCCCGCTGAAGCATGGGGCTTCACTGCATGAGAACGGCTATCTTTTGCTGGTGCAGAAGTGCCTGGCGCAAGTAAGACCGCGTCACCAATTCTATTTCACCTCTGTCGCTGCCTCGACTCTTCTTCTCCTGAGAAGACCGATTACTTTTGCAAGCTGTAATGGCAAAATGACACCCCTATATTCATGCCGCGAAAATTTACTGTGGACCAAATAATACAAAAGATATACCACATATCAAAATTTACACATCTCTGGCACTTAACTCCTTAAATACCTCTCCTGTCTAGCCCCTACCCAACTAAGCACAGCGATAGTTAAATAGTTATGCCCCACAAGTCAGACTACCTCTTATCCCTCGACCGTTTTTTAAGTAAACATCGGTCGGGTAATAAAGTAATAAAACTCCCAGATACGTGCTGACCTTAATCTTTTGTTATGCACGTCTAACCACAGGTATAAACAATTCAACTAGGGGAACCCCTCCTGTCCGTAATACTTTGGGCTACTTTATTTTTACAGGCTGACTTTGATGCTCATCGCATCACACAATATAAAATTATACCTCTCTAGGAATAATTAAATTTATCTCCGTAATATTAATTACGAACTCCGCCAATGCCGGTCCCAAGCCCGGATGAAAAAAGGAGGAGGGCGGCCTGCATGGAGGCCGTAAGGAGGCAGCCCCTCCACCATGCAAAGGCACAACAGGCCAATCACCTGTTTGCTTTAAACCACGATTACGAGTAACACAAGAGAGAAAACCGGACTGATTCTAAAGGCGACGAACTGGAACGGACTACGGACTACGACTTATGGAACATGGAACACAAGAAGTATAAATGGGAAGGAAGAGGAGCTGGTGGAAGAGATGAAGAAAGCAAAACTAGAAATCCTGGCTATAACGGAAACAAAGAAAAAAGGACAAGGAGTCATGGATCTCAATGGCAACATGCTGCTCTACA
The DNA here is from genome assembly GCA_024509875.1 of Oreohelix idahoensis. Taxonomy (NCBI): domain Eukaryota; kingdom Metazoa; phylum Mollusca; class Gastropoda; order Stylommatophora; family Oreohelicidae; genus Oreohelix; species Oreohelix idahoensis. The sequence goes on along the minus strand of JAMPIV010008495.1, from coordinate 74,085 downwards.
GTGGTGTACCCATATCCGAAAGAGCTAAAGGGGGTGTGGGTTGCATTGTGGCCCAAAATCAAAAAGATAGTATCAAGGGGTGGAACTTTGTCTCAGAGCGCATTATGGTTGTGAAACTAAAAGAAGGAGAAACCATAGTCAACCTGGTCATAGTGTATGGGCCAAATGAGGATGAGAGAGCAGAGGTCAAGGAGGAATTCTTCGAGCTGCTTCAAAGGACAGTGGATGACTGCCTAGATGAAGTTATCATGCTCGGAGATTTTAATGCCAGAGTTGGAAATGACCATGCTAGATGGGGTGGAGTTATCGGAAGATATGGAGAAGATACTCTCAATGACAATGGAAAGCGACTCCTTAGATTCTGCAGTGAGCAGAATCTGATCATTACAAACACAAAGTTCCCCCATAAGCGCATACATGCATACACTAGATGTGAACCAACAAAGAATGAGAAGTCAGTGATCGACTATGCCATTGTTCGGAGAAGCTCATTCAAATATGTCCGAGATGCAAGAGTCTGGAGGGGGCCAGAGATTGGAAGTGATCACTACCTGCTAACAATCAAACGAACAACTGAAAGAGTTGCTCAGCCTAGGAACTGCTCAACATCACGCAAGAAACCAAGTAAACGAGCAGGAGAAATGAGCATTAGGACCTACAAGCTGAGAGAGCCAGAAATTAAGACCAGATACCAGGGGCTTATTGCTGCAGCGGTGAGCAACACAGAAGAACAACCTGATGACTTGGAAACCCTCTGGATTAAATTCAAGGATATCATAAAGACAGCTGCTGCAGAAGCATGTGGTGAAGTCCGACTTGGGAACCAGAGAAAGAGGACACCTTGGTGGACAGAGGAAGTCAAAGAGAAAATAAGAGAGAAGAAAATGGCATGGAAACAATACTTAGGAGCTAAAAACACAACAGGACAAATGGAAAATATAGAGAATATGTGACACTTAGAACAGAAGTAAAGAACAAAGTGCTAGCAGCAAAACAGAAGTCCTGGGAAGAATTTGGAGAAAAGCTAGAAAAAGATGCACAAGAAAACCAGAAATTGTTCTATAAGACCCTAAAGAACATGAGGAAGGAAAAACAATGCCCTCTCAAATTTATAAAGGACAAGCAAGGCAAATTGCTTACTGCCCCGAAGGAAGTAATGGAAAGATGGAAAGAATATTTCTCAGAACTCCTTGATGGTGAGCAAGGTCAAACATCAGAAATGATAACCACTAGCACAGAAGAGGAAACCAATGGTGATGAAGATGACATAAAGATGGAAGAACTGAAGGCAGCACTGGAGAAAATCAAGATGGGCAAAGCAGCAGGGCATGATGGTATAACACCAGAAATGGTTAAGTACATGGGAGCATCAGGCGACCTGTTACTCCTAAGAGTCCTACAGGCAGCATGGTGCAACAAGACCATACCAAAGGATTGGGAGATCGCCATCATAACACCAATTTTCAAAAAGGGTGACAATCGACAGTGTGGAAACCATAGAGGCATATCCCTTCTCAGTGTCCCTGGAAAAATCTACTCTAGAATCCTAGAGCAGAGACTCCGACGCCTAGCTGAGCCACAATTGGATGAGGTCCAGTGCGGATTCCGAGCAAACCGAAGTACTCAAGACCTAATCTTCACACTCAGACAGCTGAGTGAAAAGGCCCTTGAGTATAAGAGAGAGATCCATCTTTGTTTCATAGATCTGGAAAAGGCGTTTGACAGGGTCCCTTGGAGCAAACTTTGGGACTGTTTGGCAAGGAAGAATATTCCAGCACCTCTGATTCATGCTATACAGAGCTTCTACAAGTCTTGCAGAAATTATGTGAGGACAGCAAACCATAAGTCAGAAGAGTTCAGGACCACCACTGGTGTAAGACAAGGTGATATCCTATCACCTTACCTCTTCATACTCCTTATGGACGATGTCATCAAGGCATGTAAGGAGAGAACAAGAAAGTATTCAGTGGGGTACTGGAAGATGAGACAGGTCTATATTTCAGAGCTGGCATTTGCTGATGATGTTGCCCTGATTGCTAAATCAGAGGCACATCTCCAATCCAACCTGCAAGTCTGGAAGGAAGAGCTGGAGAAGAGAGGGATGGTCATAAGCAGCTCTAAAACAAAATCCATGGTGATATCACGAGAAGAAAGAAGACATCAGATTAAGCTGGGAGAACAGGTCCTGGAGCAGGTCGACCACTTTAAATACCTCGGAGCTATTATAGACCGAAAGGGAGGCATCAAAGAAGAGTTGGCCACTCGAAAAGCAGCAGCTGGGAGACTTTTTCAGGCCATAAATCGAGGATTCCTCAGCAAGAGAGAGGTTGGTAAGAAAACGAAGATGGCTGTATACCGCTCCACCTATGTCCCAGTCTTGACATATGGATGTGAGTCGTGGGCAATGACTACAACCCATAAAAGCCAGATCCAAACCTCAGAAATGAGGTATCTGAGGAAGGTGGTTGAAGTAACAAGAAGAGACATGGTACGCAACCAGACGATACGTCAAGGCCTAAAATGCCACCCCCTACAGACCCAAGTAGAACAGTCCCAACTAAGATGGTTTGGCCATGTCTGCAGAATGGGAGAAGATCGGCTACCACGACAAGCATGGGAAACAAAGAGCCAAGGATCCAGACCCCGAGGACGACCCAGAGTCCGCTGGGAGGACAACATTAGACAATCTTTGAAGGACCGAGGACTAGAATGGAACCAGGCCAGCAGGAAGACAGCCGATAGAATAGTCTGGCGCTCTCTTCCAAACCTCTACACCTCACGGTAGAAGGGGAACGACTAAGTAAGTAAGTAAGTAATATTAATTACGTCTCTATGTAATAATAAAAAATAAAAATTCCCTTATCAGAAATATCATTACATCTCTTATCTTCTTTATACACAACAATAAAATGTACAATAAATAACGTACAAAATTTACGCTAGCATATTTATACTGCCAAAAATTATAAACCATCGAGGTTATCCATTTAACCCCCGTTGTTAAATACATGCGCTCCTGTATTCTCAAAAATGTTAACTTCCCCCTCCTCATTCCACTACCTTACCCAATTTAATACTCAATACAATACGAGCATATACATGATTAAAAATTACACAAATCCTCTCCCGTATATATTTCTTTAAATTTTCAAAGATGCGGGTTTTTCTACCGACCTTCTTTTAAATATTACAGAGCACACTTTAATATCTCAAAATCTTTAATCACTGCTAGTTCTCCTAGAAAGATATATGCACCTCTTACAATAACTACTTTCTTTAAGATAGTAATTGATGGCACTTCTGTTTAAGAAATTAAATTAAAACTACCTGAAGAAACTTTATGTTAACCATCTAAGATCTTATTTTAAAACGATCTATCTATACTGCTAGTAAAGTTAGACAACATACTCACTAATATCAAGTTTCTCAAATTTTGAGCAGACGATATAACATCGATTTCCGCGGCAGGCAATTTCTGGAAGCAAAGAGAGCGCTAACCGCTTTTACCGAGTATTTATTTTAAAAAACTGAGGCCAGGCCACGCTATGAATGAGTCATAGCTTGGCTTCGCTTGCAAGGGCCGCTCTCCTGAACCAATCATCTTGCCGCAAAATCTAAAAATAGTCCGTGATCATGAGCTAAAATTAGCTCTGACCTATATCCTACCGGAGAAATTCCATTAAATTCCGGGTGGGGGTTACTCAACGTCGGACAGCGGTTTACCCAGCCTAATTAAATACTCACGCGCTGATATACAATAAAATGACTGTGATTATTTTGACAAAGAAACTGCCTACGTGAACACAATTACTTAGAGAAAAGAACTGGTGCAAATCTGAATATAAACTCCCCTGTAATCCCTATAGAAAAAAACCCGCAATTAATTACCTACAAAAAAGACTAAACTCAAATAGTTACAAGACAAAATCACAGATAGAAAAGAATGGGCCTGATGAAAAATAAAACCACAGTACTGCATCACAAACATAGAAAGTACACAAATATCTCACAAATTCATCATAATATGAAAACAGCAACTGATAAAAATTCCAATAAATATTTTAAGTCACAGTACTGCTCCTTCCTAAAATAAACCTCTGACAACTATTGGGGTTACAGAATCACATCTTTTAAATAGACATTTAAACAGAAAAATGTGACATTATCACAACTCTGGTTACTATGATATTTTTATGAATTATGAGCATTATACTATGCATATGAATTATGGGAGATACACTATGTTTGTATGAATTGTGGGAGATACACTATGTGTGTATGAATTATGGGAGATACACTATGTTTGTATGAACAATGGGAGATACATTATAATGTTTGCATGAATTATGGGAGATACACTATGAGTGTATGAATTATTAGGAGATATGCTATGAGTGTATGAATTATGGGAGATGCACTATAATGTGTGTATGAATTATGGGAGATATACTATGTGTGTACGAATTATCAGAGGTACACTATGATGTGTGTATGAATTATGGGAGATACACTATGAGTGTATGAATTATGGGAGATGCACTATAATGTGTGTATGAATTATGGGAGATACGCTATGAGTATGAATTATGGGAGATGCACTATAATGTGTGTATGAATTATGGGAGATATACTATGTGTGTACGAATTATCGGAGGTACACTATGATGTGTGTATGAATTATGGGAGATACACTATAATGTGTGTATGAATTATGGGAGATACACTATGAGTGTATGAATTATGGGAGATGCACTATAATGTGTGTATGAATTATGGAAGATATACTATGTGTATGAATTATCTGAGCTACACTATGATGTGCGTATGAATTATGGGAGATACACTATGAGTGTATAAATTATGGGAGATGCACTATAATGTGTGTATGAATTATGGGAGATATACTATGTGTACGAATTATCGGAGCTACACTATGATGTGCATATGAATTATGGGAGATACACTATGAGTGTATGAATTATGGGAGATACACTATGAGTGTATGAATCATGGGAGATACACTATGATGTGTGTATGAACTATGGAAGCAATACTATTATGTATGTACGAGTCATAGAATCTACGGTGAAAAATCAAAAGAAAGGTTAAAATGGTTATTGGAATTATTTAAAAGTTAGGATAAGTAATAATGTTACAACATCCAGAAACAGAACTGTCCCTATCATTTTGTTAACAATTAAAAGATGATTTGAGATTAAATGAAAATAAAGAAATAAAGAATGCAAGGAAATACCTGTTTGTACTGGCAACAACCAGAATAAAATTTTTCCCACTGCTCATGCTGGAGCTGTACAAAGCTATCCTCAGACACCTCAGGAACATCATCCTCCAGGGCAATGTTGCGAATCTAGACAGCAGAAATCAAAATGAGCTTTTCAGACTGTAACTCTGTTGTCAGTGTTACAGAAACCACTACTGCAGTGGTGACTACCTGCTACATAGGAAGCAAAAAGGGAAGTGATGAAGGATAATAATGACTGTTGTCAGTCCTACATCACATCCTACTTATACGGTGACAGAAAGTCATTTCCTACTTTTAAAGTTTGATATCCACACTTGTATCCACTGGATATATATGAAACTAATGTCAAAATTTCGAGCAACAGTAACTGCCATCTGACAAATAAGTTTTTTGTTTCTTTTTTTATTGGCAGAAACAAAATAAAATCTAAAATGGCAACAACAAAACTGATGTAACAAGAGACAACTTAAATTGACGTCTGATATGACATCATGTGTTCAACAAACTGATGTAACAAGAGACGGCTTATATTGACGTCTGATATGACATCATGTGTTCAACAAACTGGATTTCATGATGAGTTGTAATGTTAATGATATGTAGCAATTTTCCTAATAAAATGGCCGTTAACTGTCTTTATTGTGATGTTTGTTTCATATAATTTAGTTGCATAAGAGTGAAGAAATAACAATTAAATAAGACTCTTCAATTACCCTGTATATTATGGATTTTGTAGCAGTATATAAGCATTAGAGGGTTTTACAGAAGAATGTTAAATATACCATCGACAGCCAACAAGAGTAATGAGGCAAGAAGCCAGTGCACAAAAGAAGCTTATTCCTATGTTCTTCTTCTTCTTCCGTCCTTAGCCAACGACCGGCAAAGCAGTCAGTGGCCATTACGCCTAGTGGCGTCTTAAGGGCAACAGCGAATAGATTTTCTTTGCCGTTGTTCCCATCACGCCTAATGGCGTCTTTAGGGCAATGACAAATCAATCCGTTTGTCGTTGTTTCCGTAATCAAAGTGACTGGCAAACGGGTGATCAGCCCATTGGGATTCCTATGTTACAAAGAAGTAATTCACTTTCTTTGGGCATGCTATGAGAGGAAGGAAGCTGGAATATACAGGGTGGTCATAGTCTTTCCCTGATTTCAAAAATAAAAAAAAAGTATTCTGTGCAGAGACACTTGGTTTTTTTGGAAATTATTCCAGAACTAAAACAGTTTTTTTTGTATATTTCAACATTTGCGCCGTTTGTTTCACGGATAATGTCTAAACGCTTTTCAATTTCTCGACATGTGTTTGATAACATCTCCTCAGTCACCGTCGCAAGCACTTGTGTTATCCTTGCCTTCAAAGTGTCAATATCTGAAATTGGTGAACTGTACACTTTGTCCTTAGTGTAACCCCACAGAAAAAGTCTAGAGGTGTAATATCCGGCGAACGTGGAGGCCATGGTATGGGCCCATCCCTTCCAATCCAGCGTTTTGGAAACATGGTATTCAAGTACTGGCGAACAGCTAAGCCCCAGTGTGGTGGCGCGCCGTCTTGTTGAAAAATTACAAACGGCTGAAACTCTTGCAATTGAGGTTCAACATAAAGTTGCAACATGTCGAGGTAAACGTTTTATGAAATGGTGGGCTCAGCAAAAAAGAAAGGTCCGACAACTTTATTGTGCAACAAAGCACACCACACATTCACTTTAGGATTGTCCCTCTCGTGCTTTAACACAACACATGGGTTCTCTGACCCCCAAATACGGACATTGTGTCTGTTGACTTTTCCAGAAACGTGAAATGTAGCTTCATCAGAAAAAGCGATTCGTGTAAGATAATCATTATTTTCATCAATTCGTTGCAAAATCTTTATCAGGGAAAGACTTTATGACCACCCTGTATTATGACAACAAGAAAGCTGGAAGGAAAAAGAGATAGATGATACTGGAGAGTTTGACATAAGGGTATGGACAGAAGTCAACAACAGCATATATAAACACTACTGGAAATAGGAAGTTGTGGACAGACATGATCACCTACGCCTCCAGGCATGGTACTTGAAGAAGAAGAATGCTAACTGTGGAATACTAAATATATAATTTTTTTTTTCTCTGCACATTTTCACACACAACAGCCTTGACCTCTCATCCAGTATTCTCAGTCTTTTTTTAAATTGTTTCTGTCCTGTTCAACCTAAAAACAAGGTCTGTTGGTTATATTAGGGCAAATATCAAAGACCTTTTGTTGTGGGGAACATATGTCTGTCTATCTTGCATCTGTTTTCAGCTGTGATACAGAAGAGTAAGATCATCAGTCAAATCCAAATCACCAGGCTGTTTTGTTCAGAGTTCACTGAAATTCTATTGCTGGTGGTGGTTGTTAGGCTCACATTTAATAAGATAATTATACCACTCAGGTTTGTACTTGCTAGAGGGACCCCAAGATGCAGCAATAGTGAATGCAGTCAGCGACCCATAGCTTGACTGCTTGCATAAGGATCAGCGAACCAGAGCTGATCAAGACTGTACTCCACCTCCACGTGGTGGTCCTGGAAACAGTCTGCAGCAGTGCAGTCTGGCTGAGCGAGTACGGATCGAAATGGGAAGGCAAACCCGGTCCCTAAAAAATGCCGTGCAGAAGTCGGATGTGTCGACCGAAAGGTGCAGATATCACAGCTTAGGCGCAAACAGACACAACGCAACCACCGTCCTTTTCAGGGCGAACGAGGAAGAAGAAGAAGAAGTACTTGCTTAGAGAGAATTTAACCTTTCAGGCTTGCAAGTATTAAAAGAGAAATTGATCATGAAAGTTATTATTTGCTAAAGAGAACTGTAAAATTCAGTCTATTATCTCCTCAACAGAATGTTACCATTCATGTTAACATTTGTAGAGTATAAAGACTGTTTAACCGCATTAACAACAAATGCATCAAAGTACTCAAATATTCTATCATCATCATCACTTTTCTTTCTGCTCTGTATGAAGTGCCCACTGTAACTGGTGCCCACTGTAACTGATGCCCCCACAAGAAGCATGCACAAGCAAACCTTATGCCCTTGTAGTGGTGGTCTCTGTAGCTATTTGTTTAACATCATGAGGTAGCTAACCTCATGTAGAACCCCATGTAGAACCTGAGGTAGCCAATCCCATGTAGAACCTGAGGTAGCCAATCCCATGTAGAACCTGAGGTAGCCAACCACATGTAGAACCTGAGGTAGCCAACCCCATGTAGAACCTGAGGTAGCCAACCCCATGTAGAACCTGAGGTAGCCAACCTCATGTAGAACCTGAGGTAGCCAACCTCATGTAGAACCTGAGGTAGCCAACCCCATGTAGAACCTCATGTAGAACCTGAGGTAGCCAACCCCATGTAGAACCTGCGGTAGCCAACCCCATGTAGAACCTGAGGTAGCCAACCCCATGTAGAACCTCATGTAGAACCTGAGGTAGCCAACCCCATGTAGAACCTGAGGTAGCCAACCCCATGTAGAACCTGAGGTAGCCAACCTCATGTAGAACCTGAGGTAGCCAACCCCATGTAGAACCTCATGTAGAACCTGATGTAGCCAACCCCATGTAGAACCTGAGGTAGCTAACCTCATGCAGAACCTGAGGTAGCCAACCCCATGTAGAACCTGAGGTAGCCAAACCCACGTAGAACCTGAGGTAGCCAACCCCATGTAGAACCTCATGTAGAACCTGAAGTAGCCAACACCATGTAGAACCTGAGGTAGCCAACCCCATGTAGAACCTGAGGTAGCCAACCCCATGTAGAACCTGAGGTAGCCAACCCCATGTAGAACCTGAGGTAGCCAACCCCATGTAGAACCTGAGGTAGCCAACCTCATGTAGAACCTGAGGTAGCCAACCCCATGTAGAACCTGAGGTAGCCAAACCCATGTAGAACCTGAGGTAGCCAACCACATGTAGAACCTCATGTAGAACCTGAGGTAGCCAACCCCATGTAGAACCTCATGTAGAACCTGAGGTAGCCAACCCCATGTAGAACCTGAGGTAGCCAACCCCATGTAGAACCTGAGGTAGCCAATCCCATGTAGAACCTGAGGTAGCCAACCCCATGTAGAACCTGAGGTAGCCAACCCCATGTAGAACCTGAGGTAGCCAACCCCATGTAGAACCTCATGTAGAACCTGAGGTAGCCAACCCCATGTAGAACCTGAGGTAGCCAACCTCATGTAGAACCTGAGGTAGCCAACCTCATGTAGAACCCCATGTAGAACCTGAGGTAGCCAACCCCATGAAGAACCTGAGGTAGCCAACCTCATGTAGAACCTGAGGTAGCCAACCTCATGTAGAACCTGAGGTAACCAACCCCATGTAGAACCTGAGGTAGCCAACCTCATGTAGAACCTGAGGTAGCCAACCTCATGTAGAACCCCATATAGAACCTGAGGTAGCCAACCCCATGTAGAACCTGAGGTAGCCAACCTCATGTAGAACCTGAGGTAGCCAACCTCATGTAGAACCTGAGGTAGCCAACCTCATGTAGAACCTGAGGTAGCCAACCTCATGTAGAACCTGAGGTAGCCAACCCCATGTAGAACCTCATGTAGAACATGAGGTAGCCAACCCCATGTAGAACCTGAGGTAGCCAACCCCATGTAGAACCTGAGGTAGCCAACCCCATGTAGAACCTCAGGTAACCAACCCCATGTAGAACCTGAGGTAGCCAACCTCATGTAGAACCTGAGGTAGCCAACCTCATGTAGAACCCCATGTAGAACCTGAGGTAGCCAACCCCATGTAGAACCTGAGGTAGCCAACCCCATGTAGAACCTGAGGTAGCCAACCCCATGTAGAACCTGAGGTAGCCAACCTCATGTAGAACCTGAGGTAGCCAACCTCATGTAGAACCTGAGGTAGCCAACCTCATGTAGAACCTGAGGTAGCCAACCCCACATAGAACCTCATGTAGAACATGAGGTAGCCAACCCCATGTAGAACCTGAGGTAGCCAACCCCATGTAGAACCTCATGCAGAACCTGAGGTAACCAACCCCATGCAGAACCTGAGGTAGCCAACCTCATGTAGAACCTGAGGTAGCCAACCTCATGTAGAACCCCATGTAGAACCTGAGGTAGCCAACCCCATGTAGAACCTGAGGTAGCCAACCCCATGTAGAACCTGAGGTAGCCAACCCCATGTAGAACCCCATGTAGAACCTGAGGTAGCCAACCCCATGTAGAACCTGAGGTAGCCAACCCCATGTAGAACCTGAGGTAGCCAACCCCATGTAGAACCCCATGTAGAACCTGAGGTAGCCAACCCAGGGTTCATAGCAAATTTCTTCAAGCATTTTCCAGGCTTTTTCCAGGCTTTTTCCAGGTCCAGCACGTGATTTTCAAGGATGGGAAACTCTAATATTTTCCTCATCTAATTTTCTCAGATATAATTATCACTTTGCTGACCAGCAATCCGGAGCATTACCGTCTCCCATTACCAAGGGTGTTTGCAGATTTCTTTAAAAAGAACATTTTTTTTTTTTAAATTCATAAAAGATTGAAAAACAGACATCTTTTCCCAGTTTTTAGCGAATTTGTTCAACGTCAGCGCAATAAAATGTTAGTGACATGGATGTCAATGAATAAAATAAGCTTGATTGACATATTGATTTAATGATTAACATATATCAACATAAAAAGGCTAATAAAATTGTGAATAAAATGCAAAAAAAAAACACTATTTTTCGTGTTTGTCTTTTTTTAATGTATTCTGCGTCTGTGGCATGACAATGAGCGTTTGTAAATGTTTGAGTAGCTACGTACCTCTAGTTGGAGTCTGAGCTGCTTCCTTTATTAACTGGGATTGAAGTTGTAGCTGTAGGCCTCTGCAAGAGTCTTTGTCTGGATCGTTGATAATCCTTGACTGTATGGTATAACTTGAAGCAGAATATCAGGCATAGAGGTACATTGCAATCTGGGCAGTACATGCAAGTCTGGCTTCTGTTCCCTGCAGCCTTACACACTTTACAGTCTGGTTTGTACCTTGTCCTTTCATATTTATCAATGAAGTGGTGCTCAGTAAGTCGTGTTGTTGTGACCTGTGGTTTTGAAGGTGTCACATTACGTCGAAGAATAGCAGGTTCAATAAGAGTCATACTGACATCCTGATCTTTGCTTTGATATTTTTTTGTAGAGTTGGCAGTGTTGTAGGTTATGTGCCCATTGACCAGGGCAGTTTCAACTAAGAAATGATATAAAAATAGGATATGTGTGGGTAGGGGTAGCTTGCACCTAGTTGGCTGAAGCAGTCGAAACCTCCCATACTTTTGCTGTATTTTTCTGCAAGCAAAGGATTCTGAATTGTTCTGCCCTAAAGAATTTGTCTTTCTGCCTTGTTTATATTATCATTGGAGTGAACAGTAGATATAAGGTTAAATCTTTTCATATCATGCCAGGTGACTGTCGGCATGCCTTATCTTCTGTAAAGTTCGTTCGCACAAAACACAGGATGATTTGTCTTTTTCAATTTGAGTTGTTTTTTCTTCAATGCTACAGGAAAATGCTTCCTATTTTCAGCTACTGTTCCAAATGCACCAATCTGAATTCCAGGTCTTGAAATAAAGCTGAAGGCTGAATAAAAACTACCACAGAAGAGAATATGTCCCTTGTTGCGTATGAAATTTGAATTAAAACTATGGTGACTTTTCACTGAGAGTTTCTTCCTTGGTCACAAATGATGTCACATCTGTAGGTCTCCTAATAGTGTTAGATGTTTTTGACGTGTCCGAGGGAATAGTGTTAGATAGTTTTGATGTTTCTGAGGGAAAAAATGCTCCTTAGGGTTGTGTTCTTTTCTGTTTAAAAAACAAAAAAAAAATGGAACACACAAATAACTTATAAGTAGGCCTAAGCTATGTATATTTACCAAGTCAAAGTTCTAAACGCATGAATAATATAGTCAAACAATATTTAACTAGAACAAAAGTTAATATATAGTAATTGGGAGGGTGAAGGTATGATGATATCCTTATAACACTTATGATAAATGAAAATCTATTAAATATCTAACTGGAAACATCAGGCCTTTACACACACACACCCCCTCCCCATCTTTACTATTTTTGTTTGATTTTTTTTGTTGGGGTTTGTTTTGTTTTATCGTTTCTGTTTGTTTCGATTAAAAAAAAATCTTTTTAAATTATTTTTAAAATTTTAAATAACATAGGTCTATGCACAAAATTAGTAATTTTCATTTATCCTAATTACAGTGATTTGACAGATGTGACGCCACTTTCATGTATCGGCGGTTATTCATGTTATCTGGAATTGAAAACATATAGGCCTAGGCATATCCTAATTATAACCCTGCAGAGCAGAACGGGATATGTCTCTTCATCATAAATATAATGAAAAAGCATTCAAAATATATTTATTTCCCAAAAATGTGGTGAAATGAACAGTCTGATAACAGAGTAGGCTATAGGATATGGAATCGCCATCAATTTCTATTCTTGACCATCTCAAACTGTGTCAAACATATTCTCGTAAGCAGTTGTAAACCAAGAAATTTCATTCAAACACTAATTTTGGCCATGGTTAAAAATAACTGTAAATAGGCCTACATTGTAAATTACGGCCGCAAGTACAGTAGGCCTATCTATAAACCGCACTTAGCCTATGTAAATATGTTTTATAAATGAATTTATTACTTACCTCAGTTGAAATGAACGATTTAATACAACATGAATGCGTAGAGACAAGTTCTTGGTGTTGTTGTTGTTTTTTTTTTTTTTTTAAGTTTTGGCGAGGCGCGTTCCGTTCAACCTAGTCGGTTATATTAGGGCGCATATCCAAATATAAAAGGCCCTTAGGTCTGAGGTTATAAATACATTTTTTCCCAGTCGTGGGTTTTTGCTCCGCAGTGAATATGTGTAGTTATGTGTCCTTTCGTAGCAGTTAGGGTTAGGTTTAGTATTAGGGTTTGGGTTAGCGTTAACCCTAATCCTAACCTTAATACTAAATCTAACCCTAACTGTTACGATACAAGACATAACTACACATATTCACTGCGGAGCAAAAACCCACGAGTAATAGGAAATTACCGCTTTCGAGTAACAACAGACACGCGCGCTAAAAATAAATCTGCTTCACATCGTTAACGCAATTCGCCGAAAACGCAAATCGCCGAAAACACGAACTGCCGAAAACGTCTGGAAATGGATTTTGTGCCCAAAGGGAAGTAAAAATTCTGCGGTAACTGAAGTTTAACGAAAAATACCATCAATAACCGAAAAATGGAAAACTTCCGATTTTTAATATTTTTTCAAGGTCCGATGCGGGAAATTCAAGGCTGTTAGCCATTTTTCCAGGCTTTTCAAGGCCTGGATTTTTTTTTTTTCGTTTTCCAGGTTTTTCAAGGTTTTTCAAGGTCGCTACGAACCCTGCCAACCCCATGTAGAACCTGAGGTAGCCAACCTCATGTAGAACCTGAGGTAGCCAACCTCATGTAGAACCTGAGGTAGCCAACCCCATGTAGAATCTGAGGTAGCCAACCCCATGTAGAACCTGAGGTAGCCAACCCCATGTAGAACCTCATGTAGAACCTGAGGTAGCCAACCCCATGTAGAACCCCATGTAGAACCTGAGGTAGCCAACCCCATGTAGAACCTCATGCAGAACCTGAGGTAGCCAACCCCATGTAGAACCTGAGGTAGCCAACCTCATGTAGAACCTGAAGTAGCCAACCTCATGTAGAACCCCATGTAGAACCTGAGGTAGCCAACCCCATGTAGAACCTGAGGTAGCCAACCTCATGTAGAACCTGAGGTAGCCAACCTCATGTAGAACCCCATGTAGAACCTGAGGTAGCCAACCCCATGTAGAACCTGAGGTAGCCAACCCCATGTAGAACCTGAGGTAGCCAACCCCATGTAGAACCTCATGTAGCCAACCTCATGTAGAACCTGAGGTAGCCAACCCCATGTAGAACCTGAGGTAGCCAACCTCATGTAGAACCCCATGTAGAACCTGAGGTAGCCAACCCCATGTAGAACCTGAGGTAGCCAACCCCATGTAGAACCTGAGGTAGCCAACCCCCATGTAGAACCTCATGTAGAACCTGAGGTAGCCAACCCCATGTAGAACCTGAGGTAGCCAACCCCATGTAGAACCTGAGGTAGCCAACCCCATGTAGAACCTCATGTAGCCAACCTCATGTAGAACCTGAGGTAGCCAACCCCATGTAGAACCTGAGGTAGCCAACCTCATGTAGAACCCCATGTAGAACCTGAGGTAGCCAACCCCATGTAGAACCTGAGGTAGCCAACCCCATGTAGAACCTGAGGTAGCCAACCCCCATGTAGAACCTCATGTAGCCAACCCCATGTAGAACCTGAGGTAGCCAACCTCATGTAGAACCTGAGGTAGCCAACCCCATGTAGAACCTGAGGTAGCCAACCCCATGTAGAACCTGAGGTAGCCAACCTCATGTAGAACCTGAGGTAGCCAACCCCATGTAGAACCTGAGGTAGCCAACCTCATGTAGAACCCCATGTAGAACCTGAGGTAGCCAACCCCATGTAGAACCTCATATTAGTCGTCTTGTACGACACACTTGGGGGAGCTGTAGTTCTATTCTGTGCTCAATATGAATTATTATTAGGAAACCTTGGACAAGAACATTATATTAAGTCAAAACCAAAGTCACGGTAAAAGTGGTAGAGGGAGAATAAGGAACACATAGAGAAGAGAACTGGTGACACAACATGAAGGGGACATGGGAAGACCTTAAGCAGACGGCACGGTACAGGAAGACTTGGTATAAGTTTGTTGAAGGCCTATGCTTCTTGAGGAGCTGAAAGGTGATGATAATGATGATAAGCCAATCAAGAAAAATATTGCAGCAATCTCACACTGACCTCAGTATCCACGGCATTTGTGACCTCTTCTTTTAAGGATGCCATATTGTACAGTGTTTCTATCTCTACAGATGACACGTGACGTCGTCGATACACCTGAAACCAAAAGTTAACAAATATTAATGAGCTCACATTTCAAATTTAATGTACATAACTTAACAAATATAAGTTTAAGAACTTTAAATACAGTATTAAAATCCAATATGGCCATCATTTCCATGGTTACCAATAGCATTATACTATTCAATGCTTTAGTATGGATAACTATTATTGTCGTAAGATAAATTTGTCCATTATCAATTCACATCCGGCAATTATTTATGAATACAGCTATTTTGCTATAGCTCCTCCCTTTAAAAAGACACATGACAGGATGCCATGCTGCAGTGTGTGCACTGCATCAGAAACAAAAACTCAACTCTACTACTAGGAACGCTCTAAGATGTAACTTCAGTAGACAAAACGAAGCAAATAAACGAGATCTGGGAAACATTTGCAGCATGAGGATGAGGATAAGGTTCACAACGAGGTTCAGCAACTTACATTCAGAGCTTTCATAATATCTTGAGGGGCAAACAGCCCAGGAGCAAAGATTCTCTCTAGATAGACATCTCTCGGATCTCTGTGCTGGGGGACCACCAGAAACTCCACAGAGTCTGCAAGAACAACTGGTTCCCATCCACTTGCCAGGATACCTTCAAGTCTGGCAGAAATAAATTAATTTCAATTGTGAGCACAAGTAATAGAATACTGAGATTACAGACCACAAAACACTCTGAGTTATCATCGTCAAATTTAAAACCTAAGGTGTTACATCATTATTGTAGTTGCTGTGGTTCAGAATAGACAACATCACTGCACTACTGCACTCCGAGCAAATCCTTAAGTGTTCAGTCACCCTCTGTAAATGTCGAAGGGTATGAATGCTAGTCATTCTCATAGCGCTCTGGCTGTGTACATGCCTGAAGGATCCTCTCATATGTCCATCCCTGTGAGTCTTACATTTGACATCAAATTCCATCAATCTTAGTGTTTTTGATGTCACTTAGTGTTTTTGATGTCACTTAGTTTTTTATGTCACTTAGTGTTTTTGATGTCACTTAATGTTTTTGATGTCAATCTCTAACAGGCGATCATTGCCCCTAGTATCTCTCCCTGATCCATAACCATCGTCTCCAACTATGAGTGTGCTGAAAGCTAGTCCGTCAGCTCTCTCATTGCTGTAGAGCCCTGCATGACCAGGACAGTTGACCCCACACCAGTTCCAGAATATTCTAAGGTATAAATGCTGATCATTTTTGTAATGTGCAGGTTGTATATGTTACGGGCTTCTCGGGATCCCAGTATGTTCTGGGTGCTTCGATGACTTCTAGTATTTGAGGATGACCAAGTTATTATATTTGTATTCAGTTTATAGAGTCAAAGTCCCTCGGGTTCTTATCACTTTTGTAGGATTCCGTAATACTGTTCGTTGGTATCGATAATGTCTGCTTAACCCTTGTGATTCATTATGTGCTGAATGTGTTTCATATTAAATTCGACCCTTGACTGACCTGTATTAGTCTCTTGTCTTATTAATTATATTGGCAGTGTGAGATGCAGCGTGTTAAGACATTAATCATCACTGGTCATGATCAGTTGAGAATGAATAGCATTTAACTCAACTCCGAATACGATAGTTGATAACACTGTGATATTTGACGACTCAAAATATTTAATTAGTAATTTCATACCATGAGCAGACACCAACTACATGGGAACAAAAGTCACATCACATTCATGTACGATCTGTAAGAGTTCTCATTATTTCATAAGCACATGTTCACAATCTCTATCTAGAGTCCTGGTTAGAGGTCAGTTCCTTTTTAACGGCCAATGTCCTTTGGCATAAATTCAGAGGCTAACTAGACTTAACTATCCTGCTAGTCAGCAATACACTTATTATGCTAGGCTTACGTCTACTGCTAGTCGTTTAATATCCGTTACACTAGGCTTACGCTTGCCGCTAGCTGTACAATATCCATCTATACTAGTCTTACGCTATTGCTAGTAATATAATGTTCCTTTGGCATACCACGCCAGGCTAATCTGCCATAATTATGCAAACTGCGTTATTCCTACTACGACTTACGTTTGGTTCAAGAAATACACTGCTCAAATGGCTTCCCAGCCACACAATTAAAAAGTGGACTACGCCACACACTTTCCAGTGGTTATACCACACAATATAAGTGGCAATGGCCACACATGCCATACGCTGCCGTTGGGGCCGAAGCCCACACGTCGAATGACCCTACAAAGACATACGCGTCATGCATAGTGATATGCATACCTATCGTTACCATATTCAATTGCGATGTTCCATGGTGCAGTAATTCGAGTCGGCCAAAACTCAAATGCATGCACACATGCAACAATCATCGACATCGGTCGATGAGATATATCTCTATTCGTTTGAGGTGTTCCATGATACAGCCATTCGGATCGTCGACAAATCCAAATGTCTGTAATCATGAAACAATCCTCAACATCATCCCCCTCACTTCCAAACGTGACACTTGTGGCACGGATGATAGTGATGGAGAAGACGCTCGTCTCCCGAATATATTAATATTAGTACTACCTACTTATAAGTATGATAATCATTAAGTAGACACATTAAATTTTATAACATTAATAATAGCACTTGTCAACATGGTGACTAAAGAGTTAATTCAATTTCTTCTCAAAGACGTTGCGCGATAAAAGATCTGCCAAGTTATTGTCTGAGCCAGCAATAGGCAGAATCGTAAATGAAAATTCTTGAATTAACAAATACCATCTGTGTATTCTAGCGTTACGCATTGTTCTAGCTGTTATGTAAGTAAGAGGACTATGGTCTGTCATAATAAAAAAATGTGTGCCGATGAGGTATCTTGCTAGCTTCTCCAGACACCAGACGATAGACAGGAGCTCACGTTCCCCTGTCGCATACTTCTGTTCAGCTGGAATCAGTTTCCTCGACACATAGAAACATGGATGGAGTGTTTCCTTGTAACATTGCAGCAAACAACCACCCATGGAGTAGCTCGAGACATCTGATTGGAGTATGAATGGAATACGTATATTCGGTAATAACAAAATAGGTGCATTGCTAAATAATTTCTTAATTGTTACCAAAGCGCTTTCGCAATCTTTGTCCCAACGTACCTTATTAGGACTACCTTTGGTCAACAGTGCGGACAAAGGTGTAGATAGTTGTGCGAAATGCGGGATGAACTTATGGTAATAGTTTATTAGGCCTAAAAGGCTTCTAACTTGTTTCTTAGTAGAAGGGGTAGAAATCTCAAGAATTCTTTTGACTGTATTGTCGTCAGGATACAGTTTGTGGTTACCTATTCGGTGACCAAGAAAAGAAATTTCCTGACAACCTATTTGGACCTTTGAAGGTCGCACAGTCAAACCATGCATACGTAACGTATGTAGAAGGGAAGTTAAACCATCAATATGGTCTTCCCACGAGTCATGAAATAGGCAGATGTCATCGATGTACATGATGACATCTTTACGATCACCAAGAAGGCGGCGCATCATGCGCACAAACGTCGCTGGCGCATTTACCAACCCAAAACACATATAATTCCATTGGTAGAGCCCAAAAGGAGTTGTGAAGGCTGTGTAAGGTTTGGCATTTTCGGCAAGAGGAATTTGCCAGTAGCCTTTAGAGAGATCTAGTTTGCTAAAGAAGGTAGCATTAGATAATTCTGACAAAAGATCCTCTAAAAGTGGCATAGGCTCACCGTCTGTGATTGTAATTTTGTTCAATCGCCTAAAATCAATACAAATGCGTAAAGAATCATCCTTCTTTTTAACAATCACCATTGGGAATGCATATGGTGATTCCGAAGGAGATATCACACCTAAACGTATCATCTCCTTTAACTCTTTCTCTACCCTATCTTTGTGGTGTAAAGATATAGGATAGGGTCTGAGTTTGATAGGTTTATAATCAGTAAGAGTAATATCATGGGATATAAGCGATGTCTGACCTGGAAGGTCGGTGAGAACATCATTGAAAGAAATGAGAATATCCCGAACTTGATCTTGTTGAGACGAAGATAGTGACGAAGAAATAGTCACGTCTTTCCAAGATTCCGATGATTGCAAAGAAGGTAGTTGGAATTGTAAAGGGATAGACGAAGTGGTATCTTCTTCATGAACAACTGCAAAAGAAGCAGTATGATGTGAAGAATCATCAATAGAGTTAATGACAGGAATTAATTCCTGTGGTCTTTCAACTGCTAATTTTAGCATGTTGACGTGGAAGGTTTTGATTTTACCTCTAACGTTCACTGAGTAGTCAACATCTGTGACTTGTTTGATAATATCAAATGGACCTTGCCATGATATCAGTAATTTGTTATCGTTATGAGGTAGCAACAACCAAACTTTTTCCCCTGGTTTAAATGATCTTAATATTCTATTTTGATTATGTAATAATCGTGATCGTTGAGTGGCTGATTTAATACTCTGGGATGCATAAGTGCACGCATCGATGATTCGTTGTCGGAGATCAATCACTAACTCGTAGCTGTTTCGAGTGGCTGTATCAATTGATGCTCCAATCAACAAATCTTTGAGTATCATCATTGGTCCGCGCGGATTCGAACCACAAACCAATTCGAACGGAGACCACCCCGTGCTCTCGTGGGGCACTTCACGAAAAGCGAAGAGGGCCGCCGGCAGAAGCCGATCCCATTCACAAGGGCATTCTTCAGTTATCTTAGATAACATCTGTTTTAGAGTGCTATTGTAGCGCTCGCACACACCGTTTGATTGAGGCCTATACGCACTACAAAACGAGTGGTGAACAGATAGCATGGATTCTAAATCCCTCATAATGTTGGAAGTAAATTGTGATCCTTGATCTGACAAAATCTCTTCCGGAAAACCGATTCGACAAAATATCGAAAATAATGCATCAGACACGGATGCAGTTGTGATGGTTTTCAACGGTATGGCCTCTGGCCAACGCGTGCAAAGATCTACGCAAGTTAAAATATAACGAAATCCATTATTTGAAACAATTGATAACGGACCCACTATATCTACTGCTATCTTTTTGAAAGGTCTCTCAGGCACGTCCGTAATCTGTAAGGGTGCCGTATGGAACCTGCCCTTACGTGCTATACCTTGGCATGTTGTACATGATTTGCAGTATAACTTTGTATCTTTATTAACCCCAGGCCAATAAAATTGTGACGTAACACGAAACAATGTTCTTTTGATCCCCATATGCCCTGCCATAGAGGAGTCATGACCTGTTTGTAGGACCAATGGTCTGTATTCTTTAGGTACTATCACTTGATGTATAATTGTTTTGCCATCATCATAATATCTAGTGAGTATTGATTTCTTTATCTTGAACCATTGTTTAGCCCCTCTTGTGTATTTAATAGTTTTTTGTTCTGCTCGGCTAAACAATCCTTGTAAAGTTGGGTCACTCTTCTGTTTTTCTGCAAAAACAGAAGGTGAAACAGTGCCAACTTGAGACGTAATTGTATCTATTATAGGAAAAGGTGGTGTAGCCATATCCGTAGCTAACTGTTGTGCTCTCGTTACAATAGCATTTGCCACCTGTGGGTGAGATTCAACCCACATTGCAATCTCCTCAGGAGTGCAATCTTTAACTCCTGGTATGTTTCCTATTATAATTTCAGTTATGGGTGCTCTCAAGCCGCAGGCATAGACAGTGCCTGTGTAAAAAGGAGTATCAATATATACTCGTGCCACAGGGAAAGTTTCTATATTCCCACCAAATGTGACACACTTAACTGATTTGCCTGTAAAAGCAGAGGGCTCGATAAGCGAGTGCTTTATGCCTATGGTTGAAGACCCTGTGTCCCGTAAAACTCTCACTACCTTACCATCCAATATTCCGGGATGAAATGTAAGATAACCGACATTTACACATGCCGACATTGTTGGCATACAATGACCACAATCAAGTGTAATTGTAGATTTTAATCTGTTTTTCGACTGACACTCATAACATGTATCATTCATTACCATACATGCGTTCGCATGATCATTATCATCATCATTACCTTTTTCCTTTTTAACACTGCAACTATTTGCATGTCTGTGTTTATTTTTGTCTCTAGACGGAGATCTGGCATTACCTTTGTTATTATTGACTGACTTTTTATTGCTATAATAAAAATCAGTAGAGTCATCCTTCCTGGCATCTCTACCATAAGATGATCTCTGCTTATAGTATCCTTTTTGATGTGAACCATCATAATCCCTGCCTCTGTGATACCCACGATCATGAGGTGAATATCCTCTATAACCTCGTCGATATGAATTCGAAGGAGAGCGATGACGACGGAAGTTATAAAAACCTCTGTCGGATTGATAATAATCTGAACGACAACGTCCATCAAAGCTCTTCGATCGAGGTCTGTGATCATGTTGTACCGCGCATACAGGCATAGGATCTCGAATAGTCGATCTATGAAGATCTTTATTCTGATGTGCGGTTTGATACTGTCTTCCGAGTTTTTCATACTCATCAATAGAATTAGGATGTCTTTCCTGTAAAAATGCTTCTAATTCAGTGCTGCATGCGGATAAAACTTTATCTCGCAGCATGAGATCTATAACACCTTCATATGTTTTATTTATACCTGATAAATCAATCCATCTGCTAAGGAAATGTTTAATAGATGCAATGAATTCACCAAAATCTGCATCCTTGCTTGGTTTTGCAGCATGAAAGCGATCTCTGAATCCAGACTCAGTTAACTGGAAACGTCTTAGTAATACCTCTTTTACGACATCGAAATCGCTTCTGCTCTTCTCATCAAGACTCATGAAACATTTAAGTGAGTCACCAGTCAAAAAATCAAGTAAAAGACTGCTCCATCTTTCCTTGGGTATGTTCAGAGCTGTGACCTTGATGATGAATCTAGATAGGAAAGAGTCAACACAATCGCGAGTCTGGTCAAAATGTGGCATTTTTAACTTAGGATAAAAAATATTTGTAGCAGCCGCAGTCTTAGTCTGTTCAGACTGCACTTTAGCTAATTCTAAAGCTTTTCTTTTTCTGCATGAAGTTTTAATGTTTCCATTTCCATGGCATTTTTATGTGCTTGATCCAGTTGCATAAGTTCCATTCTCCTTAATTCCATTTTCTCCTTTTCTAGTTGTCTGTCTTTCTCTTGTTGAGCTAATTCTTTATCTCGTTGTGCCATTCTTTCCTTTTCAAATTCTCTGTCTTTTTCTTGTTGAGCTACTTCTTTATCTTTCTGCTCTCTGTCTTTTTCTTGTTGAGCTAAGGTCAGTCGTTCTAATTCCAATTTCATGGATATTTCTTTTTCCTTCAATTCCCTCTCTTGGGTTAATTCAAATCTCCTAAGCTCATCAGCTCGTTTAGTCATTTCGCGCTGTTCCATTCTTTCCAGACGCGATAAATATTCATCATATTTTGTATCTGCAAAACTTTGTAGTTCCGCCCCTGATTTTCCATAACTTTTTCCAATATCAATGAATTCCTGTAGTGTAGACATGATAATAGGTTTCTGAGTACCTTCAATAGTCTATAATATACATCAGGATTATAGAACTCACTATAATATGTACATGAATATTAATCAATAACAAACAAGTTCCAAGAACATGTGACAAAGACAGTGAAAACAATCAAATGAGTGACAATGAAATGATTTTTCAGTTATACAACAACACTTTACACTTATAAAGTAAATAAAGAAGACTTATAAACAGTAATGAGTAAAAGAAAGAGGAGAATTTACATTACAAAAATATAACAAGACAAGTCGTCTTAGACAAACGTGTAGACAAAGAAGTTTTTTGGATCACACACGACAACAATTGTCAACAGTACTGAAAGTAGGTTATGTAAATAAAGAGGACGTAACTCAATTGACGAAACTGCTAATCACACAAAATATGGTTATAATACTAACTGAAGAAACATTTATTCCCTGACTCAAAAGAAAAAATATAATCAGTCAGATCCTCAGTTAGTAAAATAAGCATGCAAATCTAATAGAAGTTAACATTCACTGAAGCTTTCCTGGGAAAATTCCAGTCAATATTAAACAATACGAATATACGAATATACGAAAAACATGAATGGGGAAACACAGATGATAGTAAAAAAGTAAGTCAAGTGATGATGAACTGTAGACCAAAGATAATACAAGGACAATATGATAATGTTCAAGCGCTCTAGTAAAATCAAGAACTTATCTGTTTAGTTGTCCCTCTGAGAAATACATGAATGCATGTAATTCTAAACCTAGTTCCGCCACTTGTCTTCAACAGCTGAGGTCCATTGATGGTAGACCTTGACCTTCGCAGCAGGGAACCGTTTGAAAGTCTTGCTTCGGTCTTCGAACGTAGTTTCTTCAAACGATCTGCGTCGCAGCTTCAGATGAATTTGATCAAGAGATACATTCTCCACTGGTTCAGGTTCTTGAGTGGAAGATTACCGTTCTATCTGCGTGAATCAGTCTCTTTGATGGAAGAAAAATTTCAG
Source organism: Oreohelix idahoensis (assembly GCA_024509875.1). Classification (NCBI taxonomy): domain Eukaryota; kingdom Metazoa; phylum Mollusca; class Gastropoda; order Stylommatophora; family Oreohelicidae; genus Oreohelix; species Oreohelix idahoensis. The sequence continues at coordinate 50,401 of JAMPIV010008495.1, read as the reverse complement.
ATTCTCAAGCAATGTTGTCTGCTAGAGTTGACGGCATCGATGTAGTGACGTCACTTTCTGTCCTGCGCATTTCAGTTGCCGGTTAGGCTTGAAAGAATGATTTTGCCTTCATAACGTTCATCATCAGTTTGACTTTATTCGATACTTGAAGGGGGGAATCCAGTATTCACGAAATCCAGACACTTTCTGACACCAGAATGTTACGGGCTTCTCGGGATCCCAGTATGTTCTGGGTGCTTCGATGACTTCTAGTATTTGAGGATGACCAAGTTATTATATTCGTATTCAGTTTATAGAGTCAAAGTCCCTCGGGTTCTTATCACTTTTGTAGGATTCCGTAATACTGTTCGTTGGTATCGATAATGTCTGCTTAACCCTTGTGATTCATTATGTGCTGAATGTGTTTCATATTAAATTCGACCCTTGACTGACCTGTATTAGTCTCTTGTCTTATTAATTATATTGGCAGTGTGAGATGCAGCGTGTTAAGACATTAATCATCACTGGTCATGATCAGTTGAGGATGAATAGCATTTAACTCAACTCCGAATACGATAGTTGATAACACTGTGATTTTGACGACTCAAAATATTTAATTAGTTATTTCATACCATGAGCAGACACCAACTACATGGGAACAAAAGTCACATCACATTCATGTACGATCTGTAAGAGTTCTCATTATTTCATAAGCACATGTTCACAATCTCTATCTAGAGTCCTGGTTAGAGGTCAGTTCCTTTTTAACGGCCAATGTCCTTTGGCATAAATTCAGAGGCTAACTAGACTTAACTATCCTGCTAGTCAGCAATACACTTATTATGCTAGGCTTACGTCTACTGCTAGTCGTTTAATATCCGTTACACTAGGCTTACGCTTGCCGCTAGCTGTACAATATCCATCTATACTAGTCTTACGCTATTGCTAGTAATATAATGTTCCTTTGGCATACCACGCCAGGCTAATCTGCCATAATTATGCAAACTGCGTTATTCCTACTACGACTTACGTTTGGTTCAAGAAATACACTGCTCAAATGGCTTCCCAGCCACACAATTAAAAAGTGGACTACGCCACACACTTTCCAGTGGTTATACCACACAATATAAGTGGCAATGGCCACACATGCCATACGCTGCCGTTGGGGCCGAAGCCCACACGTCGAATGACCCTACAAAGACATACGCGTCATGCATAGTGATATGCATACCTATCGTTACCATATTCAATTGCGATGTTCCATGGTGCAGTAATTCGAGTCGGCCAAAACTCAAATGCATGCACACATGCAACAATCATCGACATCGGTCGATGAGATATATCTCTATTCGTTTGAGGTGTTCCATGATACAGCCATTCGGATCGTCGACAAATCCAAATGTCTGTAATCATGAAACAATCCTCAACAGTATACACACTTGACCCATCCTCTCTTATGTCCATCCTGGTCAGTTTTAAGGTTTGATGCCAAATTCCAGCAGTCCGAGTAGTGTTGATTCAGGTGTAACACGGTTAACATCACAATGTAAATACACCTACTGTGTGTGTGTGACTTGAACAATATACTAAAGTAACTAAACCTGTTGCATATGCATGGAATCGCTGACACATGAGTGTAACTAATCCTACTGTGTACATATAAGATGACCAACAAAGTAAAAGAGGATCAACCCATGAGTGTAACTAATCCTACTGGGTACATATACGATGACCAACACATTAGCATAACTAAACCTACTGTGGGTACATATAAGATGACCAACACATTAGCATAACTTAACTACTGTGTGTAAAAGATGATCAACCCATGAGTGTAACTAAACCTACTGTGTAAGAGATGTTGTCAACACTTTTGTGTCTCCTTCCTGGGTTGTCCACAGAGACATTAAGTAGTTTTCAGTAACCACAAAGTCCACCAGATCTTCCTGAAAATACCAATGATTCAACCGAAATTGATTAGCACTGTTACTCAAGATATACAAAAACAAATGAAGATTCAAAGACATGCTGCTGAATACATCAACAATTTAAATAAAGAGATGAACTGTTTATGTTTAAATGTTGTTTTTTTGGTAACATACGCCAGCTATTACTTGAGGCGAGAATTTCCGGTTAGTATATCTAACCTGAGACTTATTTTTACGTTAGCATCCCTTTTATCCCTGTACAATCACAGGTGTCCACTTGCCATTCAGGCAGATACTCGCCGTCTTCGGAGGGTACCCATTAGAGCTGGGTCGGCTCAGGAGCCGTTCAGGTTTTCCCAGTCCCTGGTCGACGACACTCCTTCAAATGTCTTCGCCAGGGCTCGAATTAATCCGACCCAAGTCTCGGTCGACGACACTCCTTCAAATGTTCTCACCCGGGCTTGAACTTGGATCACCCGATCGCCAGCGCAGTGTGGTAACCATTACACTAGTGCGGCTCCCAAATGCTGTTGTTCAGAACTGACATCATCGCACTCCGGGCAAACCCAAGAGTGCTCATTCATCTACAGTAGATATAAAAAGGTTATGTATGCTGATTGGCTCAAACAGCACATTAGTTATATACAAACCGGATCCATCCTCTCATTCGTCCATCCCTGCTAGCCTTACATTTGATGCCAAACTTCAGTAGTCTTAGCTTTGTTGATTCACTGACTGCAGTGTCATTCTCTAACAGGCAATCATCAAATACAGAAACAACATCATAAACAGGCATTGACACTAAGTGATAATAACAATGTGTCTGCATATGTGCAACAACATCTCAACTTACTGGAGGTGATTTGTCACGTGTTGTCACATGTTCTATCCTGAGTCTGCCATTCTCCAACACTGGAGTCAGGAACACAAACTGCAAAAGAAAAAATAATAATGGAGGATTGGTGTACTTCACATTAAATGGTTTGACATTATTCAAATACTGTGAGTATGGTCAATGTTCACTATGTGGAACCAATATAATACCACTATTGTCATAAACTTTTTTATCATGCCAAACAAACTGCCACAGATGCCACAGCAGCTAGAGCATGTGAATGTTTGGTGCAAGCTTCAAGTAAATCTGGCTCCATTCTCCACAGGGAGCAAAAAGAAAAATAATTCATTTGCGTTTTCACTGCTTGTGGAGCAAGAAGCCATGACCACAGCTGGTCCCTCTTGCATGAAGCCTTTCCTAAGCATTCATGCAATGGTGAGTTCTGTAGCCATATGTTTTACATGACGAGGCTACCTGTCTCATGCAAATATAATAATAAATTGTCATACATAATAATTATCATCTCTCCTTTTTGGCACCATATGGAGCACTAAGTCACCATGGCAGACGGCCACCTAGAGAAACCCTATGTCATTGTACATGCTCATGCAGTGGTTGTTTCTATGGCAACTTATTTTATATTCACATCTTACGTCTGCCTCAGGGAGCAATAGTCCATTTCTGTTGTCTGAAAACATGGTTATTAATATTTGACATACATCACAACAGATACCATATACTGCTAGCATAAGACTACAAACTATTATTAGGCTGCAGCATTAAATAACACCAACCTTTGCTTTGTTTTGAAGTGACAGGTATACACAGATGTCAGTCGTATTATCACCCAGGACAGTCTTAATCACATGACCTGACGCTGTTGAGTAGAAGATGTAAGAAAGTGCACTGAAAAATTACAAGTCCAAATTCCCCTGCCTACATAAAGAGATTCTGTTTCAGTAAATGAGTGTATTTCTTCATTATCTGCTGTGAGAGTTTGCTTATTATACTCACCTATTGTGTAGTTCTGAAACTGGAAGAATAACAAAAGAACAACAACCAGGAAATAAGACTTTTATAAACGGGTGCTTGTGTAGAACAGAAGGAATGAAATAGTACAACAAGGTCAACAATGTGGAACTGATGACAAGAACCAGAGGAAAACAGAGATGAGAAGAAAGTAGCGGCGATGGACAGGACACACATTAAGGAAACTTGTTGATAGCATTACAAGGCAGTCCTTCTTCTGGTATCTCCAGGGTAAGAGAGGTACATTGAGACCAAAAAAAAAAACACTTGGAGAAGAGAACTGGAGACAGAAATAAAGGGGATGAAGAAGGATAGGAAAGATCTGGAGCTGATGGCACGGGACAAGATGACTTGGCATTAGCTTGTTGAAAGCCTATGCTCCTTGGTGAGCTGAAGGGACACTGAATGAAATGAACTCAACTTCTTAGTGCTCTAAGAACATCTAATGTAGGAATCATTCGTCTGTCGTCGTCCTGAAAAGGACGTTGGTTGCGTTATGTCTGTTTACACCGGAGCTGCGATATCTGCGCCTTTCGGCCGACACATCCGACTTCAGCACGGCATTTTTTGAGACTGGGTTTGACTTCCCTCTTCGATCCCTACTCTTTCAGCCAGACTGCAGTGATGCAGCCTGTTTCCAGGACCACCACGTGGAGGTGGAGTAGGGTCTTGGTCAGCTCTGGTTCGCTGACCCTGACGCAAGCAGTCAAGCTATGGGTTGCTGACTGCATTCTCTATTGCTGCATCTTTGGGTCCCTTAGGAATCCTTCAACTGTACTGGCAGGGACATCCTTCAACTGTACTGGCAGGGACATCCTTCAACTGTACTGGCAGGGACACCCTTCAACTGTACTGGCAGGGACATCCTTCAACTGTACTGGCAGGGACATCCTTCAACTGTACTGGCAGGGACATCCTTGAACTGTACTGGCAGAGACATCCATCAACTGTACTGGCAGGGACATCCTTCAACTGTACTGGCAGAGACATCCTTCAACCGTACTGGCAGAGACATCGTTCAACCGTACTGGCAGGGACATCCTTCAACTGTACTGGCAGGGACATCCTTATACTGTACTGGCAGAGACATCCTTCAACCATACTGGCAGGGACATCCTTCAACTGTACTGGCAGGGACATCCTTCAACTGTACTGGCAGATACATCCTTCAACCGTACTGGCAGGGACATCCTTCAACTGTACTGGCAGAGACATCCTTCAACTGTACTGGCAGAGACATCCTTCAACTGTACTGGCAGAGACATCCTTCAACTGTACTGGCAGAGACATCCTTCAACCATAATGGCAGGGACATCCTTCAACTGTACTGGCAAAGACATCCTTCAGCTGTTCTGGCAGGGACATCCTTCAACCGTACTGGCAGAGACATCCTTCAACCGTACTGGCAGGGACATCCTTCAACTGTACTGGCAGAGACATCCTTCAACCGTACTAGCAGGGAAATCCTTCAACTGTACTGGCAAAGACATCCTTCAACTGTACTGGCAGGGACATCCTTCAACTGTACTGGCAGAGACATCCTTCAACTGTACTGGCAGGGACATCCTTCATTTATTTCATTTTTTTCCTCCTTATGGAGCAAGGAGATACCACTACAATATACCTGAAGGGGCACCACTAAAATATACCTGAAGGGGCACCACTACAATATACCTGAAGGGGCACCACTAAAATATACCTGAAGGGGCACCACTACAATATACCTGAGGGACAGTAGTCCTATTCTTGCTTGGTCTCCCAGAGGCCCCCTGGGAACTATATGGGGCACGGATGGAGATTAAAGATAGAAAATGGAGGACAGGACAGAACATACCCTCAGATAACCAACCAGCATAACCAGACATCGAATGGTACCCACAAGGGAAGAGAAAAGCAAGGAAGCCAAAAAAGAGAGTGGAGAAGAACCACAGAAGATGAAGTGAAGGATATCATGGGCAGAGTTGAAAAAAGATGATCTAAAACAGAAATCTGTAGTGAGCAACCATAGTAGACTTATCCTCCACAGGGAATGACAAGGAATGAATGAAAGAGAGATAAATAACGAGTGACTATGAAACACAAAAACAAACAGTGACCATGCAGCAAACTTACAGTTAGCTACAGCAGTGGTTCCTGTATCATCCAACTCCTCACTGGTGTAGTCTAGGAGGTTCTCAACAAGCACACAGTCCTTACTCTGGAGCAGAAGAAAACAAAAAGCAATGACATTATGAAGATGCTGCTCACAAGATAACGGCTAGTAACAGAACGGTATGAAATACACTTTTATTCAAGAATGAAGACAAATATATGGTGTTCTGGTATCAGTCTTTGTCAAGCCTGAACAAAAATAAATACAAGAGAAATAAAATACCTAAGAAAAATTGAAATAAAATAAACATGCAACAGAAGCTGTTTAATAAAATTTTTAAAAAAAAAACTTAATTCGTCATTTTTAACAAAATAATACTAATTAATCAATTAATTAAAAACAAGAAGCTGTTGGCTTATGTCACTAAGAATCATGTAACAGAAAAATGAGATTCCATTAGCACAACCAAGTTTTGCTTCATTTCTACTTAACTATTTTTAAAAGTTGCCCCAGCTCTGTGTGTAAGAATAAAACAAATATATGATGCATGTGCAAGAAAATCAGTCACCATTTGACATTTTAACATACTGAGATATTCTTATCACTAGAAGCATTTTTTTTCAGCGATAGTTGTAATAGTGAATAAAATATCAAATCTGGAAAATTTTGTGAAAAGTTATGAGAGCATGAAAACAGTATGCTGGAGATATAAAATTCAGAGAACGCCATGTTCAATTCTCATATTTAAGTTTCTGATATCGCCAGTGTTTTCAAATTATTAAATGTATATATGATCATTTTTGACAACCATAACGTTTTGACACTGTTCAGTGTCATACCATAGAATCTGAACTTAAAACAAATGCTAGCAAATTACAGATTTTGCATAAATACACCATTTATTTAAACTAGAAAAATTACAAGAAAACCAGTATATCTGAGGCTAATGAATCATAGCAGTATGGAAAGTGAGTAATAAAGGCATAAGAGGCACTCAGGAGATTCAAACCCAGTCTGTTTGTCAAGGGGACATTATATTGCTGCTGATTTCCATTACCTTTTCTTTCTTTTCTACTGTTTTGCGTGCTGTATGTTTTCAGAGTGCTCTGCATTGATAATCATTTTGATATACGTTCTTAAAAATAACAACTTAAAACTAAGAATACAGCGGACTGGGTTGTCCATGCTTGCAGCTCATTAACATAGAAAGATGAAGACAGGAAGTAATGAGGTAATATAACCTACCTTTATGGACCAAACCCGAAGTCGAAAGTCACGACACACGGTTAAAATGTAGTTTTCTCCATTCAGGGATATTAACTCCAGACTAACTGCTGTTTCTCCAGCTGGTTGACTTCCCCTACATTGAGAAATGTTGTGATCGATTATACAGTATTGTTACCTCTCACTTTGCACACAGGCTTGTTAACGCATCGCTGTGCGCAACTGAGTAGAACACGAAAACGCTTCGAGGGTGAATGAACGAATGAAATCTTTATTTCATCAGGGTAAAGAAATAGGCATAATTGCCTTTTTACATTTCTGCCCTGCAATACAATTTTCAGCGTTTTACAAATTAAAATTAAAATATTAACAATTTCAGACAGGATTAATTAATATTATCATCACAATCAGAAACTGAGCATACACAAGTACATTTACTCATAGTCATTCACACACACACAGAGGGAGAGAGAGAGAGAGAGAGAGAGAGAGAGAGAGAGAGAGAGAGAGAGAGAGAGAGCAACAAAGCTACTTAATATAAAAAATTCAATTTAAAATTGAAAAAATTACAATGACAGTTAAATGCTCATGGAAACATAGAAATAACAAACAGAATTGTCGTTAAATGTGTGTACAAGATTTCATGACATGTGAATGCAGATGTCTTTTGAATGAGATGTAATTATCAGTGTTGACAGACTTGGGTAGGGAAAGTTGTGTTGCACATGTAATTAGCATATGACGTAGGCATGGTCTGCTGCGGTGGATGAAGGATATCGTTCGGGCGTTCAGTTTTGTGTGTTTTCAAAGTGTACGGATATATATATGTGAGAGCAACAGACCAGTGCTCAATGTTATAAAATATTTCAGAGTCAGGATCATTGACTGACTAAATTATGATGTGTGCCTGATTGTATGTGGCTTAAGGAGAAGGACAGTAAGTTATATGAATGAATATGGTTCTGATTTGTAAAGAATGAAGGCATCGTAGACGATACATAGACATTCTGACTTTAAACAGGCACAACGACATTATTGCTTATGTCTGCTACTGAATACATTTGTATTACTGATGTACCGTCATATCATCATATGCTCTCAAAAGAAGTGAAGTACACTCATGTTGTATTGTTAACCTATTAAATGTTATAAAACGTACAACAAGCTGTTGATCAAGATTATTCAAGTTGGCCATTCATCACGTTACTGTTTAGACTGTGGTCTATTATAACAAATATACCTTACAAGACCAGGGCAGTACATTAATATACTCGTTACCCATAGCCATCAATAAGTAGAAGGTAACAAGTATCACCATTACAAATAGTTAAGAATGATTATGAAATAATTACATGATTTCAAAGAAGACACTTGTATAATTTATTTATTCATTAATTACACTTCAGATCCCCACAGAGCACAGGCCTTCAACAAAGACATGCCAAGTCCTACAGTCCCGTGCCATCAGATCAAGGTCTTTATGTATCTTCCAAATCATTTTTGTCTCCAGTTCTTTTCCCCGTGAGTTTTGTGGTCTACCTCTAATGAGTTTTGTGGTCTATCTCTAATGAGTTTTGTGGTCTACCTCTAATGAGTTTTGTGGTCTACCTCTAACTCTCTAATCCTTAGGATTCCAGAAAAAGGACTGCCTAATAATGTAATCAACAAGTTTCATCTGTCAGTGTCCTAATCATCACCATTGTCTCCTTCTCATCCCGTGTTCCACTGGCACATGTCTGGTTCTCGTCATCAATTCAACATTGTTAACCTGTTTGTAACATTTCTACCCTTCTATTCTGATGTCTGGTTCTCGTCATCAATTCCACATTGTTAACCTGTTCGTAACATTTCTACCCTTCTATTCAGATGTCTGATTCTCATCATCAATTCCACATTGTTAACCTGTTCGTAACATTTCTACCCTTCTATTTAGATGTCTGGTTCTCGTCATCAATTCCACATTGTTAACCTGTTCGTAACATTTCTACCCTTCTATTCAGATGTCTGGTTCTCGTCATCAATTCCACATTGTTAACCTGTTCGTAACATTTCTACCCTTCTATTCAGATGTCTGGTTCTCGTCATCAATTCCACATTGTTAACCTGTTCGTAACATTTCTACCCTTCTATTCAGATGTCTGGTTCTCGTCATCAATTCCACATTGTTAACCTGTTCGTAACATTTCTACCCTTCTATTCAGATGTCTGGTTCTCGTCATCAATTCCACATTGTTAACCTGTTCGTAACATTTCTACCCTTCTATTCGGATGTCTGGTTCTCGTCATCAATTCCACATTGTTAACCTGTTCGTAACATTTCTACCCTTCTATTCAGATGTCTTGAAATATGGAGGACCAGACATAGTAAAAATCATGACAACAATTTGCCAGAAGATATGGAGTACAAAAAAATGGCCAAAAGAATGGACGCAGTCATTAGTAATACCGCTTCCAAAGAAAGGAAATCTAAAAATGTGCAAGAACTACAGAACCATTAGCCTTATTAGTCATCCAAGTAAAGTGATGTTAAGGATACTTTTGAACAGAATAAAACAGAAATCAGAAGAAATCTTGTCAGAGGAACAGGCTGGCTTTAGACCAAAAAGAAGTACCTCAGAACAAATCTTCAATATTAGATTACTGATCGAAAAACATCTCCAGCATCAACATGATTTATACCATAACTTCATCGATTTCACAAAAGCCTTCGATCGAGTCTGGCATGAAGGCTTATGGCAAATAATGAGAAAATTCAATTTTGATACCAACATCATAGATATCATTGAAGCACTATACAAGGACGCAAGCAGTGCTGTTTTTGCAAGCAACGACATTGGAGAATTTTTCAAAACAACTGTAGGAGTTCGCCAGGGATGCATCCTGTCACCAGTGCTCTTTAATATATATCTAGAACATATTATGCTGGAGGCTCTCTACGATTATAAATCAACCATATCGATTGGAGGCCGCCCTCTGTGTAATCTACGTTTTGCTGATGATATTGATCTGATAGCTGGAACAGAATCAGAACTTCAAGACCTTACCTCTAGACTGGAGAAAGTAACAAGAACGTATGGGATGGAAATTAATATAGAAAAAAGCAAAATATTGGTGAATAGCCATAAGAAACATGTTCCGACCAATATTACGTTAAATGGGCAAACGTTAGAAGAAGTTAACACCTTTAAATATCTCGGGTCCACTATATGTAGTGATGGAAGATCAAGTAAAGAAATCAAGACAAGACTTGAGATGGCCTCAGCTGCCATGACAAGGTTGAATGTGATCTGGAAAAGTAACATCAGTTTTTCCTGTGAAGATCAAATTATACAAATCACTTGTATTATCTATTCTCTTGTATGGGTGTGAGGGCTGGACACTCACTGCAGATACGGAGCGAAGGATTCAGGCTTCGAGCATAAATGTTATAGAAGAATTTTGCGCATTTGCTATAAAGAGCACAAAACAAATGTCTATGTTAGAGAGAAGATAAACACCTATGCAGGCCACCAAGAACCACTTTTGTCAATAGTGAAACGTCGAAAGCTTGCCTGGTTTGGGCATGTAACTCGTCATGACTCCCGTTCGAAAACGATCCTCCAGGGAACAGTCGAAGGTAAACGGAGAAGAGGAAGGCAAAGAAAATCCTGGGCTGATAACATCAAAGAATGGGCAGGACACGGTTTTTCCACACTTGTACGCATTGCTGAGAATAGAGAGCAGTGGAAGACCATTGTTACGTGCAGTCTTTGATATCTTACAATATTATACATTGGTATACTTGTTATGTTCGCAAATATTTTGTAAACAAAATAGTGCTTAAGGGAAAGTCATTATTGAGTTACTTCCCTTGAAAGTTGTGTCGGCTCTTTCGATCGAACTCCGTTTGGGTAGTAATAGATTGTTCTTGCTTCAGAATATCTATGGCCTGAATTTATGTGTATTGTTTGTCTGAGTAGGACGAGTCTGTCTTATATCTGTATATCTTTACATATCTAAGTCGAACTATATGTTCTGTTGTCTCTAGAGAGGTCAAAGGCTATTCGGCGGATGTGTCGCTAGAGTGTGGTGTGATTTGGCTTCGTCCTGATAGGGACTGTGTTTTCTATGTCGGCTTGTCGCCGGGGAAAAATTGATCTCAGTATTTGTGGGGAAAGTGATAGTCGTCTAGACCTATCGTGTATGCTTTACCCCAGTGTTTATTCGTATTGCCAAGGAATGGCAGAATCATATTTCTGATACCAAGGTAATAATAGATACTCTTATGAACTCTCGTACGAAGCCACCATTTTCGATAGGTACGATTTGAATGTCTAAGAGAATATATTTGACTCGATGAAAACGACTTCGATTCCTAGCAGCCCTATATCCTGTAGATTGCAGTCAAGTGTTCATGATCAAATCTACAGAGCAATGAAAGATTTAATGAATGACTAACTTTAGGACAGATTCATTATCTGTATCCAAACGTGAGTGACAGCTCACGAGTGAAGCCATCTTGGAACCAAACATGTAGTGACTTTCAAGAAGAGAAAAGGGATGCCCGTATTATCGCTTGATTAGTCCAGAGATCACTGCTACACACGAGAACCCATTGCTAGCGGTTCAATATTATTATATGAAAAAACTGTGCTGAACCTTATGTTAAAGAATCTTCGCTAGACGAGATGAGGTAGAAGCCATCTTGGATATTGTTTATAATCTGACGTGCTTTGTCAGTAAACTCAGTTGATATATATATGGGCAATACTGAATGCTTGGCTACTGACAGTCCATTATAATATTATTCTACGTGAGTGCCCATGTAACATAACATTGCAAGACCAGTTATCCACTGTACTATGATGTATTATGCCAACCTGTGATTTGTCACCATCTGTGCTGTCGAGTGTGTACGTCCAATTAAACTTTAGTAAAGGTACACAGTCGTTGGTGTCGATGACTTCCAGCCATACATGAGTGTGAGAAAAGAACATTTGTCAACACCACGAACTCTTCCTATCATTCGCACATTATACACTCCATCTATGTCTACACACCACTGCGTAGGTCAAGTTGACATTCCATACTCGAACCACGAGCAACACAACAACACAGTATTTAACTCTGGTGATGTTCGAGCGAGCTTCAGATTTCTCAGCATGTCTCTTGCTCAGGGCAAGGGTCTTGTATTAAGAGTTTATCAACTGATGATGATGATGTCTGCTTCCATCCACTTATAATTATCTTTGAATTTATCAACTGGTGGACCAGCTTTCTGGGTTTGACCTCGCAGAAGTTCAGAAGTCAACAGATTACCGATACCAGACCGTTTCCTGTGGCTGATACGACACACTTGCAGTATTGGTTTGCTATTTGTCAACACTTCGTCACGTGACCTGTCAAGTGAATGCAGTATGTAGGTCAGCGTTGTTGACATTTTTACATTAGACATTACAGAGTTTCACAGAACAGTTGGATCAATTCTTGTCAATATTAACAGGAAGACAGTATTAGTGAACTAAGAAGTCCTATTTTCATCGATGGATCTTCTTGTTTTTCTGTAGATGAACTTTAATATTTAAGGCCAGAATGTTTAATTGAATAAAGTGGCAGTTTGTTTGTTTTCATAAAAATAACTTTGCCATTACTGTAAGACTGAGCCTATTTTGCAACACATACTATCATACACATAATTTATATATATTTATGTTTACATGTTATTTGTTTGTATAGTATGTTAGTTTCTATGTCAGCGGGTTGTGTTTAAGGTTGGGCGGCGTCCTCACAACAGAATATCCCACGTCATAGAGGGTCCGTTGTGGGCGTTTTCTATAGGTGCAATTTTCTTGATTGAAAATTTGCTGCGACAACTGTTGCTTTTGTGTTAGCTGTGAAGTCTGTAATTATTGTTATTTTTGTAATATTCCTTGTTCTTTAGTTTTGTTTTGATTTGTTTGTAATTTGTTGGTCTAACCTTTTCTATCTTTCAGTTCTATTCACAATTTATATTCATATATTGTGACGTCATTTGTGTTGTTATTCTTTGCAGATTCAGTGATTATTTTCATTGATTTCCCTATTTGATTTATTTTGATTTCTGCAAACGTTCTTGTATTGTCAGTCCTATTTGTACTTTATGTATTCTGTTGGTTGACATATGTTTTATATAGGTATATTTCATAAGACACAATTGCCTGTGCACTGCACTTGGATTATGGTATAAACCAGTACCTGATTATTATTACTATTATACAAGACCTTATTAAGGCTTGTGACCCACAGATATTGGGATAGTATACTGATTAATCAAGTCATTAAGAACTTGTGGTATTATTATTGGTTCAGGTGATTAGTATTATTGTTAGACATCATGTCTACATTAGAATACTTCATTACACAAGGGAAAGCCCTTGATAAGACTGGTCAACAATTAGAACAATGGGCTGTTGCTCAATATGACAAAGCATTAGCTGCAGAAGAAAGAAAAACTATGGCTGAAGAGAAAAGATTAGAAAAAGAAGCTGAGGCTGCTGCTGAACAAAAGAAATTGCAGATGCAGGTGGAGGAAAGGAGATTTGAAGCTGAACAAAAAAAATTAGAAAGAGAAGCTGAAGCTGAACAAAAAAGATTAGACAGGGAAGCTGAACAAAAAAAATTAGAAAGAGAAGCTGCATCTGAACAAAAAAGATTAGACAGTGAAGCTGAACAAAAAAAGATTAGACAGGGAGGCTGAACAAAAAAGATTAGATGCTGAAGAGAAAAAAGCAATAAGAGAACATGAATTTGAGTTAGAGAAATTGAGATTGACAAGTATGAGTAATGTTAATCAGGCATCTAGTGGTAATGGTAAACCTTCTACTTACAAGGTTAAGGTTCCACCGTTCAATCAGTCCAGTGACGATATTACATTCTGGCTGGATAGATTTGAACGTTCTTGTCGTACACATAATGTGGATAAATCACAATACGCTAATCAATTATCAGAAAACTTGAAAGGTGAATCTTTAACTAGATTATGCCTTGTAGGAGAAGCAGATAAGGATAATTATGATGTCATTAGGGCGGCTTTGATAAAAAAATATCAGCTAAGTGAGGAAGGCTATTGCCTTTTATTTAAAACGATGGTGCCTGAGACGGGTGTAGAATTCTCAGAATTCACTGCAAAGGCACGTCTCACAGTTGATCGTTGGATTGAGCTTTCCAAAACAGAAAAAACGTATGAAGGACTTATGGATTTGTTGCTCAGAGATAAGATTATGTCATGTGTGAACAAACCTTTCCTTGAATTTATACAAGAGCGTAAACCCAAATCTCTAAAAGAAATGGAAGAATATTGTTCCCAATATGTCACTGCACACCCCAACGTGACTTTTGGCAACACTAAGATTAAGGAGAGTATGCCAGTTGCTTCAGCAACACCATACAATCCCAATTCACACAGATTTCAGGGACCTCAAAACAGATTTGATAAAAAAGGTAACCATAATAGTTATCAAAACCAAGGTAACCAATCATTTCAGGGTTCTTCTTCAAAGAACTGGAGACGACCTGATAGCTCTCGACACAGGGGTGGTCATAATTATAGGAATTTCCGTAGAGGAAGTAATTATAGAAACTATCAGGGTTATCCGTCTTGGAGTCAACAAGATCATAATTACAGAGATACTCATTATAATGAATATGATAATGGTAACCAAGGGAACTATGACTCAAACCCAAATAGGGGTTACAATAGAGGTAACAATAACTACAGAGGTGATAATAACCGAGGTAGATCTCAATACAAAAGACATAAACCACATTTTCAGGCAAACTCTGCACAACAAGAGTCCAATGAAGCCTATAAACAGAGTAAAGATAATAATGATGCTAGTAATATGGCATGTGCCGCTTTTGATTTTGGGAGAGCATCTCAGTGCCCCCAATGCAAAACGTTATTTGAGCCAACCACAGTGTCTACTTTAAGCTGTGGCCATCCTCTTCCTGCTCTTCCGGCATCAGTTGCGCATGATGGAAGAGGTTCTCTTGTCTTACATAAGGGTTTAGTGAATAACAATCCAGCCTCTGTGCTATTTGATTCTGGATGCACCACAATTGGTGTTAGGCAGTCACTCGTAGATCCTTCCCGTGCCACTGGACAAGTAGTCAAATGTGTAACATTTGGCGGCACATTAGAGAAATACTCTACTGCTATCATTAGGATTGCTACTCCTTTCTTTACAGGAGATGTACACGCATGTCTTCTTCCGAATCCGATCGCTGACCTCATCATCGGTCGCATTCATGGAGTCAAAGAATGCACTCCGCAACAAATTTCCACGTGGGAAAGGCAAAACATGCAGATTGCTAACGCTGTAGTCACTAGAGCTCAGGCTCTTAATATGCCTCAAACTTCATCTACTGAAGATAATGAAGTGCATAACCAAGATAATCCCTTGGTAATTTCTCGTGACTCGTTTATAAAACAGCAAGAAGATGATCCCACTCTGAAGAAATTCTTCATTCTTGCAACTAAAGGTGATCCGAATAAAGACACAAGTCGTAAATCGTGGATTACAAAGAAGAATGGCGTACTTGTACGTATGGTTCAAGACTCCATTACGTCAAGTCATTCTCAAATCCTGGTTCCCAAGAATTTGAGAGTTAAAATTTTGCAGCACGCTCACGACTCTCAGTGTGCTGGACACATGGGTTTTTCCCGTACTAAGTCAAGAGTCCTTGCGGCTTTCTTTTGGCCATTGGTAAACAAGGACATACAGATTTATTGTCGATCTTGTAAAGTATGTCAGGAAGTTAAATCCAAAGGTCCACGGCATGCTGCACCCATTCAGGCGGCGGACATTCCTATTCGGCCGTTCCAAAAAATGGCCATAGACATAATTGGTCCATTTAAGATCAAGTCTGCCAGAGGACATCAGTTTATCTTGACGTGTGTTGATATGTGCACACGTTGGCCAGAGGCTATTCCTCTGAAGAGCATTACTACTGCTGATATTGCAGATGCTCTTTGGCTTATATTTTCTCGTCTGGGGTTCCCCGGAGAGATATTGTCAGACCATGGCACCCAACTAATATCAGATACCATGTCTCAAGTAATGTCTACTCTGCAGATAGATAGATCTTTAAGTAGTATCTACCATCCAATGTCTAATGGTATGGTCGAACGCCTTAATAGAACACTTAAAAACTTACTGGGGAAGATAACTGAGGATCATCCTCAAGACTGGGACAGAGTTTTACCTGCGGCCCTCTTCGCTTACAGAGAGGTACCCAATGAACATACAGGATTTTCTCCCTTTGAACTCGTCTTTGGCGCGCGTCCGCGTGGCCCTATGTCGTTGCTTCACGATCTCATTACATCTGACAATATTGACGATGACACAAAGTCATCCTACGAATATGTCATCGCGTTGAGACAAAAGATTATCGAAGCATGCAAATTAGCAACTTCTTCTTCTGAATTTGCGAAACAGAAGGCAAGGCAATTTGCCAATAAGAAGAGATGCTTACGACAACTTTGTCCTGGTGACAAAGCATTTGTATTACTACCTTGTAGGGAAAACAGACTACTTATTTCTTGGAAAGGTCCGTACGATATAATATCGAAAATTTCCGATGTCGACTACATTGTCGATATTGATGGGAAGCATAAAACCTTCCACATCAATATGCTTACGGAATTCCATGAACGTCCGGATTATTTGCAACCCATTTTCCAAGCAACGGACAATTCTCCAGTACAACATGGTCATTACTCATCACTGTCCGTGATACAGGATGAGGAAACAAGTTTTTCAGATGTAAATCTTCCTCTTCCAATGATCCCACTTCATTCTAGTGAATCATGGAAGAACGTTACTGTCTCTCCTGATTTGTCTCTAGGAGAACAGCGACAAGTTTCAACTATGTTGCAAACATTTCAGGATGTACTCACTGACATCCCTGGACAAACGCATGTCATTGAACATGACATTGTTCTAACTGACCATACTCCTATTAGGGTTAGACCTTATCCTATACCTATACATTTTCAAGCACAGGTCGAGAAAGAGTTGGATGAGATGATAGATTTGGAAATAATCGAACCATCCACCTCTGCATATTCTTCGCCGATGGTTATTGTTCGTAAAAAAGACAATAACATACGTCTTTGCGTTGACTATCGAAAATTGAATCAAGTAACGAAGTTCGATGCCGAACCTATGCCTTTACTGGAAGAGCTACTTACTCGACTCTCCAAATCTCATTTTTTCACTAAACTTGATTTGTCTAAAGGATATTGGCAAGTTCCTTTATCTGAACGCGCCAAACCTCTCACGGCTTTTTCAACACCTAGAGGTTTGTTCCAATGGAATTTTATGCCTTTCGGTCTTATGAACGCACCAGCTACATTCGTACGCATGATGCGCCGAATCCTATCTTATCGGTCAGATGTCATTGCATATCTAGACGACATCTGTCTTTTCAGCGATACTTGGGAAGATCACTATTCAGGGTTAGATGAATTGCTGTCTACTTTGCGTGAGCACAACCTGACAGCGAAACCCTCTAAAGCCTATATTGGTTTTAGCGAAATTTCTTTCCTAGGCCACCGAGTTGGTCATGGTTTCCTAAAGACAGAGGACCATAATACTAGTAAGATACTTAACATCTCAATCCCTAAGACTAAAAAACAGGTGAGAAGTCTGTTAGGTCTTATTCAGTTTTATGGCAGATTCATTCAGAATCTATCCTCTATCATGGCACCTCTCTCAACACTTCTAAAGAAAGGTTCGCCTAATGTGGTCCACTGGTCTCAGGAATGCCAATGCTCTCTGGATAAGATTAAAACATTGTTTTCAACACCACCTATTTTAGTGCTACCTACTAAAGATAAGACATTCGTTCTTCGTAGTGACGCTTCATCCACTGAGATTGGAGCGGCACTAATGCAAGAGTACTCTGGAACTCTGCATCCTGTAATGTATATTTCCAGAAAACTTAATGCGGCAGAAAGGAATTATTCGGTTTTAGACCGTGAGCTATTAGCTATGGTTTGGTCGATCCTCAAACTACAGAGATTCCTTCTAGGCGCACATTTCATAGTAGAAACCGACCAAAAAGCTCTTACTGCTATACAGAGTAAGAAGTTGAAGAGCTCGAGGTCTACTCGATATGCAATTGCTCTTCAACCTTTTCATTTCTCTGTGCGAGCTATTCGTGGATCAGATAATGTGATGGCAGACATTCTGTCAAGATGCCCACATGATTCCGCATAACTATTAGGGCTTAGACTTCTTGATATGTCTAGTTCTATAGTAGTTCCTTTTCTATATATCATGATAGATACACATTTGTAATTTAATAATATAATGATTGTATCACTACATAGCGGTTCATTGATGTTTATTCACCGCTGTGCTTTGATGATTTTTTCTTCATAAATCATAAATTTAAGATATCTAATACGAAATGATGATATGAATTTTTTAGGCATTGTGTAATTGCCAGAATTGTATTATACTTTGATGACACCTTCCTGGAAAAATATACTTGTAGAGAAATAATTTCTCTCAGTTTATGAGACACATTCTCACCAGTCGCTCCATAAGTCGACTTAGCCTCATATTAGGCGTTATAGGTATTCCTGATATTTTCATCTGCGCATTATTCATGCGTTGTGAGCCTATTGTACGTTGCTCCTAGATGTATTTCAAAAAAAAAAAAATGTTCCATTTTTTTTTTTTTTTCCCGGGAGGTGTGGTAAGACTGTTACGTGCAGTCTTTGATATCTTACAATATTATACATTGGTATACTTGTTATGTTCGCAAATATTTTGTAAACAAAATAGTGCTTAAGGGAAAGTCATTATTGAGTTACTTCCCTTGAAAGTTGTGTCGGCTCTTTCGATCGAACTCCGTTTGGGTAGTAATAGATTGTTCTTGCTTCAGAATATCTATGGCCTGAATTTATGTGTATTGTTTGTCTGAGTAGGACGAGTCTGTCTTATATCTGTATATCTTTACATATCTAAGTCGAACTATATGTTCTGTTGTCTCTAGAGAGGTCAAAGGCTATTCGGCGGATGTGTCGCTAGAGTGTGGTGTGATTTGGCTTCGTCCTGATAGGGACTGTGTTTTCTATGTCGGCTTGTCGCCGGGGAAAAAGTGATCTCAGTATTTGTGGGGAAAGTGATAGTCGTCTAGACCTATCGTGTATGCTTTACCCCAGTGTTTATTCGTATTGCCAAGGAATGGCAGAATCATATTTCTGATACCAAGGTAATAATAGATACTCTTATGAACTCTCGTACGAAGCCACCATTTTCGATAGGTACGATTTGAATGTCTAAGAGAATATATTTGACTCGATGAAAACGACTTCGATTCCTAGCAGCCCTATATCCTGTAGATTGCAGTCAAGTGTTCATGATCAAATCTACAGAGCAATGAAAGATTTAATGAATGACTAACTTTAGGACAGATTCATTATCTGTATCCAAACGTGAGTGACAGCTCACGAGTGAAGCCATCTTGGAACCAAACATGTAGTGACTTTCAAGAAGAGAAAAGGGATGCCCGTATTATCGCTTGATTAGTCCAGAGATCACTGCTACACACGAGAACCCATTGCTAGCGGTTCAATATTATTATATGAAAAAACTGTGCTGAACCTTATGTTAAAGAATCTTCGCTAGACGAGATGAGGTAGAAGCCATCTTGGATATTGTTTATAATCTGACGTGCTTTGTCAGTAAACTCAGTTGATATATATATATGGGCAATACTGAATGCTTGGCTACTGACAGTCCATTATAATATTATTCTACGTGAGTGCCCATGTAACATAACATTGCAAGACCAGTTATCCACTGTACTATGATGTATTATGCCAACCTGTGATTTGTCACCATCTGTGCTGTCGAGTGTGTACGTCCAATTAAACTTTAGTAAAGGTACACAGTCGTTGGTGTCGATGACTTCCAGCCATACATGAGTGTGAGAAAAGAACATTTGTCAACACCACGAACTCTTCCTATCATTCGCACATTATACACTCCATCTATGTCTACACACCACTGCGTAGGTCAAGTTGACATTCCATACTCGAACCACGAGCAACACAACAACACAGTATTTAACTCTGGTGATGTTCGAGCGAGCTTCAGATTTCTCAGCATGTCTCTTGCTCAGGGCAAGGGTCTTGTATTAAGAGTTTATCAACTGATGATGATGATGTCTGCTCCCATCCACTTATAATTATCTTTTGGTGGACATCATTAACGGGAATAAATATAGGAATTTATCAACCATGTCTGCTGATGCTTCCACCATGGCACCCCTACGACCCATGAAGGGTTATGGGTTGAGATGAGATGATGATTCAGATGTCTGGTTCTCATCATCAATTCAACATTGTTAACCTGTTTGTAACATTTCTACCCTTCTATTCAGATGTCTGGTTCTCATCATCAATTCCACATTGTTAACCTGTTCATAACATTTCTACCCTTCTATTCACATGTCTGGTTCTCGTCATCAATTCCACATTGTTGACCTGTTCGTAACATTTCTACCCTTCTATTCAGATGTTTGGTTCTCGTCATCAATTCCACATTGTTGACCTGTTCGTAACATTTCTACCCTTCTTATCAGATGTCTGGTTCTCGTCATCAATTCCACATTGTTGACCTGTTCGTAACATTTCTACCCTTCTATTCACATGTCTGGTTCTCGTCATCAATTCCACATTGTTGACCTGTTCGTAACATTTCTACCCTTCTATTCTACACAAGCACCCACTTACGAAAGTCTGTAACTACAAACTTTCATTATATAATTAATGCTGTACCTTAATGCTCCTGGTATAATCCCATTCCACAACTTCTTCATGACAGATGAGCAGGACAACTCCTGCTGAATGACAACACCTGCAGACATATAAATACTCTACTGTATGTCATTTCACATAATTTTTTTCAATTTGACCGTCTTCATGCAGACTATACTGAGACATCTACTTCAAAAGTTCACCCTTGTGTTACCTAATCCCGAAAGGGGAGCGAATAACAACACTGTACCTTTCCTAGCATGTCATAAGAGGTAACTAAGGAGTATTGGGCTTAAGGCCGGCTACCTCGTACTGTTTAAATTTCAAGCCAAAAAAAACTTGTAACAACAACATGGACAGTAGAACCAGACAAGTGCCAGTGGAACAACAGGTGAGAAGAAAATGCTGGTGTTAGGACACACACTGAGGACACCTGCTAATAGCATTACAAGCCAGTTCTTGTTCTGGAATTGCCATGGTAAGGGAGATAGCGGGAGACCACAACAAAACAGTGGAGAAGGGAAGTGGAGACAGAAATGAAAGGGAAATAGAATATATCATAAGACCTTGAACAGATGGCAGAGAACAGGAAGGCATGGCAAAAATTTGATGAATCATAAGACCTTGAACAGATGGCAGAGAACAGGAAGGCATGGCAAAAATTTGATGAATCATAAGACCTTGAACAGATGGCAGAGAACAGGAAGGCATGGCAAGAATTTGATGAAGGCTATGCTCCTTAGGGAACATGAACGATAATGATGACAAATTTTATAAACTGTATTAGAATATCAACGTTAAAGAGACAATGTGTTAGAATAATAACTTTAGAAAGTGACGCTGTATTATCAATTTACCAGAAACTGACAATGCGCTGTATTATCAATTTACTAGAAACTGACAATGTGCGGTATTATCAATTTACCACAAACTGACAATGTGCTGTATTATCAATTTACCACAAACTGACAATGTGCTGTATTATCAATTTACTAGAAACTGACAATGTGCTGTATCATCAATTTACCACAAACTGACAATGTGCTGTATTATCAATTTACTAGAAACTGACAATGTGCTGTATTATCAATTTACCACAAACTGAAATGTGCTGTATTATCAGTTTACCACAAACTGACAATGTGCTGTATTATCAATTTACCACAAACTGACAATGTGCTGTATTATCAATTTACCACAAACTGACAATGTGCTGTATTATCAATTTACCACAAACTGACAATAAGCTGTATTATCAATTTACTAGAAACTGACAATGTGCTGTATTATCAATTTACCACAAACTGACAATGTGCTGTATTATCAATTTACTAGAAACTGACAATGTGCTGTATTATCAACAGGGTTCATAGCAAATTTCTTCAAGCATTTTCCAGGCTTTTTCCAGGTTTTTCCAGGTCCAGCACGTGATTTTAAAGGATGGGAAACTCTAATATTTTCCTCATCTAATTTTCTCAGATATAATTATCACTTTGCTGATCAGCAATCCGGAGCATTACCGTCTCCCATTACCAAGGGTGTTTGCAGATTTCTTTAAAAAGAACTTTTTTTTTTTTTTTAATTCATAAAAGATTGAAAAACAGACATCTTTTCCAAGTTTTTAGTGAATTTGTTCAACATCAGCGCAATAAAATGTTAGTGACATGGATGGTAATGAATAAAATAAGCTTGATTGACGTATTGATTTAACGATTAACCACGCATATCAACATAAAAGGCTAATAAAATTGGAATAAAATGTTTAAAAAAAACTGTATTTTTCGTGTTTGTCTTTTTTGAATGTATTCTGCGTCTGTGGCATCTGACAATGAGCGTTTGTAAATGTTTGAGTAGTTAAGTACCTCTAGTTGGAGTCTGAGCTGCTTTTTTTCATTAACTGGGGTTGAAGTTGTAGCTGTAGGCCTCTGCAAGAGTCTTTGTCAACGATCCACGTTGATAATCCTTGACTGTGTGGTATAACTTGAAGCAGGGTATCAGGCATAGAGGTACATTGCAATCTGGGCAGTACATGCAAGTCTGGCTTCTGTTCCCTGCAGCCTTACACACTTTACAGTCTGGTTTGTACCTTGCCCTTTCATATTTATCAATGAAGTGGTGCTCAGTAAGTCGTGTTGTTTTGAAGGTGTCACATTGCGTCGAAGAATAGCAGGTTCAATTTTTTTTTTTTTTCGTACGCCCGCTAATACTCGAGGCGAAATCTCAGGTTATTATTAATGTCTAACCTGACATTGATTTTACGTGAGTATCCCTTTTTTCTTGTACAGAGACAGGTGTCCCTCGCCATTCAGGCAGATACTTGCCGATTTCGGAGGTACCCATTAGAGCTGGGTCGGCTCAGGAGCCGCCAATCCCTGGTCGACGACACTCCTTCAAATGTTCTCGCCAGGTCTCGAGTTAATCCAGTCCAAATCCCGGTCGACGAAAAATCCTCAAATGCCGTCGCCCGGGTTTGATCCTGGATCACCCGGTCGCCAGAGCGGTGTGGTAACCACTACGCTAGCGCGGCTCCTAGCAGGTTCAATAAGAGTCATACTGACATCCTGATCTTCACTTTGATCTTTTTTTTTGTAGAGTTGGCAGTGTTGTAGGTTATGTGCCCATTGACCAGGGCAGTTTCAACTAAGAAATAATATAAAAATAGGATCTGTGTGGGTAGGGGTAGCTTGCACCTAGTTGGCTGAAGTGGTCGACACCTCCCATACTTTTGCTGTATTTTTCTGCAAGCACTGGCTTCTGAATTGTTCTGCCCTAAAGAATTTGTCTTTCTAACTGTCTTGTTTATATTATCATTGGAGTGAACAGTGGATATAAGGTTAAATCTTTTCGTATCATGCCAGGTGACTGTCGGCATGCCTTATCTTCTGTCGCACAAAACACAGGAAGATTTGTCTTTTTCAATTTGAGTTGTTTTTTCTTCAGTGCTACAGGAAAATGCTTCCTATTTTCCGCTACTGTTCCAAATGCACCAATCTGAATTTCAGGTTTTGAAATAAAGCTGAAGGCTGAATAAAAACTACCACAGAAGAGAATATGTCCCTTGTTGCGTATGAAATTTGAATTAAAACTATGGTGACTTTTCACTGAAAAAAAAAAAGAGTCCAAATAATCTCAGCTCTCAAGAGTTTTTTCCTTGGTCACAAATGATGTCACATCTGTAGGTCTCCTAGTAGTGTTAGTTTTAAAAAAAAAAAAGGAACACAAATAACTTATGAGTAGGCCTAAGCTATGTATATTTACCAATTCAAAATTCTAAACGCATACATAATACAGTCAAACAATATTTAACTAGAACAAAAGGTAATATATATAGTAATTGGGAGGGTAATACTTATGATAAGTGAAAATCTATTAAATATCTAACTGGAGACCTTTACACCCCCCCCCCCACTATTTTTGTTGGGTTTTGTTTCGTTTGATTGTTTAGATTTTTATTTAAAATTTAATTAAATTTTTTTTTAATTGTAAATAACATAGGCCTATCCACAAAATTGCTGATTTTCATTTATCCTAATTACAGTGATTTGACAGATGTGATGCCACTTTCGTGTATCGGCGGTTATTTATGTTATCTGAAATTGAAAACATGTAGGCCTAGGCCTATCCTAATTAGCCTATAACCCTTCAAAGGTAGAACGGGATAAGTCTTTTCATCATAAATATAATAAAAAAGCATTCAAAATATATTTATTTCCAAAAAATGTGATGAAATGAACAGTGGGACATGGGTCTGATAACAGGGTAGGCTATAGGATATGGAATTGCCATCAATTTCTATTCCTGACCATCATAAAAACTGTGTCAAATATTCCCTTATGCAGAGGTAAAAAAAAATTTCGTTCAAACACTTGCTTATAGGCTAATTTTGGCCATGGTTAAAATTACAGTTACATTGTAAATACAGACGCAAGTACAGTAGGTCTATCTATAAACTGGACTTATTTAAATAGGTTTTATAAATGAGATAAATGAATTTATTACTTACGACAAGTGCTAAAAATAAATCTGCGTTTACGTCGTTAACGCAAAGCGCCGAAAACTTCTGGAAATGGATTTAATGCGCAAAGGGAAGTAAAAATTGTACGATAACTTTGCGCAAAGGGAAGTAAAAATTGTACGGTAACTTTACAATTTTTACTTCCCTTTGCGCACTTCCATTTCCAGAAGTTTTCGGCAGGTTTCGTTTTCGGCGCTTTGCGTTAATGGCGTAAACGCAGATTTATTTTTAGACTCGTTGCGTCTGTTGTTGCGAAAAATACCATCAATAACCAAAAAATGGACACAAAGTAACGAACTTTCGATTTCGTATTATTTTTCAAGGTCCGATGCGGAAAATTCAAGGCTTATAGCCATTTTTCCAGGCTTTTCAAGGCCTGGAATTTTTTTTTTCGTTTTCCAGGTTTTTCAAGGTTTTTCCAGGTCGCTACGAACCCTGTATCAATTTACCACAAACTGACAATGTGCTGTATTATCAATTTACCACAAACTGACAATGTGCTGTATTATCAATTTACCACAAACTGACAATGTGCTATATTATCAATTTACCACAAACTGACAATGTGCTGTATTATCAATTTACTAGAAACTGACAATGTGCATTATGATACAAGAACATTAGACAGATGACAGTCTGCACCATAAATTCTAGAAAAACCGTGATTCTCAGAATTTAGACAGAAACAGTAAATTAAATATATCCTGTTGGGACAATATGCTTTGATCTCAACTCTTCTTCTTCTTTGATCCTTAGCCGCCAACCGTCAAAGCAGTCAGTGGCCATCACGCCTGCTGGTGTCTTGTAGGGAACAACAAATTGATTCCACTTTGCTCGGTCGGTCCCCATCCTTCGTACAGTGCCCCAACTCTGGTTCATTCTTTGCATCTCAGCCTCCACAGTCCTTCACCAAGTTGTTTTTGGTTGGCCTCTCTTTCGTTTTCCTTCAGGGGTCCATAGCATAGCTGATCTTGTGATGGCATCGGGGTCTCTTCTGAGGACATGGCCAATCCAGCTCCAGCGTCTGCCAGCTATGATGGTGTGCATGTCCTCTTGCTTGCTCCAAGTAAGCAGATCTTGGTTGGTGATGGTATTCGGCCAAAAGATTTGGAGAATTTTTCTTAGGCATGTTGTGTGAAAAGAGGACAATTTCGACATTTCCTTCTCTCTAACTCTCTAGCATTCCGCACCATAGAGAAGCACACAGCTCTGATATAATCTTAATTTTGTGCTTGTGCTGTACTGAGAGGACTTCCAGATGTTGTTTAGACTAAAAAAGGCTGTTCTTGCTTTGTTCATTCTGTTGTTGATGTCTTTGCTTGCTTCGCCGTCTGGTGTTACTATGCATCCTAGGTATGTGAAGGGGTCTGTCTGTTCCAGTTGCTGATTCCTTACTGGTATGGGCTCAGGGTTGCTCATATTAAGCGTCATGACCTCTGTCTTCTTTAGATTGATGATCAAGCCCACCTGTTGGCTATACTTATTAAGTCTATCCGTTTTTTCCTGGATGTGTTGATGTGAATGTGCTAGTAGTGCAATGTCTTCTGCATATTCCAGATCTCCCAATGTAGAAAATGTAGTCCATCTTATTCCTCTTGGACTGCCCTCTGTTGTCTGACGCATCACCCAGTCTATGACTGTTAAAAATAGTGGTTGATAAGGGGCATCCCTGTCGTACTCCTGTCTTCACCAGGTTAGGTTGCTCTGCCCTACGCTACACAAAGTTGGCATAGAGGCTTTTTATGATTGACACTATGCAGCTTGGAATTCTATAAGCCCTCAGTATTTTCCATAAACTGTCCCTATGTATATTGTCAAAAGCTTTTTCAAAATCAACTAAATTAATGTACAGCTGCCATTCTGAGCATAGCTCTATAATGTTCCTGAGGGTAAATATATGATCTACTCATCTTCTGTTCTTTCTAAATCCTGCTTGTTCTTTCCTCAGTTTGTGGTCTACTGCTTTTGAAATTCTCTGTATAATTATCCTGCCTAGTATTTTGCTGGGAACTGAGAGAAGAGTTATTCCTCTCCAATTATTGCAGTCTGCAAGATCTCCCTTCTTGGGCAATTTGACAATTGTTCCTTTGTTTCACTCCGTTGGTGTTGTCCCTGTTTTTCAGACTTGTGTAAATAGTGGTTCTAATAGTTCTGCTGCTAGCTCAGGGTCTGTCTTAAATACGTAGCTCTGCACTTAAGTTATCATGGCCAGGAGCTTTTCCATTCTTTAACCCTTTGATTGCTGTGATGATTTCTTCTTTTCGTGGAATGTCTATATTAATATCTAGATCATTTTCAGCCTCAGGAACATTCAATTGTGTCTCTGGTGGTTCCTTGTTCAGAGTTTCTCTGAAATGCTCTGCCCATCTTGTTTCCTGTCCCTCTGCTGTCGTGATGAGATTTCCTTGCTTATCTCTTACTAATGTAATATTGTTTGCATCTCGTTTTCCGCTGATGATTTTAGTTATTTTGTATACTGTGCTTTGTTCATTTCTCAGTGCTGCCTCCTCTGCCTGTCTTGCAAGATCGTCTAGGAAATTCCTTTTGTTGGCTCGGGTTTGACGTTTAACTTCCCTGTCCAGATGACTGTACTGTTTGCTATATAGTTGCTTTAACCTGGGGGACTTCGCTTCTGTTTTCTTTCTTTTCATTTCCTTTCTCATCGTTATGGTGTTTAATGTTTCTGGTGTTATCCAGTCTTGCTTCTTCCTTTCCTGGAATCCCAAGCATGATTTGCTGCTTTCCTTATATATTGTGGAAATGGTGTTGAATTTCTGATCTATATCATCAGTCAATGTCTTTTCTTGACTTATGGCGAATTGATATCGCTTCTTTATATCAGCCGCAAAAGCTTTTCTGGTAAGGGGGTCCTTCAATTTGCTGATGTCAAACCTTTTCTGTGTAGTTACAGTTGGTCTAGCCGTTCTTAGTTTCATTTTCAGTTTTACTACTACTAAATGGTGATCACTTCCCATATCCGCACCTCTTCTTACCTTCACATCTTGTAATGCATGTCTCCATCTACCGTTAATCATAATGTGGTCTATCTGGTTTCTGTCCAGACCATTTGGTGATTCCCATGTTAATTTGTGAATTTCTTTGTGTGGGAAAGGTGTTCCTCCAATGACCAGGTTGTTAATGCTACAGAAACTTATTAATTTATCCCCATTTTCGTTTGCTGTTCCGCTGCCGTATTTCCCCATTACTCTTTCATTATATGTATTGTGTGTTCCAACTTTCGCATTGAGGTCTCCCATTACTACGATAAGATCATACCTAGGTGTGTCTTCCATTTCTTTATGCAGTTGTTGATAGAATTCATCCTTGACCTCATCATCGCTGTCATTCGTTGGTGCGTTGTATGTATTGTATTATTGTAGTGTTGGTGAATCTCCATCTCAATCTTATTAGTCTGTTGTTGATGGGTTTCCATTCCAGTAATGTCCTTTCTATTCCTTTCTGTAGAATAATGGCTACACCTTCATTGTGCTGTCCATCCTCTCTTCCAGAGTAAAGTAGTTTCTCATGTAGCGGTTTTAACTTTTCCTGCCCCTGTCCATCCGCTCTCGCTTATCCCTAGAATGTGTAATCTATAGTTTCTCATTTCTGCAGTGACCTGTTTTAGTTTACCCGTTTCGTTCATTGTCCTGAATTCCAAAATCCTATTCTTATTTCATGTTTTGCAGTCAGGACGTCCATTTTCGTGTCAGTGGCTTCCTTTCGGCTTTCACCACTGACAGTCATACGAGCCTCAGACTCTGGATGTCCGTCCCGTAGCAAAGTTTGTTTATTTGTTGTCGTTTCCGTAACTTCATTTCTTTTTACATAGACAGGGGTGTCAGCCCTATGTCAAAACCCCCAACCTGGGTGTCTGCTTTAGTCTGACCCCTGCCCGCGCAAACCTGTCCAGCTTGGTAGAACCATCCAGGAGTAAAACTGAAGCTGGCATAGCTCTGGGGGTAATCAGGGTACGCAAGCCGCCATACCTCGACAAGGTATTGACACCAGTGATCTCAACTCAGACAATGCAAATTATACATTTTAGACAGTAAATTACATGCATATTTTTCAGACAATACATTCTGACCGTAAACTACAACAATGATAGTTAGTTAATAAGCTTTAAGAGACAAAGTTAAGTGCATTATATAAATTTTGCTTTTGCTGACACTTTTTAAATCACTTTAGGACAATGGAAATTATAATGTTGGATACAATGTGTATTGTTATATTAACTGAAATTATTATCAATTCCTTTTTCTCTCCTTACAGAGAAAGGGGTCACCATTATAACTGGTCTCCTGGCAGGAAGACGGCATCAAACAATACATATGTTCTTACAACAGCAGTTTCTGTAGCACTGTGTTTTACATGCTGAAGTTGCCAGCCCATGCAAAACTTCATATTAGTTGCCTCTTACAACATTTCAAAGGAAACTGTGGTCCGGCTCTTTCTTTGTTTCCACAGAGACCCCCCACAAACTACGTGGGACACTAACTGAAATAGAGAGATTTTAAAATGGACTTACCAGAGATTCCTAAGGGTGGCATCTTCACAACCAACACTCCTCCAGTGTTTGTTGCCAAAGCAAAAACGGCATGGCCATCACTGGAAATACAGCTAGTCCCTCCCAAGAGGTGAGAGTTGATGCTGCCACCTGGAGTCAGTAGAAACTGATTTTTCGGATCATCTGGCAGTGATGCATCGTAAAATATAGAGGCGGCATTCTGGTCTGACAACACAAATGTCGGCTACAAACAACGAGAAGAAAAGCATAAATTTTAATTATTGTAATTTCAGAAATGAGGTATCTGAGGAAGGGGGTTGAAGTAACAAGAAGAGACATGGTCCGGAACCAGATGATACGGCAAGGCCTTAAAACCCAGCCACTGCTAGAACAGGGATGCCCCATATCAACCACTCTATTTTTAACAGTCATAGACTGGGTGATGCGCCAGACAACAGAGGGCAGTCCAAGAGGAATAAGATGGACTACATTTTCTACATTGGAAGATCTGGAATATGCAGATGACATTGCACTACTATCACATTCACATCAACACATCCAGGAAAAAACGGATAGACTTATTAAATTTAGCCAGCAGGTGGGCTTGAACATCAATTTAAAGAAGTCAGAGGTCATGACGCTCAATGTGTGCAACCCTGAGCCCATATCAGTAAGGAATCAGCAACTGGTACAGACAGACACCTTCACATACCTAGGATGCATAGTAACACCAGACGGCGGGGCAGGCAAAGACATCAAATTAAGAATGAATAAGGCAAGAACAGCCTTTTTTAGACTAAACAACATATGGAAGTCCTCTCAATACAGCATAAGCACAAAATTAAAATTATATCAGAGCTGTGTGCTTTCTGTGCTTCTCTATGGTGTGGAATGCTGGAGAGTTACAGAGAAGGAAATGTCAAAATTGTCCTCTTTTCACACAACATGCCTAAGAAAAATTCACCGAATCTTTTGGCCGAATACCATCACCAACCAAGATCTGCTTACTCGGAGCAAGCAAGAGGACATGCACACCATCATAGCTGGCAGACGCTGGAGCTGGATTGGCCATGTCCTCAGAAGAGACCCCGATGCCATCACAAGAACATCTATGCTTTGGACCCCTGAAGGAAAACGAAAGAGAGGCCGACCAAAAACAACCTGGCGGAGGACTGTGGAGGCTGAGATGCAAAGAATGAACCAGAGTTGGGGCACTGTACGAAGGATGGCCACCGACCGAGCAAAGTGGAATCAATTTGTTGTTGCCCTACAAGATGCCACTAGGCGTGATGGCCACTGACTGCTTTGACGGTCGGCGGCTAAGGATCAAAGAAGAAGAGCAAAGGATCATTAATGCAGTCAGCCTTTTGTAGGAAGCTTGTGCCAAAGTACTAGTAGGCAATAACAGTAGCAGCGTCTGCATCAATTTGTTTGAAACTATCATAATCATTCAGCTCTTCAAGTAGCCCTCAATAAACACATACCAAGTCCTCCTGTCATGTTCTACTATCTCAAGGTCTTTCCACGTCTCTCTCACCATTTTACTTTCTGTTCCCAGTTCTCTTCACAATGTGTGGGCTTCCTCTATTTTTCTACCCCAGGGATTTCAGAACAAGGACTGCCTTGTCATGCTATTAGCAGGTTTCTCAATGTGTGGACTATCCACTGCCAGCATCTTCTTCTCATCTCTAGTTCCACTTGCACTGTCTGGTTCTTGACAACAGTTCCACATTTGTTATCTTGTCATACCACTTCAATCCTTCTATTCTATGCAAGCACCCTTGTATGACATCTTTTACTTGCTCCTTGTTGTTTCTGTAGTTCACATTTCTGAGCCATACAATAGGATTGTCTGGGCATTTGAGCTGAAGATTCTGGTCCCTCTCTCTATATTGCTGCCAAAATATATGGATGATTCTACATCTTGTTAGGGTTTTTCTTTAAGTACAATCCTGTTATTTTTTATTGCGTTGATTCTCATTGTTTTTGTCTTTTCCCTGTGTATTTTCAGACCCTATTGCTGTGACCTCTCGTCAAGTATTTTCATTTTGTTTTGCATATGGTTACTGTGATAAGACAAGAGCCAGATTGTCTGCAAAATCTAGATCGTCCAGCTGTTATGTCAGAGTCCACTGAATTCCATTTCTCTTGGCTGACATCGATGATTTCAAAAAATTCAATCTATAGACAGTAAGAAGAGAAAGTGAAAAGACACATCCTAGCCGTCCTCCACTTCTTATCTTAAACGGTTCTGTAAGCCATCTTCCATGAAAACTCTGCATTTCATGTCCTCATAAGTTATGTTTGTGGGAGACTCCATAATGCCTCATCAGTTTTCAGAATGATTCTGTCTACACTGTCAAATGCCTTTTCATAGTCCACAAATCCAACTTAAAGAGGCAAGTCCCATTCCAAACTTTATGTAACTATTATTTGCAATGTGGCTATCTATTCTGTACAGTATCTGTTTTGTTAACAACCTGCTTGTTCAAGTTTTCAATCACTAGTAATCAAATGTCAGGAGATAAAAGGTTATGCCATTGGTAAGTTAGTAACCGCAGGTAAGCTTTCATTGCAAACATTTTTTAAAATAACTTTGTCACAGCAGGTGTTCTAATCTTGTGTGGGTATATCATCAAACTCATACCTGCCGATTAAGCTGGCTCGGATGTCGAAACACAAGACGATGGACACTAGCGACTGTAGCCACAAGGACAATGACATGCCCTTGTGATTCAAGGACTGTGACCTTTGGTAAAATAGGTGTGTCCTGAAAACGGTAGCGGACCAAGTTCCCAAACAGTGTCAGGTCTAGAGATTCTTCAACCAGCTCCAAGACATCCTGGTAAGTTCTCCTAAAAATTTCACAAAAATCTGGTCATTATACTTTTTAAAGTGTGTATTGTAAATATATTATATACAGATTTACATGGTAAGTTGAAAAATGAACTTTTTCGTCGTTCGCTCTTAAATAACCACATCTATCTCCCTTATAATGCTGGCAGTCCATCTAAGGCTTCTTTCATCACTATACAGTTTCTCCTTCAAATGGGTTGGAGAAGGCCATGCTGCCGACAGTCATGAAGGGCATGTTCTACTGTTTGTTTGTCCTCCCCACATGACATAAAATCTGTCTGATTTTCAGTTTGTTGAACAGATGGAGCTTTCATTGCATTGGGAAATGTATGGAGATCAAGGGAAATCGGAAAATAAGAATCTTCAACTCAAATGTGAAGTCAGTCCTATTGTATGGCTCTGAGACATATAGAACAACAGCCAAAAAGCTACAGACTTTCATAAATGGGTGCTTGCGTAGAATAGAGGGATTAAAATGGTATGACAAGGTTACCAACGTGGAACTGATGACGGGAGCTAGACAGGTGCCGGTGGAAAGGGAGATGAGAGGAGGACGATGGCGATGGGTGGGACGCGCGCTGGAGAAGCCTGTTGATAGCATTGCAGGGCGGTCCTTGTTCTGGAGCCCCCGGGGCAGGAAAGGCGGAAGTAAACCAGGAAGCACATGGAGAAGAGAGCTGGAGACAGAGGTTAAAATGATGAGGAGAACGTGGAAAGAACTTGAGATGATGGCACGTGACAGGAGGACTTGGCATGTGTTTGTTGAAGGCATATGCTCCTTTGGGAGTGGAGGGTTATGAATGAATGAATGAACAGATGGTATTTGAGTCTGCAATAGCCAGTTCTTAGACTAAGAAAAATGAACACACAAACAACAAATCTAGATTGCACCAAGCCATATTTCATAAAATGTTCATTACAAAAGTAATTTGTTTAGTGTTCTTCTAACATCCATTAGGGAATGAAAAAACTAAAAACATTAACTTAGGAACAACCAATCTAAAGTGCCCAATTATCATATCTTGTCAGGGACCAGAAGACGCAGCAATAGAGACCGCAGTCAGCGACTCATAGCTTGACTGCCTGCGTCAGGACCAGCGAACCAGAGCTGGTCAAGACCGTGCTCCACCTCCACGTGGTGGTCCTGGAAACAGTCTGCAGCAGTGCAGGCTGGCTGAGCGAGCACGGATCGCAATGGGAAGGCAAACCCGGTCCTAAAAAATGCCGTGCAGAAGTCGGATGTGTCGACCGAAAGGTGCAGATATCACAGCTATGTTGTAAACAGACACAACGCAACCACCGTCCTTTTCAGGGCGAACGAGGAAGAAGAAGAAGAAATCTTGTCAAATGTTCAGCATGGCAACAATTTTTAAACTTGGTATATATTTTATTCTGGTATTCATCATTCTTACCTTTCAACACCCCCCCCCCCCCCCTCCCACTGTGTTACAAGCCTTCAACAAATACACACCAAGTCTTCTGTAAAGCACTATCCATTCATGATGCATCTTTATTATCCCCTTCATGGCTATGTTTCATTTCTCTATTGACAATTATTCTTTTTTTTCTCCCTCTGTTTCTCTTACCCAGGCAATTCCAGAACAAGGACTGGCTTGTAATCTTAACTGGTGTGTCGAATCCAGTGGCAGCATCTTCTCACATCCTGTTCCACATGTATTCGTCTGGTTGCATCTATCAGTACCTCATTTGTGATCTTTTAAAACTATTTTAATCCTATTCTGCACAGGAACACAGGTATGGAGCATCCGATTGACTGAGTGGTTAGAATGCTGGTCTCTAGCGGCAAAGGTGGTGGCACGACTCATAGTATTGACATGTTGTGGTTTCCTCTACTCCACTTGCCAGGTTGTCAATATAATTCTTTTCTCTCTTTTGATACTTGCTACCTTTAATCTTTGGCTTTAGATCACAAAGAATGTGGTCTTTTTCTCATAATT
Source organism: Oreohelix idahoensis (assembly GCA_024509875.1). Taxonomy (NCBI): domain Eukaryota; kingdom Metazoa; phylum Mollusca; class Gastropoda; order Stylommatophora; family Oreohelicidae; genus Oreohelix; species Oreohelix idahoensis. The sequence goes on along the minus strand of JAMPIV010008495.1, from coordinate 16,186 downwards.
CTACCCTTAAGTTTTCTGTCTAATGTAGGATTCGAACTTTCAGTGGCCAAACACTGGATTCATTCCTATATCTGCTAATAAAAACTTTAAACCATGAACTTTTTACATAAGTGAAACATTCACCATGAAAAATGAATCACATATGACACAGTTTACTCCGTCTCACCAGTAAATAAATCTGTTTCGCACACAGGAGCCTGGAGCATTAACATCTCTGTAAGCATAGCCTCCACAACTCTCTGGTACCTTGATGTCTTGAAGAGTACTGGCAGATGCTCCTGAAAGTAACGTCACAATTTTACAGATATCACATTACAAAACAAAATGTGTCTGTTAGTTGGTTTTTTTATACGTGATGCAAATGTTGATGTGTAGTTGGCCAGGTATGCGTGTCGATGTCACCTGAACAGTGTACTGGTGCGGTGAAGATCTGGGTCACTCACGCTGACAGCATACATGATGATGATGATGTGAGACATGGGTGTGTGCAGACGCGAATGCGTTTAGGATCATATATAGTATACAATGTACCCAGTCACACTCGTACAGAAGCCAATGATGGTTGCAACTACTGGTAACAGTTCATACATTTATTCACAGCACTAACAGTAGTATCACACAGGAACAGTCAATGTAAACAGGATCATGTACATCATGTTAATTGAAATGGCTTGGTACATATCAGGCATTCTAAGGCTGGTGAACATTCACATATGTGGGCATGGTCAATAGTGGTATGTCCTTTAACGTACAGTTCATATGGCCGCTTTGGTATCCCTGACTGAACGCGTCAGATACCTGAATAACTCCGTCATACAAAAGACGAGCCCTTAACTCATGTAATCCTATTACCAGGGCCGTCGTTCAACTTGGCATAACACGCCAGTTACATCTTTTCATGCGGTAGAATAGTGGCCATTACACATAGCCTCGATATGACGTCAGCTGTGTATTCTTCATTAAGCAGGTTGCATAAACCCTGCTATAATGTTTGTATAAATATACCGCCAACCTGCGGTTTCCACCATATATAACTTCGTCACTGGACTTCTGATCATATGAAGACGAATAGTCTTAAATAGCTACCTTGAGCACAAAATATAAGTTCTGCATTACAGGAACTGTGAGCTGTTCTCACAGGCTAGGTAAGCCTTTAACAAATTCTGCAACCGAATGTGTAGTAATGATAAAGTTGGTGTTACCTTGAAACGAATCCTCAGAACATAAGAAACCACACTGTCGTCATTCCTGATGTACAGTAAATCACTGGGGAAAACTGACAACGCAGTCACTTCGAAGATTTTCCTTCCCCAAAATACAACGGACATTCACGTCCTACAGAAGCCAGTTCGCATCTCTACCTCACGGAAGTCTAATTTAGCCCTCAACAACTGCGCATGGCACATAGCCCAGAACTGTTTACCTTTGACCCTAAAGGTCAAACACAATGAATGAACCAAAAAGGGAGATAACCCCTAATCAACCTGACACAGCAAAGTTAAGACATAGTTCCCTAACCTTGACCAGGGTGAAAAACATACAACCAATAAATCGACGTATGAAACTCCGTCAAAAATGACAGCAACAGTGTCTTTCACAAATCTGAATGTCTGTAATCAATTTGATATGATCTAACACCACACAAGAGTATGACAACTTTAAAGAGCATACCGTAAAATCTTGTGTATAATACGCATGCTTGATTTAGCCCAAAATTCTCTGGTAAAATGGAAATTCGTGTATAATATGCACCATAATTTTTCAAGATTTTATTTTATGAAACATTTGTTAAAAAACTGAAAGTATAATAACAGAAATAGGTACGCAACACCTAAATTTTAGGTACTTTGGACTCCCTCGTCATCACTCTCACTAGAAAGAAGCTCATCTAGTGTTGTATGCCATTATTGGTGCCATCATAATAAATATCGCCATCATCTTCATCCGATGACACCTGTTCTTTCTCCCACAAAACGTTGTCCTCGCTGCCATCAAGTTTATTCGAAATACAACATTTGAATAAGCCTTGAGACCCAAAAATGCAGCAATAGAGAATGCAGTCAGCGACCCATAGCTTGACTGCTTGCGTCAGGGTCAGCGAACCATAGCTGACCAAGATCCTACTCCACCTCCACGTGGTGGTCCTGGAAACAGGCTGCATCACTGCAGTCTGGCTGAGAGAGTAGGGATCGAAGAGGGAAGGCAAACCACTAGTCCCCTAAAAATGCTGGTGCTGAAGTCGGATATGTGTAGGCCACCCTAAATCGCAGCTCCCCGGTATGAAAACAGATACAACGCACCTATGTCCTTATGAACTTTTCGTAACGTTTCATGAAATCACAGTGTGGTTAACCTGCGTTTCCAAGCCTAACCTTGTGATTTACTGCACCTTTCGGTCGACAAATCAAGCTTCGGAACCTCCCAGGCCACAGCATTTTTTAGCGTGACCGGTGTTGCCTTCCCATTGCGCATCCGCCCATCTCCCACCCCCTTCAGCCCCCCAGACTGCACTGCTGCAGACTGTTTCCAGGACCACCACATGTGAGGCCCGAACGACAAACCACCCCCTCCCCAGCCACACCATAGTTCTGAGGTTTGCACCGTCCGATGCAACTAAGACCCAAACCCACCTTCCCTAATCTCGATCACCATACCTCACACCACACCCCACCACCCCCACCCACCCTGTTTCCACGTACCACACCACCCACCCCACCCCCTCCCCACCCCCACCCTGACCCCCAAGCCTTTGCTATGGGTCAGTGGCTGATAATGCATTCATCTATTGCTAGCTTATGGTCTTGGGTCCCAGCCTCCAAGGCTTTATTTCAAATGTTTGTATCTTTCAGAACTGAAAACCATTGAGATCATGGCATGCGATGGAAAAACGTCTGTTGTAAGCTGAGGACAATAAAGGAGACTAGAACAAGTGAGTCACATCGGAATATGAAGATGTTGGCAATGGGACGATCTTATTATATAGATCGGCAAACCACAAATAATGGCCAATACAAACACTAGATGACGCTTTCCCTTTCTACGTGTTGATGATGTGATGACCGAGGCGAAAAAGTCCAAAAAAGTACCTAAAATTTAGCAGTTATGTGATTCGTTGTCCGTACCTATTAAACAGTCTGTTATCTGTATACTTTTGTTTTTTGTCTATTATAACACATGTTTCATAAAATTTAATTGCAGGATTCCCTTGTAAAAATATACTAGAGAGTGCAATATGTATACTCGAATTTTTCCTATTTTACACACCGAGCATTTTGGGCGTAAAATCGCGGCACATATAAAGCAATGCGTAGTATACACATTGATTTTACGGTTATGCATGCCTTCTTTAAAGGTTGTCACCACACACACACACTTGTGTGGTGTTAGATCATATCAAATTGATTACAGACATTCACGATTTTGTGAAAGACACTGTTAGTCTGTACATTTTTGACGAGTCGTTTTCATACGTCGATATATTGGTTGTATGTTTTTCACCCCTCGGTCAAGGTTTAGGGTACTAATGTCTTAACTTTGCTGTGTAGTCAGGTTGATTAGGTGTTATCTCCCTTTTTGGGTTCCATTTGCATCTGTTGTTTGACCTTTAGGGTCAAAAGGCTGTTAAAACAGTTCAGGGCTATGTTGCCATGCGCAGGTTGTTGATAGGGCTAAATTAGACCTTCCGTGAGTCCACGCCCACCCCCCCGAGTTAATGCGAACTGGGGCTTCTGTAGGACGTGAATGTCCGTTGTATTTTGGGAAGGAAATATCCTCACACGAGTGACTGCGTTGTTCAAGTTTTCCCCAGATGATTAGTACTAGCTACACTCAGGAATGACGACCAAGGTGTGGGTACTGTCTTATGTTCAAGAGATCGTCCAGTTTTCAAGGTAAAATTACACCAACTTCTTATCAGTTACTACACATTCCGGTTGCTAGGCAGAATTTGTTAAAAGGACTTACCTAGCCTGTGTGAGAACAGAGACACAGTTCCTGGTAATTTGCAAGAACTCCTATAATTTTGTGCTCCCAATCGGTAGCATATTAAATGACTTATTTCGGGCTTCATATGATTCAGAAAGGTCAGAAGTGACGAAGATTAAAAATGAGTAAGGATAACCGCAGGTTGGCGACGTACTTGTTTACCATGCATCTATATTTATACAAACATTGATAGCATGGGCTTTATATGCAGGCCCTGCTTATATATGACGAATACACACAGCTGACGTCATATCGAGGCTATGTGTAATGGCCACTATTCTACCGCATGAAAAGATGTGTAACTGGGCGTGTGTTATGCCAAGTTTGACACGACGGCCCTGGTAATCAGGAATACATAGAGTTAAGGGCTCGTCTTTTGTATGACGGAGTGATGTCAGGTATCTGTACGCGTTCAGTCAGGGATACCAAAGCCGGCCATATGAACTGTACGTTAAAGGGGACATACCACTATTGACCATGCCCCCCACATATGTGAATGTTCACCAGCCTTCACATTGAGAATGCCTGATATGTACCAAGCTTCTTCAATTAACACGTGATTATACATGATTGTTTCTCACATGCTTGAGCCGTTTCGATGCGCTGTTACCGCTTGACTGTTTACTGTGTGATACCTACTGTTAGTGCTGTGAATAAATGTATGAGAACTGTTACCAGTAGATTGCAACCATCCATAGGAGCTTCTGTACGAGAGTGTGACTGAGGGGCTACATTGTCCGAATACTATATATGATCCTAAAACTAGCATTCGCGTCTGCCTACACACACCCATGTCTCACACATCATCAATCATCATGTATGCCTGTCAGGCGTGAGACTAAGTCCCAGGATCTTCTACCAGCTCCATGTACCACTGATTACAGGTGAGAATACGACTCGCATACCTGGACAATTACTTATCAACTTCATATCATTTGCATCACGTATTAAAAAAAGAAAAATATAGCCAACTTAACAGACCCATCGATTTTGTAGTCTTGCTCGGAATCGTGATATTCTGATAAAAATTTGTAGGGACGATGACACACTGATTACACCTTCATCTCCAGTACGGCTTTCAAGGCTGACTATCTGCCGGATTGTCCTCGACGAGGTTGAGGAGGCGTCCGAATGCCTTTCAGTGAATGATTAGTTTCTGCCAGGCTCCACTGTGTGCACCGAATCAAGGCATTTATAATTTACACTGAGTGAGGAACGGAAGTAAAACTGTGGTCATTATGCTGATTTCATTTTCATGAGAGAATGTTAACATTAATGTAAAAAGTTCATTGGGTTTAATGTTTTTCAATTAGCAAGACTCAATAGGAAATGAATCCCATGTGTCAGTTTTGGCCAAATTAATGAAAGTTCGATATCTCTACATAGGTAGGACAGGAAAACCTTAAGGGTAGAAATATGATGCAGGGAAAAAAAGACCACATTTCTTCTGTGATCTTATAAGCAGCAAGAGATTCAAAGGTACGCAAACCCAAGTTTCCAAAAGGAGGAGAAAGAATTCTTATTATGACAAACTTGGCAAGAGTGCGTGACTTATAACCACAACCAGGAACATGTCAAATACTATCGAGTCGTGCCACCACCTTTGCCGGGCTACTGAGACCAGACATTACTAAACGCACTCAGTCATACTCGGTATGCTCCACTACTGTGTGGTTCATTGGTGCGCAGAATAGGACTTAAAATAGTTTTATAAAAGATCACAAATGTAAGAGGTACTGATAAGTATGCAACCAGACGAAATACATGTGGATCAGGTATGTGAGAAGATGCTTGCCACTGAGGATTCGGACACAACAGTTAGTATTTACCAAGCCAGTCCCTATGTTTCAGGAATATGCCTGGGTAAGAGGAGAACAGGAGGCGGAGAAAAAACAAAGAATTAATTGGCGTCAATAGAGACAATAGAAACATAGCCAATGAAAGGGCGGAAATAGATAAAGATCTGCATATCATGAATGGATAGTGATCTTTACAGAATGACTTGGTGTGTATTTGTTGAAGGCTGGTGGGCGGAGGTGGTGGCCTTTTGTATACACATGTGCGGAGGGGGAGGGGGAGGGGGATGGGTGGGGGGGGTGTAGAAAAGGTAAAGAATGATGAAATACCAGAACATAAATATATCTACCAAGTTTTAAAAAAATTGTTGCACATGCCTCGAACACTTTGAACAAGATTTACTTTCAGATGTCTTCCTTCCCACGTTCTCGTTCGCCTGGCTGGAAAAGGACGGTTGGCTTATGCGTCTACCACATGTGCGATGTGTCTGTTGTAACTTAACACATAAGCCTGTTTGTGTGATATGTAACTCGAAACTTTCACACACAGGCGTAGATCTTACATCCTCGACTTCTGCAGCACGGCATTTTTTATCTTTGGACGGTGTTTGCCTTCACCATTGTCGTTCCGTGATCGTCTCAGCCAGCCTGCAAACTGGCTGGCAGGAATGTTTTCCATGGTACCACCACCTGATGGAGGTGAGTCGCTCCGCACCCGTGTCTTACTGGACCGAGCTCTGCGATCGGACTCGGTCCTCGACGCAGGAAGTCAAGCTAAAAATGTGTCTGATGACTGCGGTCTCTATTGACTCGCGTCTTCTGGTTACCCTCAACCGACAAGTATTTGTATAATTGTGGACACTTATAAGAAAATTGAGCGGTTTGTATACCTAAGTTCTTATGTTTTTTAGTTTTTTTCATTCCACTAATGGATGTATAGATAGAACACTAGAAACAAAATTACTTTTGTGTATGATACATTATTATGAAATATGGCTTGGTTGCAATCTTGATTTGTTGTTTTGTTTGTCGTTCATTTTTCTTAGTCCTGAAGAACACTGGCTATTGCGCAAGGACCTCACAATTACCATCTGTTCATTCATTCCATTCAATAACTCATACCACTCCACAAAACAAGGAGCATACTGGCACTTACAACAACACCACAAGCCAAGTCCCTCCTGTTTACCTGACCTGGCATCCATCCTCAGTGTTATGGTCCACGGAGTGCTCCTACACTCTTTTTAAACCTCTGTCTCCAGCTCTCCCTTCATCCATGTGGCTTTTCTCATGGGTTTACTTCCGCCCTTTCACTGCCCACGAGTGGTGCTCCCATGAACAAGGACCTTACCTGCAATAGCTATCAACAGGGCTTCATCCACAGGCGCCGCGTCCCCACCCCATACGCCATCGGTACCGTGCCTCTTCATCTCCCTTACCCACCGGCACACATGTCTAGACTACCGTACTTCAGTTCACACGTTGGTACACCCTTGTCTCTATAACCATATTTAATCCCTTCTTATTCTACGCTAGCTACCCCATTTATTGTGAAAGTCTGTAGTAGCTTATTCGAGGCTGTTGTTCTATAAGTATCCAGAGCCAATACAATAGGACCTGACATCACATTATGAGTTTGAAAGATTCTTAATTTTCCGATTTCCGCATTGATTCATCCATACATTTTCCCATTGCAATGAAAGCTCCCATCTGTTTCAACAAACTGAAAATACAGACAGATTCATATGTCCATGTGGGGCGAGGACAAACAAACAGGTAGGAACAGTGCCCTTCATGACTGTCTGGCAGCCTATGGAGCCTATCTCAAACCCAATTTGAAGGATCGAAACTGTTATAGTGAATGAAAGATATGCCTTAGATTGCGACTGCCAGCACTTATAAGGGAGATAGATGTGGTTATTTAGAGAGCTGAACGACGAAAACAATGTTCATTTTTTACACACTTACCCAGTGTAAAAATCAGTTGTATAGTAATATCATTCTACCAATACACACCTTTAATATAGTATAATGACCAGATTTTTGTGAAATTTCTTTAAGGAGCGAATCTTAACATGATGAGTACTTGGAGCTGTTGTGAAGGAATCTCTAGAAACCTGACACTGTTTGGCGAAACTTGGTCCGCTCACCCAAGTTTCTATCAGGAACCACACACTAATATTACAAACTCAAAGGTCACAGTCCTTGAATCACAAGGGAATGTCAATTGGTCCTTGTGGCTACAGTCGCTCTAGTGGTCCCATCGTCTTGTGTTTCTGACATCCGAGCCAGCTTAATCCGGCAGTATAAAAGAGTTTGTTGCATGCAATACCCACAACTAAGATTCTAGAACACCTGCTGTTACAAAGTTATTTTAAAAGATTGTTATTAGCAATGAACAAGCTTACCTGCGGTTACTAACTTAACAAATGGGCATAAAAACCTTTTATCTTCCTGACACTTTGATTAACTAGTGATTGCAAAAACTTTTGAACAAGCAGGTTTGTTTTGTTAACAAAACAGATACTGTCTCAGAATAGTTAGCCACATTGCAAATAATAGGTTACATAAAAGTTTTGGAATGGGACTTGCCATCTTTAAGTTTGGATTTGTGGATAATGAAAGGCATTTGGACAGTGTAGACAGAAATCATTCTGAAAACTGATGAGGCATTATGCGAGTCTCCCACAAAACATTAACTTTGAGGACATCGAAATAGGCAGTAGTTTTCATGGGAAGATGGACTTACAGAACCGTTTAAGATAAGAAGGGGTTGAGGAAGGCTAGGATGTGTTCTTTTCACTTTTCTTCTTACTGTCTATAGATTGAATTTTTTTTGAAATCATCGATGTCAAGGCCAAAGAGAATTGGAATTCAGTGGACTTGAAAAACTGGCTGGCTCGATCTAGATTTTGCAGACAATCTGGCTCCTTGTCTTAAACAGTTAACATATGCAAAAACAAATAATGAACATTACTTGACGGAGTGGTCACAGCAATAGGTCATGGAAAATACACAGGGAAAAAGACAAAAACAATGAGAAACTCAACGCAATAAAAAAATAACAGGATTGTACTTAAAAGAAAAACCCTAAACAAGATGTAAGAAAATTCATCCATATAGTTTGGCTGCCAAAATATAGAGAGAGGGACCAGAAATTTCCAGCTTCAAATGACCCAGAACAATCCTCTTGTATGGCTAGAAATACGTGAAAAACTACAGAAACAACAAGGAGCAAGTAATAGATTGTCATACAGGGTGCTTGCAATGATTGAAGGATTTTGAAGTGGTATGGTACAAGATAAACCAAATGTGGAAATGTTGTCAAGAAACCAGACAGTGCAAGTGGGAACTAGAGATGAGAAGAAGATGTGTGGCAAGATGGTATAGTCCACACATCTGAGAAAAATCCTGCTAATAGCATGACAAGGAATAAGTCCTTGTTCTGAATAATCCGATGGGGTAGATCCAGGAAAATAGAGGAAGCCCCCATCATATTTTGTGAAGAGAACTGGGAAAGAACGTAAAATGGTGCAGAGAGACGTGGAAAAGACTTGAGATAGTGAACATGACAGGGAGGACTTGGTTATGTGTTTCTTGAGGGCTAATCCCTTGAACGAGCCTGAATGATTATGATAGTTTTCAAACAAATTGATGCAGGACGCTGCTTACTGTTATTGTTTTCCTACTAGTACTTTGGCACTAGCTTCCTACAAAAGGGCTACTGCTGCATTTAATGATCCTTTGCTCTTCTGTCTTGATCCTTAGCACGCCGATCCGTCAAAGCAGGTCAGTGGCCAATCAGCCTAGTGGCATCTTGTTAGGGCAACTAACAAAATTCGTATTCCACTTTTGCACGCGGTACGTGTAGGCAATCCTTCGTACAGTGCCCCAACTCTGGGCTTCATTCTTTGCATTCTACAGCCATCACCCAGTCCACCACGGCAAGGTTATTTTTTGGTAGGAAAGACTCTCCTTTCGTTTTTCCTTACAGGGGTCCTATAAGCAATAGATGTTATTGTGATGGGCTTCGGGGTACTCTTCTGAGACATGGCCAATCCAGCAATCCAGCGTTCTGCCAAAGCTATGGATGGTGTGCATGTAATATTGGCTTGCTCACGAGTAAGCCAGATCTTGGTTGGTTGATCGGTATTCGGCCAAAAGATTCGAGTTGTGAATTTTTCTTAGGCATGTTGTGTGTAAAGAGGAACTATTTTGACACTTTCCCTTCTCTGTAAACTCTCCAGCATTCAAACCATAGTGAAGCACAGAAAGCACACAGCTCTGATATAATTTTAATTTTGTGCCTTGGGCTGTATTGAGAGGACTTCCACAGATGTTGTTTAGTCTAAAAAGGCCTGTTCTCTGCACTTATGTTCATTCTTTAATTTATGTTCATTTGCCTGCCAAGCGTCTGGTGTTTACATATGCATCATTGTTATGTGATGTGTAATGTCTGGTCACACAGTTGATGATTCCTGTTAATGATATGGGCTATGGGGGGTTTGAACACCATATATTGAGCGTCTTGACATCACTGATCTTCTTTAACATTGATGTTCAAGCACAAACACGTGCTGCTGGGAACTAAATTTAATAAGTTATCCGTTTTTTACGGGAATGTGCTGATTGTGAATGTCGGATACGTAGCTGAATTGTTAATATGCATTATTCCCAGATCCTTCCAAGTTAGAGGCAAGGGAAAATGTAGTCCATCTTCATTCACTCTTGGACGTGCCCTCTGTTGTCCTAGGAGCGATAACTCACCCAAAGGATATGACTCTCGTTGAAAAATTAGAGTGGTTGATATGCGGGCATTCCTCTGTTCTAGCCACGAGCATGGATGGTGTTTTAAAGGCCTTCTGCCGTATCATCTGGTTCCGGACCACTGTCTCTTACTTGTTACTTCAAACCCCCTTCCTCCAAGTTACCTCATTTCTGAAATTTACAATAATTAAAATTTATGCTTTTATTTCTCGTGTTTGGAGACCGGACAATTTGTGTTTCGTCAGACCAGAATGCAGCCTCTGTATATTTTACGATGCATCACTGCCTAGATGATTCCGAAAAATCAGTTTTAATGACTCCAGGGTAGTCGGCCAGCATAACAACCCTCACCTCTTGGGTGGGAATAGCCTGTTATTTCCAGTGATGGCCCATTTGCGTTTTGCTTTGGCAACAGCTAAACACTGGAGGAAGTGTTGTGTTGTGAAAGATGCCACCCATTAAGGAAATCTTGGTAAGTCCTCATTTTTAAATTATCTTATTTCAGTTAGTGTCACACGTAGTTTGTGGGGGGTCTCTGTGGAAACAAAGAAAGAGCCGGACCACAGTTTCCTTTGAACTGTTGTAAGAGGCAAACAACTTTTAATATGAAGTTTTGCATGGGCTGGAACTCAGAAATCGTAAAAAACACCACATTAACCTGGTGCGACTGAAAATGGCTGTTGGTCGAACCATCGCCTTTCGATGGGATTTGGTGTTTGAGTGCCGGAAGTACTGGACAATATGAGAAACTACAATCCAAAATAGTAGAAGTTGTATGGGTGTATGGCGGAGGAGTTTAATTCAGGGATATGTGGGTTGGTGGTTTGTTTTGGAAGGCTTAGCTTAACGTTGTTTAGCTATAAGGGTATGGTGTTCGATTGGTGTGAATGGACTTAATGATGGCATTGTACTGCCACTAGTTAAAACTAATTGTATATGGGAATGAAATTCTGTGCTGGGATGGCATTAACAAAACTAAGTGAAAATGGGATACGAAGTAGCGCAGGTTAAGTATAAATGTAGTGACTTACATAAGAGGAGATCTAGATTTTGTGCACGAAATTGTAACTATAACAATGTCATTGGGTGCTGATAAAAATAGGATTTGCAAGAAGTACAGATTTTGGAGGAGAGGGGAGTTTTATGAGGTTGGTCTAGTTAATCTTTTATCTGGGCGGGTATTGTTTAAGGGTAAGTCATAGTCGTGAGTCAAAGTCTTGGAAATACCGGTTTTTTGACTGTGGATGGGTTTATCGTGGGTAGGGAGGTTCGACTTGGGTTGTTTGAGTGATTTGTACCCCCCTAGGGAGGGAGCATTCTTTTAAGGAGGGGTAGTGATCAGAAGGGCCGGATTTGCTAAGGAGGAGTGGAGTGTTTTACCCTCGACGTTTTGAAGGGAGCGTTTAATTGCTTTATTAGGTACATACAGAGTAGTTGCAGTATCAGTGGACTTTTAGATTTGTATTAGGGGGTATTAGCCCAGGTAATCAATGGTTCATATACTGTTATTAGCCACCAAGCCTGGACTGGTATATTTGGAACAAAAAATCCATGATATTGCCATGGCGGTTGGATCAAGTGGGTACATGACTACTTAAAATTACTAAGCTGGACACCCAAGGGTGGGGGTTATGGTTCGGTGGTATAGGATTAGGGAGTGGTTCAAGTATATAGCAGGCGTTTGCGGCGTTTTGGTATGTCTTTGTATCTACTTACCATGTTGGTGGGACGGTCTAGGTTAGTTTCATTAGTTGGTACATTACGGGGAGTTCAACTTTTTTTTAACAGGACCACGTTGGTTGGGGCTTTTCTGGATTCTTAATAGTGAAGTGCCTATTTCTGTATCAATTCACACGCGAAAATTAGTGACGAAATTGACATAGACACATAAAGGTTCGGGTTCAGGAGCTGTGAGAAATAAAGAAGCAGATAACCACAACACAAGAAAAATAACACATGGGGTTTATGTTCGTGAGCGAGGGCTACTTCATTTGGTGGGGGGGGTGGGGTGCCTTAACCATTCACTATTACCTCTCTATACAGTACCCATTAGACTCCACAAAGGGAGCATAGGTCTCCCTTCAAAACCAAACACATGCCGACATGCTATCCTCCTTGCTCGAACTGTGCACATACATCATCAAGTTCTTCTCCTACGTTCTCCTCATCATTTTACACCTCTGATTTCCCAACTCTCTTAAACTCCATTGTGCTTCTTGTCGTCTGCTATAAACCTCTGGCTTCTTTTTTGCCTCTAGGGGGATATCCAGAACATTACGGAGGTACTGGCTTTTCTAAAGTGCTCATCAGTAGGTTTCCTTACAGTCGTCGTGTCCAATTATTCATCGGCCATCGCCTCTTCTTTCTCTATCTCTTGTGTCCACTGGCAATTTAGCCTCTAAGTTATTTTCATCTCAGCTTTCACACGTCTCGGTAACATCTGTTCATACCATTTCTAATGTACGCTCCTAGTTCCTACGCAATGTTACCCTATTTAATGAAAAGTCTGTAGGCTACTTTGTTCGGTTAGTTGTCCTTATTCGTTGTTTCTTACCAATAGTCTCAGAGCCCATTCACATAGGAACACGAACTTCACATATTGAGTATGAAAGATTTCTTAATTTTTCCGTTGCTTGGATCCGTGATTTACTACTTTAGATTATCCAATATGATATTGAACGAACTGCAGTCAATGAAAGCTTTTCGTCTTGCTTTTTTGCTTTTCTTCATTTTGATATCCACTGTCTGTCACCCCAATCAAACATCGTATATTCCCTGATATTGTCGCCCAAGATTCACGCTCATCGAGTAATGATTCATTCAAATCTCTTGTATTGGATGCATCTCTTCAAGGTTCAATCTTGTTATCTCATTACCTGTATTTATTCTCACTATTATCTTCTGTCTTCTTCCCTGTGTAATGTATTTTCAGGGACACACATTAAGACTTGTGATTCATCTCTAATCGCATGAATTTTTCATTTTCAATTTGTCTTGCCAATTGCACCTGTTTATCGCGCAGGATATAAGCGGAAAGATAGGGACAGATAAGTCATCAGCAAAATCCAGTAATCGCGAATCCAAATGCTCAATAGTCACGAACTCCCAACTAGGAATTTCCCATTTCTGTTAGTGTGTTGTCGGGATGTTTCTCATGAACCCAGTCTAATTGATAGTAAGAACAAAGATAACTTGTAGACCAAAGACGGGCCCACCCTTGTCACACTCCTGTATCTTATACCCTTAAACTCGGTCTGTAAGCTGTCCTTCATGAAGAACCTCTCGCATGATCAATTGTCTTTCAATAAATGTTTTCATTTATCTCAAATTAATTGATTCATTTCCAGCACCAGGGAAATCTCCTATAACTTGCCTCATCAATTTCCAAATGTGATTCTCTGATCCTCACCTACTTTGTCAAACTCGCCTTTTTCACGTAGTCCACAATATCCGCTGTTAAGTGAGTTGCGAAATTCCATTCACAACCTTGTAACCTTGTTCAATTTATTTCAATTCTCAAAGTTGGCTAATATGATTTCTTTAATTATTCTGCGTTTATTTATTTATATGATGCACCCTTATTCTTATTCATTCTACTATCAGGTTTCTTTATATATCTGCCTCTCGCTGTCTTTTTAGATCATGCCTCTGCTTTCATTTATATCCGCGCCCCCATGTTTCTTTTAATAATCATGACCTCTGCCTTTTCTTATATCTAACTGAATCCGCTGTGAGCTGCCCTCTCGCCTTCCTGTTTCGTTTATATATGTCTTTACTTTTTGTGTTGCACCCATCTTCTTACTATATCTGCTCACTGTTGTCCTTTATATCTAGTCCCTTCTCTCTTATCTTTATATATGCCTCGGTTTCTAGTTATGTCTAGCCTGACTGTTTAGTGATCTGCCTAGTTTTGTTATTATTATGACCCTCTATTTTTTTTCAGTTTGTCAGCATTTTAAATGGGTTAGCATATTATGAATTTTGATTGCGTCTGACCTACTCATAAATAGTTTGTTGGGGTACTGGTTCCTATTTTTACTGCTATTAACCAGTTATTACAAGAACTTTAAAGCGTCTTTTAATTTTGCTCGAATGGCGCTCATAATATCAATGACTAGTGTTTGAACGACACGGAGCACGTACTTCGCCAATTTTTTATTTTTTTTTTTAATGAAAGAATGCCTAGCGCAGCAACGCTGTTAACTCGCTTCCAGTGCATTAATTAATTGCGCGATTCTAGTCACTAATAAGCTCTTCACTTTTAAAGCTGTAAGAGAATTGATTATGAGACTGATATTATATTACGATACAACATTACACATAAACTTTGGCCGATTGATAATCGTGTACGGGGCAGGGCTGCTTAGGATTATACTATAGTGATGAGTCTTATAACGCGACGACTGCACTAAAGACAATCTATCAATGGCAAACGTCATACGCCCCCGTTACGTGCTGATATTCAACCCATACTTGCCTGACATTATAACCGTCTTTTTCGTGTCAAGCTTCTCATAATGTTTCAGAGCACATAATACAATAGAGACTAAATGGGTGTGCCGGCTTGAAGTAAACGAAACTATTATTTTATGAGATGCGACGCCGATACATTTTAAAAGCTCGCTTCACGTCACTACGCAATAGTAAAGCCTCTCATTATCACCTCGATAGTGTGTATAATGTTTGTGTGAGTGCGCGAAGTTGAAATCTGGTAGGTGACTTAAATGGTCATCTTTTCGGGCCGCTATACATAATGCTGGTTAGGTTGCTCAAATATATTCGTCTCAACTATTCTGTTTAGCCAGCACTTTGATGCGACGATCCGCAAAAAATACAATAATTGAGAGGATTGGAGTTATGCATGCTGACATTCAAGAGAATGTTCACGTGTTAATAGTAGTTACATGACGTGTATTGAGCCTTAGCGTGCATTTTATTATTTCCCATTCAATATATTATAAACTGTATATTGTCTTTAATATTCTGCAAATCAAACGCGCATGATTAAGATTGACTTTCTTTTTACTTCGGCATATTGCTTTAAGTGTTGAGTTTGTGTACTTCTTCCATTGCAGAGATAATATATTAAAGCTCGTGTTACATTAATACTATATATTTTAATATGTATATATAACTCATTTAATTTTTTAGTTTTTTTTTTATGTTCTTTGAATTGCATTTTCGGCTATGATAGGTGTGAAAAAGGTATATCTTAAGTAGTATAAATATTTCGTCCTCCTACCACATTAAGATTTAATACGCAATATTTGCTATAATTTACACTAGTTTTAAGTATGATAGAAAAATTACATTGCCGATGCGTAGCAGACGGAACCATTAGGAATAATGTCTGTTCCAATGTCAAAATATACTGCGTTGTGAGCAAGAATTCGCCAGAACTGCTTTAGTATTTATAGTCAGATGTCATTTTTCTAGTAGCGGGATTGGGTGATGTGACGGGTAGTGTTTACGGGGGGATTGTGACCAAAAACATAGGGTAAAAAATAGAAAACAAATATTAATGAGATTAGGAAGGTGGACATGAAGGGGCGGAGCCTACCAGATGTCCTGTTTGGGATAAAGTACGCGTGGGGGGGTGTGTGTTGGTTAGAGACTTTTTGAGTTCTGGACGGCCTGGG